>JAPXFQ010000038.1:0-28157 GCA_028564705.1 Apricaphanius iberus | reverse complement strand
GGCTGCAGAGGTTGTAAAGTAAAGCTACCGGAAAGAAGCACCTTTGTTAAATTTTGAAAATTTCCAGATGCCGAGCCATCTGATTTCCTGTCTTCCCCTATCCAGAATGTCGAAATTTACCCGTTTCACAGGCGTAGCTCATAAAAATAGGACTGCCACGTATATTTAGAAATGTGCTGCGAAATGACGCTCCTGTGACGGGACAAAAATAATGTTTCTTTATCTTTTGACACAAAATTCGTTTTAAGAAACGCTGAATCACTTGGCTCCACAATGTTCTTCTGATTGGGAGAAAGTACGCAAAAACGTGCTAAGAGGCCCGGCTAGCTCAGTCGGTAGAGCATGAGACTCTTAATCTCAGGGTCGTGGGTTCGAGCCCCACGTTGGGCGGTAGTATTTCCAATCATTTGCTACTTAATTGGGTAGGATGACCAAGTACCAATTATCCTTCCTTGTTTGCTACTTTGATTCGGTAGTATGACCAAGTACCAATTATCCTTCATTGTTTGGTTTCCTCTGGATAGAATTCTACCTGGATACCTAAGCTGGTGAAAACAGATCTGTCTCACTGAGGCCCTTCCTGCTAAGTTGAGACACTCCAAATACAGACCCGCATATATTCGTGGAACGTTTGTCACCAGACATTGACATATTCTCTTAGTTCTTCGACTGGCCTAGGTCAAACGTGCTTGTTGTAGAATAGTCATTAGAGCCAGTCTCTCTATGTCTATGAAGGTACAGCATTCATGCGTCAGGATGGCCGAGCGGTCAAAGGCGCCAGACTCAAGGATCTGCTCCTTACTATCTGAAGAGGTTTCTGGTCTCTGTATGGAGGCGTGGGTTCAAATCCCACTCCTGACAAAATTCAGCTCTGCCTCTCAAGCAATTCTTGCATTTTAAAGAAATCAATTGGAAAATGTCATTTGAACGCTTTCAAACTTAATCGTCCTTTTCTCATACGTTGAGCATGCTTTTAACACACAATGGCTCATGGGGAGTCTAAATCTCCTCCCTTTCCTGTTGGCCCTTGGGTTCCCTGGCCGAATAAATCATAAATGAAAGTCAATGGAGCTATCAAAGTTATTTTTTGGTCTGCCTTTGTCTTACGTCCTGAATCCCACATATGATGTACTTCCATTTAAATGATAACTGATGGTGTGCGTTTCTACTGTGTATATCAGGTGATTCATGTAATTGTCAAATTTAGCAGTTAAAATGCCTACAAATCAGAAGTCGCATATTTGATGGCACGGCGCTAACGGTAAGCTAGCACTTAAAACACTCAAACAGAGCTCTTCTAGAGCTTTTCCAGCATGCTTGCTCTCAGTTGACCGACTATTTTTCCCCCAGCACAGCTGCCACTTTCCATTTGGTCAGATTTGTAGAGGTTTCTCCGTGTTTGATGCTCCTTCCTTCGTCCAGGAGGCTACGGTGCGTTGTGTCCTTCTTCTTAAGTGTTTTTACACAACATCCAATGTAGCTTTTGCCGCCGGTCTATAATCTGCGTTTTCTCTGCATCAAAACGTGTTTTTAAAATTCACGGACATCATATGTTTGAACCACGGCGAATTTCAAACTGGATATGAAGATAACTTTTATCGCTTCATTGACTCTCATTTGATGCGATGGACTGGCGACCTGTCCAGTGTGTACCCCGCCTCTCGCCCGTTGACAGCTGGAGATAGGCAAAAGCCCCCCCATGACCCCTTAAGGATTAAACGGTTCAGAAAATGGATGGATGGATGACTCTCATTTGTGTTTTTTAGGCAATGGGGGAGCCATGGTCCAGAAGTAGAAGGGTGTGACTTTGGCTCTCCATTACACTCAACAAGCTTGTTCTGCTTCAGCGTATACAAATGAACATGTAGCATGAATTCTGGCTAGCTCGGCCGGTGTAGCACGAGCCTCTTAATCTCAGAGGTCTGTGTTAAAGCCCCACAACGGGAGAAGATATTTTCACTTATTTCACAAGTTTGATTTGGTAAGCAAACCACTGCTTCTTGAGATACATGCTTTACCTTCCTTGTTTGCCTTACTTCTGCGTAAAAACTGCATTGATGAATGATATGGTGGAACTAACCCGGGCTTTCCATTGGAAGTGTCAGCAGCATGTTACAGGAGCAGCACGTTTCACTCGCGTATTCTTCTGCTTGGCCTTTTCCACAGGGGGCGTCAGCAGCACGTAGCAGCAGGGAAGCATCTGTCACAGAGAGAGCCCCAAATCATGCGAGATCAGCAAAATCACGCGTGGTTTCGTCAGTAAACGCAACAATAAGCAGGAAAAAGACTACAACATGGCTCCAAAAGGTCTGTGTTTTATGTTCTGTCCGTATTACATTCGCCAATAATTTTATGTTATGTCAGGGAATATACAAAATCCCTCGAAGTGCAAAAGAATAATGTTAGTAGCGAACCGAGGTAGAGAAGACCCTGACGCGACCTACTGACTTCTCACGGGGCTGCAGAGGTTGTAAAGTAAAGCTACCGGAAAGAAGCACCTTTGTTAAATTTTGAAAATTTCCAGATGCCGAGCCATCTGATTTCCTGTCTTCCCCTATCCAGAATGTCGAAATTTACCCGTTTCACAGGCGTAGCTCATAAAAAATAGGACTGCCACGTATATTTAGAAATGTGCTGCGAAATGACGCTCCTGTGACGGGACAAAAATAATGTTTCTTTATCTTTTGACACAAAATTCGTTTTAAGAAACGCTGAATCACTTGGCTCCACAATGTTCTTCTGATTGGGAGAAAGTACGCAAAAACGTGCTAAGAGGCCCGGCTAGCTCAGTCGGTAGAGCATGAGACTCTTAATCTCAGGGTCGTGGGTTCGAGCCCCACGTTGGGCGGTAGTATTTCCAATCATTTGCTACTTAATTGGGTAGGATGACCAAGTACCAATTATCCTTCCTTGTTTGCTACTTTGATTCGGTAGTATGACCAAGTACCAATTATCCTTCATTGTTTGGTTTCCTCTGGATAGAATTCTACCTGGATACCTAAGCTGGTTAAGGGAATAGTAATCACTGCAGATCGTCCTCTTGGTATGCAAAATTGAGAAAATCCACGACGTGCGGCGGACGTGCCACACAGTGAAGAGGGAAATGATTTAGCCATTAAGTTTCTTCTCGGTCTAATTGAGTGAACTCCAACCTGTGTTTGATTTGTAGAACTATTATAGGGCCATTCACCACAACAGTAAAAGATAATATTGACCAATAACACCATGCAAAAACCTGTGGCGCACAGCACCTTCTTATTTTCCCAAAGATGCATATTTTCTGTTGGTGGTGTGATCCTATGTTTATTTTAACAAAGGAAGGGTGTCTGTTTTTCTTTATCTTTACCTTTAAGCAATATTTTTATTTTATTAATTTATTTTTATTGTGTTTTTTTTTTAACCCAATTCAATATTCTTTTAGTACAAGGCAAACTCTAGCAATTGTCACCAACCTCAAAAACATCTACAGAAAAACATATCATGAAAAAAGATAATTGAAACAAAGATTTAGTAATCAAGTCAACCTAATTATGATTTAAACACCCCTTAAAATGTTTTAGCGTATTAATAAAAACTTTTATAAAACCGTAAAAACTGAATATTATGACAAAATCCTACAAATTTACTACTTAAAAAGTCTTTGACACCCTCTTAGGCAGTGTCTAACAATCTGCACCTGTAAAATAAAAATTGGTTAAAGAACCTGTAAAAAACAGAAAAATGATTAATAAATGTTCAGTCTTTATATTTGTATTCTGTAGTCTTCACTCTTGTTTATTCCTCTGTCACCAAGCGGCTGCAAGTGATGAGATGATTCAGTAGAGTGGGCTCTTTATTTCTTCCAATTTATGCAGATCGCCCTCAATGAAATGACAGCTACTTCATTAACTGAACATTTCCCCCAGTAAAACACAAATACACAGACAGGCCCCGCCTCCAATAGCTTCCTTCACCGATTGTGAAGTGGTTAAAACCTGCTGTGTAATGTGTTAGATGTCTTGCGATCTTTTCTCTTCTGTATAATCCCTCTTCGAGAAAAGCAATCCCAAATTGCTTATCTCGCCCAATTTTGGCACATATAGATCACACTGAATGATCACAGCAACCGGAACCAATCTTCTGGGTGGGCCAAGCCCCGCCTCCCGGCTTCGGCAGTCGACACTGCCTAGTCAGAACCGACACCACCCACTGCAGAGAGATTCTCCCAGGTCAGCAGAGAGCTGCTGCAGGACAGGAGGGGGGGTCGGGGGCAGGAGCACACTGGGACCAGTGAAACCAAGTAGAACCTTTCCCACGCAGCTGGACAGCGTGAGTTGTACGAGCAGCAACCTGGAACGGGCCAGACCAGCGGGGCTCCTGCCACTTTCTCTTATACACCTTCAGCCAAACCCGCCCAGCCTCGGAAGCAGACGCCGCAGGTCCCTGCACGTCACGGGGAGCCGGAAGGAAGGAGGAGACCAGGCCCTTCAGCTGCTGATGATCACTTCGAGGGTCCGGATCAGGATGCGGTGAAACCTGTGGTTCTCTGCCAGCCCACGGACCAGGGAAAATCTTGCCAGTAAACATCTCATAAGGAGTGAGACCTTTTGTCCTACAGACAGATAACCTAACGGCCATCAGAGCAATAGGGAGAGCATCCAACCAATTAAGCCCCGTCTGAGCTGAAATCTTCGCCAGGTTCAACTTTAAAGTAGAATTAGAACGCTCGATGACACCTTGCGATTGCGGATGATAAACAGTGCCGAACTTGTGGGTTATTCCCATCTGTTCCTCAACCTGTCGGAGATGTTTATTTTTAAAATGTGTGGCATTGTCAGACCTGACCTTAGTCGGAAATCCATGGCACGGAATCCAGTGGTTAATCAAAGATTTCACCACCGTTTGAGCACCCTCCCGTCTAGCAGGAAAAGCAGAAAGCCACGAGGTCAATGAATCAATCATCACTAACAGGTAACGGAAACCTCTAACAGGGGTCCCCATATCTGTATAATCGATCACGATCTCCTCGCCAGGCCTGCACAAGTCCTGGAAGGCTCCCATTTCTGGCTTGATAGTAGGCTTAGGATTAAATTGACCACACACCACACATTCATTCAAAAAACGCTTAATCAAATGTGGCAGGAAGGGATGCCACCAAAAACAAAGATTACGTTTCATCTGAGTATATGACACATGTGCCACACCATGAGCCTCCTGAAAAAGGGTGGGTTTTAACGTGGCAGATAAAACCAAACGGCCATCAGGCCCACGCCAAAAACCATCAGAAAAAAACAGCACCTCTATCCTTCCACACAGTCATCTCCTGTGACGCAGCAGCCTGCTGCGCCAACTGCACTTCCTCAGCAAAACTGTCTGACATTTCCTGTGCTGACGTGACAATCAGCTGCGTGTGGACATGTGACAGGTAACCCGCGGCCCCTTTTGCAGCCAAATCTGCCGCAGCATTTCCCCGCGCGTCAACAGTGTCAGCCTTGCTGTGACCCTTACACTTAAGAACAGCGAGGTTAGCTGGTAACATGACAACATCCAAAAGCTCCATAATGTCTGCATGATGCTGTATAGGCTTACCAGTAGTGGTAACAAAACCTGCTCTTTTCCACTGTGGTAATTCATAATGTATGACAAAAAACCCATAGTTCGAATCAGTGTAGATCGTTACATCTTTATCTCTGCCCCATTTGCATGCTTCAATAAGAGCCTTTATCTCAGCACGTTGTGCGCTCTGCTTGCCGTCAAGCTTCCCTGAAACGACAGTCTGTAGTGAATCCCCATTTTGCTCAACAACTGCAAAACCTGATCTCAACTGCCCTTGCGAATCTCTAAAACAGCAACCATCTGTATAGAGCACAAAACCTGTAGGCAAGGGATCAGATCGCAAATCAGGAAGTATCTTTTGAGCAACCGAATTCAGTCTGACACAGTCATGCTGCTCCCCAGAGATGGTCATTTGGTCAGCCATGTTTATTCCTTCATGCGTAAAAATAATGTTCGGTGCTTCCAAAACTCTGCTAATTCGCTGTTGACGCAAAGTTGAAAGAGTAAACATCTCAGAATTAACCAATGGCATGACTCCATGAGATGTCAAAATATGAAGTGGATAACCCCTGACAATGTGTGATGTCTTTTCCACTAGATGAGCAATACCTGCTGCATGTCTCGTGCAAGGCGGCTGTCTCATTTCAATAGCTTGCAGCTTTATGCTAAGATACATAAGAATGTGTCTCTGACCTCCTTTTTTCTGAAACAAAATGCCATTAACCACCCCATCTGTCTCTGATGTGTTGAGAAAAAATGGACATGTATAGTCAGGAGTGGCTAAATCAGCTGCTTGTGCTAGAGCCTGTTTCAACTTAATAAATGCCTCCTCAGCTGGTATGTCCCATACTAATTTAGCATGCAGATTTTTCATACCATGAGCATTTACAAGCGCTCTGAGTGGTGTAGTTAGGTTAGTGTAATTAGGCACATAATGTCTGGAAAAAATTTGTCAGTCCCAGAAATGACAGCATTGATTTAACAGTGAGAGGTTTAGAATGAGCCAAAATAGCATTTTTGTGGGTGTCAGTCAGTCCAGCGCCTTGAGCTGTCACCTTTCGCCCCAGGAACTGGACCTCCTGCCTGACCAACTGAAGCTTATCGCGGGAGACTTTGAATCCCTCTTTTCCCAAATGTTGTAACACAACTAGAGTAGCTTCTATGCACGTTTCAACAGTAGGGGCCGCTAAAAGCAAATCATCCACATACTGGGTCAGAACACAGCCTGGAGGGAGCTGTACAGTGCTTAATGACTGCTTCAATACCTGATTAAACAAACCTGGACTTAAAGCGAAGCCCTGCGGAAGCCTACTATAACGTAGCTTCCTGCCCCTGAATGTAAATGAAAAAATATCCCTGACAGAAGGATGGAGCGGTAAACAGAAAAACGCATTAGCCAAATCTATGCAGGTAAACCATTTTAAATCAGGATTAAGGGATGCCAGAGCTGTATACGGATTAGGTGTAGCAATGGGAGGGGTTTTGAGGGCCTCATTGACAGCACGCAAATCATGTGCCATTCTGTATTTACCAGTACCTTGTTTTTCCACAGGAAGAATAGGGGTGTTATATGGAGAATCCGATGGTTCTATAACTCCTGCTTCAAGTAAACCTGCAATAGTGTCTGCAATACCATCCTCAGCCTGAGGTTTATGTGGATACTGCGGACGCCAAATCGGATCAGAATGTTTCATCTCAAATGCGATGGGTGTGGTTGGCACTAGACCGACATCAGTGGGACCATCTGACCACAATGAGTCAGGCACGACCTTTAAGGCCTCCACTGCATCAGGATGATCTGTTTTTTCTCTGCCATGATTTCTAGAAAGCTGCAAATGTTCCAAAAAGGTAGTATCTGAGAGCTGCGTGTCTATTTTGTACATCTGAGAAGAAGGAGAAAAAGAGACTGAAGGTATCTGGGTAGAAACCCAATCCTTTAATGTAACTCCCCTTTTAACTATTCCCCCCAAATCTTTAGCTTGATGTTTCGGATGCAACAATAGCGATATGTGAGGAAGCGTTTCAGCTTCCATCATATACCATTTCTGCTGCTCTGAAGTCAGATCAGCAAACAGTGCAACACCCTCCTTCCCCACAAAGCATGGACCCGAAGCCACAGACCAACTTTGTCCTTCAAGTTCTGTTTCAAATTTTTCCTGATATAAAGTAGGATCGCCCCTCTCATATAGGAAAGTAACATGGAAAGGGTCAGGCGGTGGAACAAAAGGCTGGAGTTCAAGCAGCCACGGCTTCCAGCATCTCAGAAATTCAGCCGCAGAAGATTCACGTGCAGACATCGTAGTCAATCTGGCCCAGAAAATATCAGCCACTTGTGAAGTGTCATCTTTCAGCAAAAATTGACCACTCATGGTGTCACAGCAATATGTATGTCCATTCGGAAAAGTCACCATAAGTCCATCAGGGGTACACAGGATAGTAGCACCCAGTTTGATAAGCAGATCTCTGCCTAACAAGTTGACAGGAGTGGTTTGAGCAATGACAAAAGGATGTGATAGTCTTTGACCTCCCACTGTAACAGGCAATGGTTGAGTGACAGGGAGAATCATCGGAGCCCCAGAGATGCCCATTATAGACACTGTGTTCCCAGAAAAATTGACGTCTGGTAAAACTCTGTACAGCGTGCTGAAAGTAGCACCAGTGTCCACCAAGAATGGCAATGAATGTCCATGTACGTCCATTGTGAGCATTGGATCCCCCTTAGTCCTGCCCACCCAGGTACTCTGTGGGCATTGTCAAAACTGAGGCCCCTCCTGTCCTCCTTGATAGGAGGGAGGAGCCATATGCTGATTCGGAGCCATATGAGGAGGTGGCTGACCGGGAGGTATAGCGCCCCCTCGTGGGTGTGGACATTCCCTCACCCAGTGTTCATTTGAGCCACACCTGTGACAACCGTTAGCACCTGGCTGCCCTCTTCCCATGCCTCTATTACCCCCAAACCTGGCCCTACCACGTGACCTGCCTCGGGGCTGCCATGTCCGATAAGGAGCAGTAAATGGCTGATTAGGTGCAGCTGCAGCATACATCACACTACTGTTGGATCACTGTCGCTGATCCAACAGTAGGCGCTGCTTCAGCCACCATCTGCTTCACTTTTTTTGACTGATATAAGTCACTCAATTTATTCTGAGCCTCTTTTAAGTGGAGCTTTAGCAAAGCAGTCTCCATTTTCTTATTCTCCTCAGCGTCCTTCAACGCAGAATCTTGCACATCTTGTAAATAATGTTTTATGTGTCTTTCCCATGTAGGCTGATCATAAATATGTGAATCAGGATTACGTTTCATTAATGTAGCAACAGACTCTGGCATGCCTGCTAAAACTGCTTCTCTAAACCAAGTTCTATTATTCCCTGCATCTCTGGGATGTTCCCCAGTAACGTCAACCCATTTATCTTTACATTTAGCCATATGTTCTGCGGGAGTAACATCAGTTGACCAGGGAAATTTCAAAATTTTAGACGCGGGCGGGGTAGGATATTTTCTCCTGACCCACTCAGCAAGTTCATGCGCGTGGTGCGCAAAGGGGACTTCATCTAGTACACGCGCTAGGTGGCACTGGAGCATCATCTCATTATAATCTGTTAATGTCAACATTCTACCCATAATGGCTTTCCAATCTCCCACCGCTAGGGTTTGCCCTGAAGTCAGCTGATTTAATTTATTTATCCAGCAGTTTCCACCACCAGTCAAAGCGGGGAGTTGCAGAGTGATAGCAGATATGACAGCCATCTTCCATGGTTTGTAAATTACTGAACCATCCGATGCTCCCACTAAAGGAAGCATTAAATCAGGGCCCCCACGAGTTCTGGTATTCTTATAAACCCCCTCGCTCTGGTCATCCCCCAACGTCTGCACTTCGTCAACCTGTACAACTGCTGCACATTCATCATGTTTACTGGGGCTGGCACTCCCTAGAAGGTCCGCAAGCTTCCCTCGTACCACAGATGTTAATCTTTCCTGATCCTTCAGGACCTCATCCATCTGTCGTTGAACTTTAGTTAACCTGTAGTCGTGCTGCTCCATTTCCTCCATTAATCTACCATTGTATGCCAAGAACAATTTATCAGTCTCCTGTTCTGTTTGTTTGTTAACTAAGTTTAACAGCTGTCTCTTCTCCTCCGCAGTGTGTGCAACAGTCCCTTTACCGGTGACCTCAAAGTGCAATTTATAATCTTGTCCCTCATCTTTCACCTTTAGATCACCCTGTGGTTTATTAGTCAATGGTTCATGGGCCACAGACCTCTGTGGTGGGCCGCTCCAGTGCAAGACTCCAGTGTTTGAAGGAAGGGGGGGAGCGGGGGGAGCAGGAGAGGTACCAAGAGGGGGTGGTGCACAAGGAGATTGTGAACTCTGTGAGGCAGCCTGCGTGCTTTGAAGTACGATCTGGCCATCTTCTGTTTCCAACCCCCAAGAAATATTTGTTTGACCAGATGTAGTCAACACGGGGTACATAGTTTGATACATAGTTTGATACATAGTTTGATACGGTGGAGGAGTCTGGTCTGCCGAAAAAACACTTTCTGCAGTAACACAAAAATGATCAATACCTTGGCCTGTTAAACCCCATGTTTTCCACATTTTCTCAGTTTTTAAGTATCTCATTTTGGCACCAGTGATGCTCCTAGCTGTTTTAGCCTTATCTGCAAAACGCTTTCCTTCCTCAAAACACATCTGTGAGAGACTCCTCTTATCATCCCCACGGGCGCCATGACGTGCCCACATGGCCGTCATCTTTGCCTGGAACTGCTTTTAATCTTTTTCACCGGTCCCACAAACCAAAACAGAATATAGCCTTGAAATGCATACTAACAATTGGGCACCTAACATGCGCCACTTCTGTCCCTGTGGAGCAGGAAGCAATTTATATTCGGCTGCCATTGAAAATTTATAACAAAATCCCAAAATGGATTAAAATTTAAGTAGGTTATTTGTAGTAACTCTGTAAATTATTTATTTTAATTGATAAACTATCAATCCGAAGGCCAAATTTATCCCAATATTAATGCAGTTAACAGTAAAGACAGGCAGTTTTTATTTAATTTATTTATTTTTTATAGTGAAGTGGTTTATGTATTATTTTAGTCATGCAACATTAACCTTAATAATGATTTAGGCAAAGCCGAAACGAAGGAAAGCTAAAAAAGTTTATAAAGAACTTTTTATTCTCTCATTAATTTATTTATATACTGAGATTTCTGCTGTTTCGTCTAAAATTCAAAGAATTTTAATGTAGTCCGGCCGGCGCCAAAACCCGGGACGGACACTTCCGCGAATCACACAAAGAAATAGAATTCTCCCAATATAAAGCCAGTGTCATTTATCATTAAAACAAACCTAAAAAATATCTGTAAAACTCGCTTTGTAACAGAATCGTAAACCGTTTGAGCACAAAAAAAAACTCCACAGAATTGGCGGACCAAGTCTGCACAATAGAACTTCCGGTCACACCGCGTAATGAAAAGGCCGTGGGGTGGGGGGGGGGGGAGGGTGTGGGGGTTGGGTGCGGGGGAAAGGGGGGGGGACGGGGGGGGGGGAAAAAAGGGGGGGAGGTGGGCTAGTGGGAGAGCAGGGTGGACTCCCGGAGAAGCAGGGAGAAAAATATGCTAATTCCATCACTACGATGCTAAACTGAACAAACCGTACTCATAAGTAAACCAACCAAAGACAAAAACAAAATGCCTCCAACAAAACCACACTTCGTCTCCAAAAACTCGAATAACTGTTTAACCGTGCTAAACAAATACAGTTCAGAAGCTAAGCTACCAGAGATTAGCTGTAACCATGAGCACCTAAGCTCAACCGGAAGCGAAACGTTGCCGCTCCGTTACAATAAAAAAGTTAGTTTATATATATATTCTAAAGAGTTTACTACCAGTTATCCATAACAACAGTCCTATATATGTGTTAGACAATGCTTCAGACGTGTTTACGTTGGTGAACAAGGTTGAACGCCTTTATTCCAGGCGAGACTCACACACACTGTATGTTAGCTGTAAGCTAGCTATGGTGGTACTTTAGCCGACTGAAAATGATATTCCCTTATTCCTCTACAATGCCAAGCTTCTACGCTCCTGTCTATACAGAAAGCGAGGGCTTCGTCTAGGCGTTTAAAATTTGCAGAGGAATTATGGTTTTAGATTCAGTCAGTTAGTTCCCCTAAATGAGGAGTTTATATGAGGCCGGTGTGCACGGAGCTACACGGTAGCCCCCTACCGAAAACCTCACTCCTCCACGCACACACACACTCACACCGAAACAAATACAGTATTTTTACAATATTTATCAAACACTGACCTCAAACGGACCGACCAAAAGCCGGACCATTAAACACAATTCCAATTTGCGGTGCTCAATCGCGCGTTTGGAATTGACGCAGGCATCAACCAGGTAATCCGTGCAGCAGTCAGAGGGCTCCCTGGCACTGCCGTCAAGTATTTCTCGTTTGCCAGCCTGGAAGAATCTCCGACAGCGTCCTGTCGAAGTCGAGAGGCCAATTCTCAAGCCCCGATCCGCACTTTGGTCGGCCCTTAACCAAAAGAACAACACGTCAACTTTAAATGGAGAACGTTTAGATCAATCAATACCTATTAATTTGGTGTTAGCGCTGTTCCAGATTGATACAAAACCACCCGGGTGTTGATTAGCAAGGATCAATCCAGTCGCTCTCCGATTCTCTGTTGAACTCCAAGGAAAAAACACAAAATTACTGTAATGCCACAAACACATGCATCAACCAGTTATGTCACACTTACTACTCACACTCAATCTCTCTCAGCTCTGAAACAACTTAAAACCAAATTACTGGCCCGAGCATCCTCCACCATGCTGTTGGCTTTGCTATCCCATGCGGCCGGCCACTCGCTTCAGGAAGGTATGGGGCGCCAACATTCAGAACCCCGGCAGGAAGTTTTCCAAAATAAAAGTCAGAACTGAGAGACAGAGAGAGTAAATAAGACACAAACAACAGATATCTGTTTCACACTGGACGCACCTGCAGGTGGGGTCAGCAAGAACTGAACCACCCCTCTAATAGGTTGTACCATTTTTATTAAGGAAGAACAAAGAAAGTATTCACATGACTTATTCTCCTCCCACCAAACCTTTTATCAGACCAAACGTTATTCCCAAGGTTTCCTGATTTATAGCCGTACCATGAAGTACTTTTATGGCCCGTCCTCCCTGCTCTGTTTTCCATCCTTATCTCTAAACATCCTGTTTTTACACTATGCCGTAACTTACCCAAGAGTTTTATGACTTAAAAGCTTACCCCAATTAAAATACTGATAGACAATAAAAGTTTTTACAACCATGCATAATAGAAAAAACGACTTTTACCTTCTGAATGCTTACTAAAGATTATATATAAAACATATTTAATACGAGACTGTATATAAAATAGCCTCAAAAAAATATAACATACAACAGCATCTAACGTGCGCCACTCCTGTCCCTGTGGAGCAGGAAGCAATTTATATTCGGCTGGCATTGAAAATTTATAACAAAATCCCAAAATGGATTAAAATTTAAGTAGGTTATTTGTAGTAACTCTGTAAATTATTTATTTTAATTGATAAACTATCAATCCGAAGGCCAAATTTATCCCAATATTAATGCAGTTAACAGTAAAGACAGGCAGTTTTTATTTAATTTATTTATTTTTTATAGTGAAGTGGTTTATGTATTATTTTAGTCATGCAACATTAACCTTAATAATGATTTAGGCAAAGCCGAAACGAAGGAAAGCTAAAAAAGTTTATAAAAAACTTTATATTTTCTCATTAATTTATTTATATACTGAGATTTCTGCCGTTTTGTCTAAAATTCCAAAAAATGTAATGGAGTCCGGCCGGCGCCAAAACTCGGGACGGACACTTCCGCGAATCACACAAAGAAATAGAATTCTCCCAATATAAAGCCAGTCTCATTTATCATTAAAACAAACCTAAAAAAATATCTGTAAAACTCGCTTTGTAACACAATCGTAGACCGTTTGCACAAAAAAGAACTCCACCGAATTGGCGGACCAAGTCAGGCACAATAGAACTTCCGGGTCACACCGCGGAATGGAAAAGCCGGGACACAGATGGCTAATTCTTCACTACGATGCTAAACTGAACAAACTGTACTCATGTAAACCAACCAAAGACAAAAACAAAATGCCTCCAACAAAACCACACTTCGTCTCCAAAAACTCGAATAACTGTTTAACCGTGTCAAACAAATACAGTTCGGAAGCTAAGCTACCAGAGATCAGCTGTAACCATGAGCACCTAAGCTCAACCGGAAGCGAAACGTTGCTGCTCCGTTACAATAAAAAAGTTAATTTATATATATATTCTAAAGAGTTTACTACCAGTTATCCATAACAACAGTCCTATATATGTGTTAGACAATGCTTTAGACGTGTTTACGTAGGTGAACAAGGTTGAACGCCTTTATTCCAGGCGAGACTCACACACACTGTATGTTAGCTGTAAGCTAGCTATGGTGGTACTTTAGCCGACTGAAAATGATATTCCCTTATTCCTCTACAATGCCAAGCTTCTACGCTCCTGTCTATACAGAAAGCGAGGGCATCGTCTAGGCGTTTAAAATTCGCAGAGGAATTATGGTTTTAGATTCAGTCAGTTAGTTCCCCTAAATGAGGAGTTTATATGAGGCCGGTGTGCACGGAACTACACGGTAGCTCCCTACCGAAAACACACTCCCCCAAGCACACACACACTCATACCGAAACAAATACAGTACTTTTACAATATTTATCAAAAACTGACCTCAATCGGACCGACCAAAAGCCGGAACATTAAACACAATTCCAATTTACGTTGCTCAATCGCGCGTTTGGAAGAGACGCAGGCCATCAACCAGGTAATCCGTGCAGCACTCAGAGGGCTCCCCGGCCCTGCCGTCAACTATTTCTCGTTTGCCAGCCTGGAAGAATCTCCGACAGCGTCCTGTCGAAGTCGAGAGGCCAATTCTCAAGCCCCGATCCGCACTTTGGTCGGCCCTTAACCAAAAGAACAACACGTCAACATTAAACGGAGAACGTTTAGATCAATCAATACCTATTAATTTGGTGTTAGCGCTGTTCCAGATTGATACAAAACCACCCGGGTGTTGATTAGCAAGGATCAATCCAGTCGCTCTCCGATTCTCTGTTGAACTCCAAGGAAAAAACACAAAATTACTGTAATGCCACAAACACATGCATCAACCAGTTATGTCACACTTACTACTCACACTCAATCTCTCTCAGCTCTGAAACAACTTAAAACCAAATTACTGGGCCCGCATCTCCACCATGTTGTTGGCTTTGCTATCCCATGCGGTCGGCCACTCGCTTCAGGAAGGTATGGGGCGCCAACATTCAGAACCCCGGCGGGAAGTTTTCCAAAATAAAACTCAGAACTGAGAGACAGAGGGAGTAAATAAGACACAAACAACAGATATCTGTTTCACACTGGACGCACCTGCAGGTGGGGTCAGCAAGAACTGAACCACCTCTCTACAAGGTTGTACCATTTTTATTAAGGAAGAACAAAGAACGTATTCACATGACTTATTCTCCTCCCACCAAACCTTTATCAGACCAAACGTTATTCCCAAGGTTTCCTGATTTATAGCCATACCATGAAGTACTTTTATGGCCCGTCCTCCCTGCTCTGTTTTCCATCCTTTATCTATAAACATCCTGTTTTTCCAGCATGCAGTAACTTACCCAAGAGTTTTATAGCTTAAAAGCTTACCCCAATTAAAATACTGATAGACAATATGTTTTTACAACCATGCATAATATAAAACAGACTTTTACCTTCTGAATGCTTACTAAAGATTATATAAAACATATTTAATACGAGACTGTATATAAAATAGCCCCAAAATAAAAGTAACATACAACAACGCTTTCAAACTTAATCGTCCTTTTCTCATACGTTGAGCATGCTTTTAACACACAATGGCTCATGGGGAGTCTAAATCTCCTCCCTTTCCTGTTGGCCCTTGGGTTCCCTGGCCGAATAAATCATAAATGAAAGTCAATGGAGCTATCAAAGTTATTTTCTGGTCTGCATTTGTCTTACGTCCTGAATCCCGCATATGATGTACCTCCATTTAAATGATAACTGATGATGTGCGTTTCTACTGTGTTTGTCAGGTGATTCATGTAATTGTCAAATTTAGCAGTTAAAATGCCTACAAATCAGAAGTCGCATATTTGATGGCACGGCGCTAACGGTAAGCTAGCACTTAAAACACTCACACAGAGCTCTTCTAGAGCTTTTCCAGCATGCTTGCTCTCACTTGACCGACTATTTTTCCCCCAGCACAGCTGCCACTTTCCATTTGGTCAGATTTGTAGAGGTTTCTCCGTGTTTGATGCTCCTTCCTTCGTCCAGGAGGCTACGGTGCGTTGTGTCCTTCTTCTTAAGTGTTTTTACACAACATCCAATGTAGCTTTTGCCGCCGGTCTATAATCGGCGTTTTCTCTGCATCAAAACGTGTTTTTAAAATTCACGGACATCATATGTTTGAACCACGGCGAATTTCAAACTGGATATGAAGATAACTTTTATCGCTTCATTGACTCTCATTTGATGCGATGGACTGGCGACCTGTCCAGTGTGTACCCCGCCTCTCGCCCGTTGACAGCTGGAGATAGGCAAAAGCCCCCCCACGACCCCTTAAGGATTAAACGGTTCAGAAAATGGATGGATGGATGACTCTCATTTGTGTTTTTTAGGCAATGGGGGAGCCATGGTCCAGAAGTAGAAGGGTGTGACTTTGGCTCTCCATTACACTCAACAAGCTTGCTCTGCTTCAGCGTATACAAATGAACATGTAGCATGAATTCTGGCTAGCTCGGCCGGTGTAGCACGAGCCTCTTAATCTCAGAGTCCTGTGTTAAAGCCCCACAACGGGAGAAGATATTTTCACTTATTTCACAAGTTTGATTTGGTAAGCAAACCACTGCTTCTTGAGATACATGCTTTACCTTCCTTGTTTGCCTTACTTCTGCGTAAAAACTGCATTGATGAATGATATGGTGGAACTAACCCGGGCTTTCCATTGGAAGTGTCAGCAGAATGTTACAGGAGCAGCACGTATTACTCGCGTATTCTGCTGCTTGGCCTTTTCCACGGGGGGCGTCAGCAGCACGTAGCAGCAGGGAAGCAGCTGTCACAGAGAGAGCCCGAAATCATGCGAGATCAGCAAAATCACGCCTGGTTTCGTCAGTAAACGCAACAATAAGCAGGAAAAAGACTACAACATGGCTCCAAAAGGTCTGTGTTTTATGTTCTGTCCGTTTTACATTCGCCAATAAATTTATGTTATGTCAGGGAATATACAAAATCCCTCGAAGTGCAAAAGAATAATGTTAGTAGCGAACCGAGGTAGAGAAGACCCTGACGTGACCTACTGACTTCTCACGGGGCTGCAGAGGTAGTAAAGTAAAGCTACATGAAAGAAGCACCTTTGTTTAATTTTGAAAATTTCCGGATGCCGAGCCGTCTGATTTCCTGTCTTACCCTATCCAAAATGTCGAAAATTTTTGTGGTCATAGGTGATTTTTAAAATTATGTTTATAGTATCCAAAGTTAATGTTTCTTTATCTTTTGACACAAAATTCGTTTTAAGAAATGCTGAATCACTTGGCTCCACAATGTTCTTCTGATTGGTAGAAAATACGCGGAAATATGCTGAGGTAGAGTATGAGACCCTTTAATCCCAGGGTCGTGGGTTCGAGCCCCACGTTGGGCGGTAGTATTTCCAACCATTGGGTAGGATGACCAAGTACCAATTATCCTTCCTTGTTTGGTTTCCTCTGGATAGAATTCTACCTGGATACCTAAGCTGGTGAAAACAGATCTGTCTCACTGAGGCCCTTCCTGCTAAGTTGAGAAGCTCCAAATACAGACCCGCATATATTCGTGGCACTTTTGTCACCAGACATTGACATATTCTCTTAGTTCTTTGACTGGCGTAGGTCAAACGTGCTTATTGTAGAATAGTCATCAGAGTCCCTCTATATCTATGAAGGTACAGCATTCATGCGACAGGATGGCTGAGCAGTGTTGTATGTTATATTTTTTGGGGCTATTTTATATACAGTCTCGTATTAAATATGTTTTATATATAATCTTTAGTAAGCATTCAGAAGGTAAACGTCTGTTTTCTATTATGCATGGTTGTAAAAACTTTTATTGTCTATCAGTATTTTTATTGGGGTAAGCTTTTAAGCCATAAAACTCTTGGGTAAGTTTATTGCAGGCTGTAAAAACAGGATGTTTATAGATAAAGGATGGAAAACAGACCAGGGAGGACGGGCCATAAAAGTACTTCATGGTACGGCTATAAATCAGGAATCCTTGGGAATAACGTTTGGTCTGATAAAAGTTCTGGTGGGAGGAGAATAAGTCATGTGAATACGTTCTTTGTTCTTCCTTAATAAAAATGGTACAATCTTGTGGAGAGGGGGTTCAGTTCTTGCTGACCCCACCTGCAGGTGCGTCCAGTGTGAAACAGATATCTGTTGTTTGTGTCTTATTTACTCTCTCTGTCTCTCAGTTCTGACTTTTATTTTGGAAAACTTCCCGCCGGGGTTCTGAATGTTGGCGCCCCATACCTTCCTGAAGCGAGTGGCCGGCCACATGGGATAGCAGAGCCAACAGCATGGTGGAGGATGCTCGGGCCAGTAATTTGGTTTTAAGTTGTTTCAGAGCTGAGAGAGATTGAGTGTGAGTAGTAAGTGTGACATAACTGGTTGATGCATGTGTTTGTGGCATTACAGTAATTTTGTGTTTTTTCCTTGGAGTTCAACAGAGAATCGGAGAGCGACTGGATTGATCCTTGCTAATCAACACCCGGGTGGTTTTGTATCAATCTGGAACAGCGCTAACACCAAATTAATAGGTATTGATTGATCTAAACGTTCTCCGTTTTGATAGTTTATCAATTAAAATAAATAATTTACAGAGTTACTACAGATAACCTACTTAAATTTAAATCCATTTGGGATTTTGTTATAAATTTTCAATGGCAGCCGAATATAAATTGCTTCCTGCTCCACAGGGACAGGAGTGGCGCACGTTAGATGCCCAATTGTTAGTATACATTTCAAAACTATATTCTGTTTTAGTTGATAAGCCCGGTGAAAAAGATAAAAAGCAGTTCCAGGCCAAGATGACGGCCATGTGGGCCATGTTACTGCAGAAAGTGTTTTTTCGGCAGACCAGACTCCTCCACCGTATCAAACTATGTATCAAACTATGTATCAAACTATGTACCCCGTGATCAAACTATGTATCAAACTATGTACCCCGTGTTGACTACATCTGGTCAAACAAATATTTCTTGGGGGTTGGAAACAGAAGATGGCCAGATCGTACTTCAAAGCACGCAGGCTGCCTCACAGAGTTCACAATCTCCTTGTGCACCACCCCCTCTGGGTACCTCTCCTGCTCCCCCCGCTCCCCCCCTTCCTTCAAACACTGGAGTCTTGCACTGGAGCGGCCCACCACAGAGGTCTGTGGCCCATGAACCATTGACTAATAAACCACAGGGTGATCTAAAGGTGAAAGATGAGGGACAAGATTATAAATTGCACTTTGAGGTCACCGGTAAAGGGACTGTTGCACACACTGCGGAGGAGAAGAGACAGCTGTTAAACTTAGTTAACAAACAAACAGAACAGGAGACTGATAAATTGTTCTTGGCATACAATGGTAGATTAATGGAGGAAATGGAGCAGCACGACTACAGGTTAACTAAAGTTCAACGACAGATGGATGAGGTCCTGAAGGATCAGGAAAGATTAACATCTGTGGTACGAGGGAAGCTTGCGGACCTTCTAGGGAGTGCCAGCCCCAGTAAACATGATGAATGTGCAGCAGTTGTACAGGTTGACGAAGTGCAGACGTTGGGGGATGACCAGAGCGAGGGGGTTTATAAGAATACCAGAACTCGTGGGGGCCCTGATTTAATGCTTCCTTTAGTGGGAGCATCGGATGGTTCAGTAATTTACAAACCATGGAAGATGGCTGTCATATCTGCTATCACTCTGCAACTCCCCGCTTTGACTGGTGGTGGAAACTGCTGGATAAATAAATTAAATCAGCTGACTTCAGGGCAAACCCTAGCGGTGGGAGATTGGAAAGCCATTATGGGTAGAATGTTGACATTAACAGATTATAATGAGATGATGCTCCAGTGCCACCTAGCGCGTGTACTAGATGAAGTCCCCTTTGCGCACCACGCGCAAGAACTTGCCGAGTGGGTCAGGAGAAAATATCCTACCCCACCCGCGTCTAAAATTTTGAAATTTCCCTGGTCAACTGATGTTACTCCCGCAGAACATATGGCTAAATGTAAAGATAAATGGGTTGACGTTACTGGGGAACATCCCAGAGATGCAGGGAATAATAGAACTTGGTTTAGAGAAGCAGTTTTAGCAGGCATGCCAGAGTCTGTTGCTACATTAATGAAACGTAATCCTGATTCACATATTTATGATCAGCCTACATGGGAAAGACACATAACACATTATTTACAAGATGTGCAAGATTCTGCGTTGAAGGACACTGAGGAGAATAAGAAAATGGAGACTGCTTTGCTAAAGCTCCACTTAAAAGAGGCTCAGAATAAATTGAGTGACTTATATCAGTCAAAAAAAGTGAAGCAGATGGTGGCTGAAGCAGCATCTACTGTTGGATCAGCGACAGTGTTGCCTTCTTTTCCTGTGATGTATGCTGCAGCTGCACCTAATCAGCCATTTACTGCTCCTTATCGGACATGGCAGCCCCGAGGCAGGTCACGTGGTAGGGCCAGGTTTGGGGGTAATAGAGGCATGGGAAGAGGGCAGCCAGGTGCTAACGGTTGTCGCAGGTGTGGCTCAAATGAACACTGGGTGAGGGAATGTCCACACCCACGAGGGGGCGCTATACCTCCCGGTCAGCCACCTCCACATATTGCTCCGAGTCAGCATATGGCTCCTCCCTCCTATCAAGGAGGACAGGGGGGGCCTCAGTTTTGACAATGCCCACAGAGTACCTTGGTGGGCAGGACTAAGGGGGATCCAATGCTCACAATGGACGTACATTGACATTCATTGCCATTCTTGGTGGACACTGGTGCTACTTTCAGCACGCTGGACAGAGTTTTACCAGACGTCAATTTTTCTGGGAACACAGTGTCTATAATGGGCATCTCTGGGGCTCCGATGATTCTCCCTGTCACTCAACCATTGCCTTTTACAGTGGGAGGTCAAAGACTATCACATCCTTTTGTCATTGCTCAAACCACTCCTGTCAACTTGTTAGGCAGGGATCTGCTTATCAAACTGGGTGCTACTATCCTGTGTACCCCTGATGGACTTATGGTGACTTTTCCGAATGGACATACACATTGCTGTGACACCATGAGTGGTCAATGTTTGCTGAAAGATGACACTTCACAAGTGGCTGATATTTTCTGGGCCAGATTGACTACGATGTCTGCACGTGAATCTTCTGCGGCTGAATTTCTGAGATGCTGGAAGCCTTGGCTGCTTGAACTCCAGCCTTTTGTTCCACCGCCTGACCCTTTCCATGTTACCTTCCTATATGAGAGGGGCGATCCTACTTTATATCAGGAAAAATTTGTAACAGAACTTGAAGGACAAAGTTGGTCTGTGGCTTCGGGTCCATGCTTTGTGGGGAAGGAGGGTGTTGCACTGTTTGCTGATCTGACTTCAGAGCAGCAGAAATGGTATATGATGGAAGCTGAAGCGCTTCCTCACATATCGCTATTGTTGCATCCAAAATATCAAGCTAAAGATTTGGGGGGAATGGTTAAAAGAGGAGTTGCACTAAAGGATTGGGCTCCTACCCAGATACCTTCAGTCTCTTTTTCTCCTTCTTCTCAGATGTACAAAATAGACACGCAGCTCTCAGATACTACCATTTTGGAACATTTGCAGCTTTCTAGAAATCATGGCAGAGAAAAAACAGATCATCCTGATGCAGTGGAGGCCTTAAAGGTCGTGCCTGACTCATTGTGGTCAGATGGTCCCACTGATGTCGGTCTAGTGCAAACCACACCCATCGCATTTGAGATGAAACATTCTGATCCAATTTGGCGTCCGCAGTATCCACATAAACCTCAGGCTGAGGAAGGTATTGCAGACACTATTGCAGGTTTACTTGAAGTAGGAGTTTTAGAACCATCGGATTCTCCATATAACACCCCTATTCTTCCTGTGGAAAAACAAGGTACTGGTAAATACAGAATGGCACATTATTTGCGTGCTGTCAATGAGGCCCTCAAAACCCCTCCCATTGCTACACCTAATCCGTATACAGCTCTGGCATCCCTTACTCCTGATTTGAAATGGTTTACCTGCATAGATTTGGCTAATGCGTTTTTCTGTTTACCGCTCCATCCTTCTGTCAGGGATATTTTTTCATTTACATTCAGGGGCAGGAAGCTACGTTATAGTAGGCTTCCGCAGGGCTTCGCTTTAAGTCCAGGTTTGTTTAATCAGGTATTGAAGCAGTCATTAAGCACTGTACAGCTCCCTCCAGGCTGTGTTCTGACCCAGTATGTGGATGATTTGCTTTTGGCGGCCCCTACTGTTGAAACGTGCATAGAAGCTACTCTAGTTGTGTTACAACATTTGGGAAAAGAGGGATTCAAAGTCTCCCGCGATAAGCTTCAGTTGGTCAGGCAGGAAGTCCAGTTCCTGGGGCGGAAGGTGACAGCTCAAGGCGCTGGACTGACTGACACCCACAAAAATGCTATTTTGGCTCATTCTAAACCTCTCACTGTTAAATCAATGCTGTCATTTCTGGGTTGACAAATTTTTCCAGACATTATGTGCCTAATTACACGAACCTAACTACACCACTCAGAGCGCTTGTAAATGCTCATGGTATGAAAAATCTGCATGCTAAATTAGTATGGGACATACCAGCTGAGGAGGTATTTATTAAGTTGAAACAGGCTCTAGCACAAGCAGCTGATTTAGCCACTCCTGACTATACATGTCCATTTTTTCTCAACACATCAGAGACAGATGGGGTTGTTAATGGCATTTTGTTTCAGAAAAAAGGAGGTCAGAGACACATTCTTATGTATCTTACCATAAAGCTGCAAGCTATTGAAATGAGACAGCCGCCTTGCACGAGACATGCAGCAGGTATTGCTCATCTAGTGGAAAAAACATCACACATTGTCAGGGGTTATCCACTTCATGTTTTGACATCTCATGGAGTCATGGCATTGGTTAATTCTGAGATGTTTACTCTTTCAACTTTGCGTCAACAGCGAATTAGCAGAGTTTTGGAAGCACCGAACATTATTTTTACGCATGAAGGAATAAACATGGCTGACCAAATGACCATCTCTGGGGAGCAGCATGACTGTGTCAGACTGAATTCGGTTGCTCAAAAGATACTTCCTGATTTGCGATCTGATCCCTTGCCTACAGGTTTTGTGCTCTATACAGATGGTTGCTGTTTTAGAGATTCGCAAGGGCAGTTGAGATCAGGTTTTGCAGTTGTTGAGCAAAATGGGGATTCACTACAGACTGTCGTTTCAGGGAAGCTTGACGGCAAGCAGAGCGCACAGCGTGCTGAGATAAGGGCTCTTATTGAAGCATGCAAATGGGGCAGAGATAAAGATGTAACGATCTACACTGATTCGAACTATGGGTTTTCTGTCATACATTATGAATTACCACAGTGGAAAAGAGCAGGTTTTGTTACCACTACTGGTAAGCCTATACAGCATCATGCAGACATTATGGAGCTTTTGGATGTTGTCATGTTACCAGCTAACCTCGCTGTTCTTAAGTGTAAGGGTCACAGCAAGGCTGACACTGTTGATGCGCGTGGAAATGCTGCGGCTGATTTGGCTGCGAAAGAGGCCGCGGGTTACCTGTCACATGTCCACACGCAGCTGATTGTCACGTCAGCACAGGAAATGTCAGACAGTTTTGCTGAGGAAGTGCAGTTGGCGCAGCAGGCTGCTGCGTCACAGGAGATGACTGTGTGGAAGGATAGAGGTGCTGTTTTTTTCTGATGGTTTTTGGCGTGGGCCTGATGGCCGTTTGGTTTTATCTGCCACGTTAAAACCCACCCTTTTTCAGGAGGCTCATGGTGTGGCACATGTGTCATATACTCAGATGAAACGTAATCTTTGTTTTTGGTGGCATCCCTTCCTGCCACATTTGATTAAGCGTTTTTTGAATGAATGTGTGGTGTGTGGTCAATTTAATCCTAAGCCTACTATCAAGCCAGAAATGGGAGCCTTCCAGGACTTGTGCAGGCCTGGCGAGGAGATCGTGATCGATTATACAGATATGGTGACCCCTGTTAGAGGTTTCCGTTACCTGTTAGTGATGATTGATCCACTGACCTCGTGGGTTTCTGCTTTTCCTGCTAGACGGGAGGTGCTCAGACGGTGGTGAAATCTTTGATTAACCACTGGATTCCGTGCCATGGCTTTCCGACTAAGGTCAGGTCTGACAATGGCACACATTTTAAAAATAAACATCTCCGACAGGTTGAGGAACAGATGGGAATAACCCACAAGTTCGGCACTGTTTATCATCCGCAATCGCAAGGTGTCATCGAGCGTTCTAATTCTACTTTAAAGTTGAAGCTGGCGAAGATTTCAGCTCAGACGGGGCTTAATTGGTTGGATGCTCTCCCTATTGCTCTGATGGCCGTTAGGTCATCTGTCTGTAGGACAAAAGGTCTCACTCCTTATGAGATGTTTACTGGCAAGATTTTCCCTGGTCCGTGGGCTGGCAGAGAACCACAAGTTTCACCGCATCCTGATCCGGACCCTCGAAGTGATCATCAGCAGCTGAAGGGCCTGGTCTCCTCCTTCCTTCCGGCTCCCCGTGACGTGCAGGGACCTGCGGCGTCTGCGTCCGAGGCTGGGCGAGTTTGGCTGAAGGTGTATAAGAGAAAGTGGCAGGAGCCCCGCTGGTCTGGCCCGTTCCAGGTTGCTGCTCGTACAACTCACGCTGTCCAGCTGCGTGGGAAAGGTTCTACTTGGTTTCAGTGGTCCCAGTGTGCTCCTGCCCCCGACCCCCCCCTCCTGTCCTGCAGCAGCTCTCTGCTGACCTGGGAGAATCTCTCTGCAGTGGGTGGTGTCGGTTCTGACTAGGCAGTGTCGACTGCCGAAGCCGGGAGGCGGGGCTTGGCCCACCCAGAAGATTGGTTCCGGTTGCTGTGATCATTCAGTGTGATCTATATGTGCCAAAATTGGGCGAGATAAGCAATTTGGGCTTGCTTTTCTCGAAGAGGGATTATACAGAAGAGAAAAGATCGCAAGACATCTAACACATTACACAGCAGGTTTTAACCACTTCACAATCGTTGAAGGAAGCTATTGGAGGCGGGGCCTGTCTGTGTATTTGTGTTTTACTGGGGGAAATGTTCAGTTAATGAAGTAGCTGTCATTTCATTGAGGGCGATCTGCATAAATTGGAAGAAATAAAGAGCCCACTCTACTGAATCATCTCATCACTTGCAGCCGCTTGGTGACAGAGGAATAAACAAGAGTGAAGACTACAGAATACAAATATAAAGACTGAACATTTATTAATCATTTTTCTGTTTTTTACAGGTTCTTTAACCAATTTTTATTCTACAGGTGCAGATTGTTAGACACTGCCTAAGAGGGTGTCAAAGACTTTTTAAGTAGTAAATTTGTAGGATTTTGTCATAATATTCAGTTTTTACGGTTTTATAAAAGTTTTTATTAATACGCTAAAACATTTTAAGGGGTGTTTAAATCATAATTAGGTTGACTTGATTACTAAATCTTTGTTTCAATTATCTTTTTTCATGATATGGTTTTCTGTAGATGTTTTTGAGGTTGGTGACAATTGCTAGAGTTTGCCTTGTACTAAAAGAATATTGAATTGGGTTAAACATAAAAAAAAAACGATAAAAAATAAATTAATAAAGTAAAAATATTGCTTAAAGGTAAAGATAAAGAAAAACAGACACCTTTCCTTTGTTAAAATAAACATAGGATCACACCACCAACAGAAAATATGCATGTTTGGGAAAATAAGAAAGTGCTGTGCGCAACAGGTTTTTGCATGGTGTTATTGGTCAATATTATCTTTTACTGTTGTGGTGAATGGCCCTATAATAGTTCTACAAATCAAACACAGGTTGGAGTTCGCTCTATTAGACCGAGCAGAAACTTAATGGCTAAATCATCTCCCTCTTCACTGTGTGGCACTTCCGCCGCACATCGTGGATTTTCTCAATTTTGCATACCAAGAGGACGATCTGCAGTGATTACTATTCCCTTAAATACATTAGTTTATAAGGGACAACAAGCAAGTAAATATAAAACCTACCCCTTGTGGTACATAACAAATGATCAAAAAGATACTAGTTGGTCCACTTTAATTGCTGATCCCCTAGGATATGACTGGAGAAGGTACACCACTACAGCTTTTGCAAAACACATGCGTCCTTTGGTTAAATTGGATAAGGTTGCAGATAAATTACTTCTTACTGTTAATTTAACTAAGAGTGATCTCCTCCCCTTAAAATATCTCCAGAATGGGCAAGGTTGTACTCTCTTTATAATTTGGGTTTATAAAGGGGGAAAAGATGTTCAATTTCCTATTATAATCTGTCAAGACTCTCTTAATGCTTCCACCTCGGTAAGTCAAAATCAGGCCTCAGCAGCAAGAGGTAGTGTAATTAAAGAAGAACCATCTGTGGACGATTACTTTGAAATGATGACAGGTGTGGGTGGCTCCACTAATAATTGGTTGCTTATGGTAGAACAAGCAGGACAAGAAGCGAGGCAGGACTGTGTTGTGTGCATGGGAGCCAGACCTATTCTCAAGGTGGTCCCTGCACCTGTTGAGCTCAACACAACTTGTCTGGTTTCCCTGCTGTCTAGTGAAAATCCAGTAAAAGATTGTAGTAACTGGGAAAAATTATTCCATATAGCTGATAACAGAGCTACCCCACCCTTCTTTGATAGTAATGTTGCTCAAAATAATTTTACTTGTTTCAAAAATGGTAAGCCTGGAAATAAAGTAGTGGGTTCAGTCAACATTACATATTGCAATTCAATCCAAACTTCTCTTAAATCTTTTCAGGCTCGTGCTGATATTTGGTGGTGGTGTGGAGGAAAAATACTCCGCTCCATTTTACCTAGTAATTGGACAGGATTGTGTGCACCCGTTACATTAATTATGCCAGTAGCAATATTTTCTTATGATCCCACAGGAGACCAGACTTTTCTCACTTTGAATAATCATGTTAGAAAGAGGGACATAGGCCATGAAGATGATCCAACTTATATTGATGCCATTGGAGTTCCTAGAGGTGTTCCAGACGAATATAAATTGGTTAATCAGATCTCAGCAGGTTGGGAATCACGTATTTGTTGGTGGTGCACCTTGAACAAGAACGTGGACAGAATAAATTATATACACTATAATGTACAGAAATTAGCTAATAAAACTAGAGATGGGTTTGAGGCTGTACATGAGCAACTTAAAGCCACCTCCTTAATGGCTTTTCAAAATAGAATAGCAGTTGACATGCTATTAGCTGAAAAGGGTGGTGTCTGTTCAATATTTGGTGATCAATGCTGTATGTTTATCCCTAATAATACTAATGCAGATGGTAAACTAACTAGGGCAGTAGAAGGACTTAGTATACTTTCAAATAGGCTAAAAGAACAATCACGTGTAGATACCTCAATGTGGGATGATTTGTTAAATAATATATTTGGTAAATGAAAGACTCTGGCAATGTCTATAATGGTTTCTTTAGCAGTATTTGTGTCAACTATGGTGTTATGTGGATGTTGTTGTATTCCTTGTATACGTTCATTACTCATAAAGTGCATTGACAAAGCTGTTGGTAATAATATGCAAGGTCAATATCTGTTACTCCCTCACATGGAGCCTGAAGGAGAAGTACAGAGGAGTGGTCAATCTATTTTAAAATAGATTGAAAGAGGGATTTGTTGTATGTTATATTTTTTGGGGCTATTTTATATACAGTCTCGTATTAAATATGTTTTATATAATCTTTAGTTAGCATTCAGAAGGTAAAAGTCTGTTTTTCTATTATGCATGGTTGTAAAACACTTTATTGTCTATCAGTATTTTTATGGGTAAGCTTTTAAGCATAAAACTTCTCTGGGTAAGGTTATGCAGGCTGTAAAACAGAACACAAATTTAATAGAAGGATGAAAACAAATTGGGAGTACGGGCCATTAAAAAAGAACATACATGTACGGCTAATAAATCATGAATCCTTGTGAATGAAACCGTTTTTTTTTTTTGGAGACAGGATAAAAGTTCTGGTGGGAGGAGAATAAGTCATGTGAATACGTTCTTTGTTCTTCCTTAATAAAAATGGTACAATCTTGTGGAGAGGGGGTTCAGTTCTTGCTGACCCCACCTGAAGGTGCGTCCAGTGTGAAACAGATATCTGTTGTTTGTGTCTTATTTGCTCTCTCTGTCTCTCAGTTCTGACTTTTATTTTGGAAAACTTCCCGCCGGGGTTCTGAATGTTGGCGCCCCATACCTTCCTGAAGCGAGTGACCGGCCACATGGGATAGCAGAGCCA
>JAPXFQ010000037.1:5000-282472 GCA_028564705.1 Apricaphanius iberus | reverse complement strand
ACTTAGGACTCAGTAACGGCGGAATATCGATAATTCTACTTCACACGTAAGTCAGGTGACGGTGGCGCCAAAACTTCTCAGTTCAAACCGGCTAAAAGGAAAGTAGGACACATCACTTCATCTTGAACTGCACATTTATTCCTAAATAAGGTTCTTGCTTTTTATTTTATTGTAATAAATTTTTTTTTAAGTTGATGTTTTTTTCTGTTTACTTAATTTATGCAACTGTGAAGCACTTTGAATTGCCTTGCGTATGAATTGTGCTCCACAAATAAACTTGCTTTGCCTTCTGTGAAGCAAACAGGAACATTTTCTTCTTTCAGCCACCAAACTCAGCTTCCACTGCAGGGGAAACACGGTGATTTGGTAAGAAGCAGCCATAACGTGTTGGGCTCATTTCTGAATGTTTTCTGTCCTTTTTTAATTAAAATTTAAGTCGAATAAAGTTCAAAAACTGTATGTCATTTAAAGCTTACCTTTATCTAAGTTGTGTAAATTAACCAGATTTGTTCTCTTCTGGTTCTGTTTACCAGGTCATAAAAAGGTCAGTTTCAGTTTCCATCTCTTATCATCAAATAGGCTACATTATTTATGAGACATGTTATTTATTCTATTCTATTTCCAGGATAAAAACTATAAAACAAAACACTTTAATTAAATTATTAAACAACAGTTCTTTATAAATGTTTGACATTTCTCTTTATATTTGATGAAAATTATGTCCATAACTGCTATAAATGTGGACTATCAATTTTTTTTATGTTGTATTTATTTTATCTTCTGTTTAATTATTATTAATATTTATTTTTCGGCATCTAGGGTGGACGCAAAGTAATGATTTCATTGTTCAGTGAAATGTGTTTCTTTACTGTGTTCCAACAAACAGCCTTAAAACTGCAAACAGTTTAACTTAACAGTACATATATTTTAATTATCTCTGTATCATTTATTGACGCTTAGCTCTACACTAAATGATTTCTGAATAGAAAATGCAGAGAATTTCAAGGGTGAAAAATTCTAAATTTGTGTCGTCCATGTAATTCATTTCAGTTTATTTATATCGCGCCGTTTCACAACAGATGTCATCTCAAGGTACTTTACAAGAAGAGTTATTACAATACAATGTTTAATTTAGGAATTACAGAACCACAGAAGATTGCGTCGTGTAATTCTCAGCAATCCCTCACACCGAGCAAGCATGAAGCGACAGTGGAGAGGAAAAACTCCCTTTAACAGGAAGAAACCTCCGGCAGAACCAGGCTCAGCACAAGCAGTTATCTGCAGAGACCGTCTGTGGCTTGGAGAATACAGAACAGAGACACAGAAAGAGCAACAGAACTGAGGCAGAAGTTTGTTGCAGGACGTGGAGAACTTTCCATCACTGCAATGCCATCTTAGTCAGGGTCGTCAAGCAGGGCGGGTCAGGAGCACCTACTGTAGGAAGAGACTAAGGGCGCTTTCACATGGTACGGGAGTCCGTACTCGGGTACGGTATTTGGTCAAAATCCACTTATTTCGTACCATGTGAACACAGACTGTACCGTGCCAGGATACGGCCAGAGAGACCTGCCTTGGAGGTAGTATCCGAGTCCAGGTACGGGCGGCCACGTATCATGTGAACACAACCCGTACTCTGGCCGTACTCAAGACAATAGACGCGCTCCACGCGGAAATGATGACACCGCCGGCCGAAATTACAGAATCACCTCGCGACCATACAAATACCAAAACAACGCGATTCAAGCATCCCACAGCAACACAGCAGGTTACAAAACGGCGGGTTTACTACAACACTCACCCTGTAGATGGCTTCAGGTAGCAGCTGACCAGTAGACCAGTTTGTTTACATTCTAGGCTGTCGCTCGTTTTATGACGTCGGTACTTCTCACTCCCTTGTTTGTTGGAGAACTACAGACTTATTTGTATACCGCCACCTGCTGTTTATTTGTAGTAAAACACTGGATTCAAATACGGGCAGAGATCCGTGACATGTGAACAGAAAAAATTAGCATTTTCTCTGGCCGTTTTCTGGTACGGCCACACATGTGAAAACGGCCTAAGAGAAAACAGGTTAGCGCTTGAATTGACAGCACATCATGCAGTTGGGGAGAAGTAGGAGAGAAAGTAGGAACAGACCCTAATAATGTCCTCCAACAGCCTAAAGCAGCATAGCTACTAACATTAACCTGTCTCCTAGCTACTAGGAGACCTAGCTACTAACACTTTCTACCTGGCTTACATTAATCTATCTCTACCTAGCTACTCTACCTCTTCCTATCTCTTCCTAACTTTTGACACTCTGCCTGACTACTAACATTAACCTGTCTCTTCCTATCTACCTGTCTGACCTGACTCTAACTACCTATAAACATATCTCTAACTGTAAGCTTTGTCAAAGAGGAAAGTTTTTAGCCTAGTTTTAAAGATAGACAAATTGTCTGCTTCACGAACCAACCCTGGGAGCCGGTTCCATAGGAGGGGAGCCTGATAGCTGAAAGATCTGCCACCCATTCTACTTTTAGAAATCCTAGGAACTACCAGTAAACCTGCAGTCTGAGAGCGAAGGTCTCTGTTAGGAACATATGGAACAATCAGGTCTCTTATGTATGATGGAGCTAGATTATTAAGGGCTTTATATGTCAGAAGGAGGATCTTGAATTCTATTCTAGATTTTACTGGGAGCCAGTGAAGAGAAGCTAAAACAGGGGAAATGTGATCTCTTCTTTTAATATTCATCAGAATCCTAGCAGCAGCATTTTGAACTAACTGAAGACTTTTAATTGTATTCTGTGGACTACCTGATAATAGACAGTTACAGTAATCCAGCCTTGAAGTAACAAAGGCATGGACTATTTTATCAGCATCATTCCTGGACAGGATGGTTCTAATTTTTTCAATATTCCTAAGGTGAAAAAAGGAAATCCTAGAAACTTCTTTAATCTGAGTTCTAAATGACATATCTTGATCAAAAATGACACCGAGGTTTTTTGCTTTATAACTGGAGGCTAATTTAATGCCGTCCAGGTGAAGGGGCTGACTAAGTAGTTTATTTTTCAGAGCTTCTGGTCCAAAGACGACAACTTCTGTTTTATCAGAATTTAGAAGCAAGAAGTTTAGAGTCATCCAAGTTTTTATGTCTTCCAGACATGCCTGTAGTCTACCTAACTGATTGGATTCATCAGGATTTATGGATAGATATAGCTGTGTATCATCTGCGTAACTATGGAATTTTATCCCATGCTGCCTAATTATTTTACCAATAGGAAGCATATATATAGTAAAAAGAATCGGCCCAAGCACTGAACCCTGTGGTACTCCGCAAGTAACTATTGAGGTTGAGGAAGATCTATTGTTTACCTGAACAAACTGAAATCTGTTAGACAAATAAGATTTAAACCAACCTAGTGCTGTTCCTATTATACCGACACTTTGAAGCCTTTCTATGAGAATATTGTGATCAACAGTGTCAAAGGCAGCACTGAGATCTAACAGGACCAGAATGGTCACCAGTCCATTGTCTGAGGCTATGAGAATATCATTAGTAACCTTCACCAGAGCTGTTTCAGTGCTGTGATGAGCTCTAAAGCCTGACTGAAACTTCTCAAACAGCTCATTATTGTTTAAATGCTCACATATCTGGTGTGCAACTATTTTCTCAAGAATTTTAGATAAGAAGGGAAGATTAGATATCGGTCTATAGTTAATTAAGTCGTTTTGATCAAGAGAGGGTTTCTTAAGTAGAGGTTTAATTACAGCAATCTTAAACTCCTGTGGTACATATCCATTGACTAAGGATAGATTCATTATATTTAAAATTGGAGCAGCGATCAGAGGGAAAACTTCTTTTAAGAGTTTAGTTGGGATTGGGTCTAAAACGCAAGTTGAAGGTTTAGATGAAGCTAATAATTTTAGTACATCACAAAGTTCGGCTGCATTAAAGCAGTTTAAGCATATATTAGGTTCCACCATTTTTGAGGCTGCCTCATTAACTAAGGAGGAAGCAAGCATATTGGGAAGGTTCCCAATTATCTTATTCTTTATGGAGTCTATTTTATTTATAAAGAATTGCATGAAGTCGTCACTGCTTAGAGCTTGGGGAATGGTTGGCTCGATAGAGCTATGATCCTGTGTGAGTTTGGCAACTGTATTAAAAAGAAACCTAGGATTATTTTTATTCTCCTCGATTAAAGATGAATAATATGCTGTTCTAGCTGTGTGAAGGCTCTTTTTATATAGCAATAAACTATTTTTCCATATTAAAAAGGAATCATGTAAATGCGTGGAGCGCCATTTTCTCTCTAGTTTTCTAACATTCTGCTTTAGGGTACGTAGCTCTAAATTAAACCAGGGAGTTAATCTTCTATGGCTAGCCACCTTCCTTTTCAAGGGGGCAACTTTGTCTATTGCCCGACGCAGGGAGGAATTAACGCTATGAACTAAAATGTCAAGTTGTGAGGGGTCACGAGTTAAATCACTGTTTTCTGTTCTGCATTTATAAACTGAGGAAATTAAAGTTGGAAGAGCTTCTTTAAAATTTGCTACAGCATTGTCTGATAACGTTCTGGTATAATGAAGTTTTCTTTCAGGTTTGATATGATCCATTAGAGTAAGTTTAAAAGTGATAAGGAAATGATCAGACAGGATAGGGTTATGTGGAAAGACTGTTATTTCTTCACAGTCAATGCCATAAGTCAGCACAAGATCTAAAGTGTGGTGACAAGAATGTGTTGGTCCCTGCACATTTTGAGTAAAGCCTATTGAGTCTAGGATAGTGTTAAAAGCTGTATTTAGACTATCACTTTCATTATCAACATGAATATTGAAGTCTCCGACTATAATGACTTTATCAGTGTTTAAAACTAAGTCAGATAGAAAATCTGAAATCTGATCTAAAAATTGAGAATAAGGTCCTGGTGGACGATATAAGACCACAAACAAAAGTGGCTTTACTGCTTTGTTATGTGTATGAGGAAAGCTAAAAACTAGATGCTCAAAGGAACTGTAACTATTATTTTTTTGGAGATTAATTAGTAAATCGGAATGAAAGATAGTTGCTACTCCACCTCCTCGACCAGTACTTCGAGGGACACTAAAGTTTAAGTAGCTAGGGGGAGTTGACTCATTTATTGTGACATGGTCCTCTTCCTGCAACCATGTCTCTGCAAGACAAAACAAATCAATATTATTTTCACAAATTAAGTCATTTACTAAGAGTGTTTTTGAGGGGAGAGATCTTATGTTTAGTAAACCACATTTAATTGATTTGTTTTTATGTTCAGTCCGAGTTTTATTTATCTTTATGAGATTTTTATACTTTGCTCTAGTAGCATTAACTTTTAATTCATTAGTTTTGGGTAGTGGACGGGAAACTATCTCTATAGGGTAGTGGGTGGGTGGCAGTCCCTGATCCCTGAGCTGGACTCTGGGTTGTCACGGCTTTGGGGAACTAGAGATAACCCTATCAATGTTCCTGGAAAGAAGCGAAGCTCCGTCCTCGGTGGGATGGATGCCGTCTCTACGTAACAGTCCAGGTTTTCCCCAGAAGGCCCCCCAGTTATCAATGTAGCCCACATCGTTTTCTGGACACCACCTTGACAACCAAAGGTGGAACGAAAGCATACGGCTGTACATGTCATCGCTAGTACGATCAGGCAGGGGACCAGAAAAAATTACAGAGTCAGACATCTTTTTGGCAGCCCTACACACCGAAGCTACGCTAATTTTAGTGACCTCCGATATCCGTCGCCGGGTGTCGTTGCCACCAGCATGGATAACGATCCTGCTATACCGCCGTTTGTCCTTGGCCAAAAGCTTCAGATGGGACCTAATGTCCGCAGCTGTAAAAATGCAAGCCAAACAAATATTGAATCTATTATTTCTTATAGAATAAGTTCAAAAATGTAATCAACTTCATAAATACCAATAAGATGTTACATTTATTCAAGTAATTTAGTGTAATAACTTCAGTGGTTCATTCCGGAAAGATAAGCGGTAACATGATTTGAATGAAAACAACCTGTAAAAACGACCAGGATTATTGATGATTCAGATGAAGTTGGTGGAGTTAATAATGGTGTGAATCTGTCTGTGTCTCAGAGATGTCTGAGAAATCAACAACAGGATGGAAGAAGGGCCTCACAAGCATCCTGGAGGAACTCGACCCAGATCAGTATGAGAAGACGCTGGAATATCTGGATAAAATCCCTAAAAGTCGTATGAACCCCCAATTTAGAGTGCGAATGGCCCAAACCATCATTGAGTATTATGGAGAGGATGAGTCTATCCTTAAAGTTAAAGACATCATGGAGGAAATACCAAGAAGAGATGGTCAAGTTCAGGACCAGCTGCTTCCGTTGGTGGAGAAACTGGAAGAGAAACTAGGTGAGTTTACCCTGTTGGATCGGGTTCAGGGTTCTGCTGTGGGCTCCCAGGATCCAGAACCACGAGACCTTTAACAGGTGGAGAGGTTAGTGAGAATATGTTTGTGATTCACTGTAGAGCTTTGGCTGTTGGTTTAAACTGTTTAAACTTTGACAGGAAAGAAGAGAAAATGTGGAACCGACCCAGAGTCAGAGTTGGACCAGGACTCTCAAGCTGGTGGGTGAAAAACCAGAACCGTCCCTTTAAATATGTTCAAAACAACTGTTGAGTAGGGCCGGGTAAAAATATTGATTCATCAGTGCATTGCAATTATTTGTTTCTTAATTCAATATTGATTCATCAAATCCTATGAATCGATTCAGTCCACCGGCCAGTGGCGGCGCTGTGGGCAAAACTTTAGTGAGAGCGTTTAGTGTTGTACAACACATCTACAATATTGTGGAGTTTGTTCTGCTAAATAAACCATGACAAGGAAACATGCTGTTCTTAAACGTTGGTACTACTGCACACATTTAAAAATATACACGCATACTTAATTACTTGAGTAGTTATTTGTTATTGAATCAATGTCAAAGCTAATAAATCAATATAGAATTGAATGAAAATCGAACCAAAGCCTCAAGAATCGAAATCGAATCCAATTGTGAAATTCCTAACCATACCCAGCCCTGCTGTAAGATGTTTTATTTTCTTTTCATTTCAGAACTCACCGCATTAGATCTCATGATGGGTATTATGTTGTGTAATCAACCGGACTTTTACTTTCAATATGGCCGCCATTCACATCAACAATAGTAGCTGTGGTGGAAGCATGTATTTAACAAGACACACTAGGAAGAATGTGTCTAAAATTCAATTCAATTCAGTTTATTTATATAGCGCCATTTCACAACAGATGTCATCTCAAGGCACTTTACAAAAAGAGTTATTACAATACAATGTTTAGTGTAGAAATTACAGAACCACAGAAGATTGCGTCGTGGAATTCTCAGCAATCCCTCATACTGAGCAAGCATGCAGCGACAGTGGGAAGGAAAAACTCCCTTTTAACAGGAAGAAACCTCCGGCAGAACCAGGCTCAGCACAAGCGGTTATCTGCCGCGACCGTCTGTGGCTTGGAGAATACATAACAGAGACACAGAAAGAGCAAAGAACTGATGCACAAGTTTGTTGCAGGACGTGGAGAATTTTCCGTCACTGCAATGCCATCTTAGTCAGGTTCAAGCAGGGCTAATCCGGAGCACCTACTATAATAGAAAACAGGTTAGTGCTTGAATTGACAGCACATCATGCAGTTGGAGAAGTAGGAGAGAAAGTAGGAACAGACCCTAATAATGTCCTCCAACAGCCTAAAGCAGCATAGCTACTAACATTAACCTGTCTCCTAGCTACTAGGAGACCTGGCTACCAACACTCTGTCTGAGTCCTCCTGACCCGTGGACGGTGTAGGGCCGGTAACGCCCCCGTCATGCCGGGGTCTTCTCGGAGTCGGGTTGTTTGAGAATGCAGCCCAAAGTGGGTGGTAAACTCCATCTAAGGCTAAATACCGGCACGAGACCGATAGTCGACAACTATCTTAAGGAAAATAGACAGAACTGAGAGGACAGAGTTGAAGAGGGCGAGAAACGTTTAAGAGATAAACGGGTGGGGTCCGCACAGTCTGCCCGGGGGATTCAACCCGGCAGGTAATGGGCGGCCGCACTGTGCGGGAGGATCCCCTTGAGGGACCTCTCTCCGGCGCTGGCTGGCCCCTGTGGGGCGCATTTCTTCCGCGGCGGTAAGCCGCGACCGGCTCCGGATCTTTACCTGGCTTACATTAATCTATCTCTACCTAGCTACTCTACCTCTTCCTATCTCTTCCTAACTTTTGACACTCTGCCTGACTACTAACATTAACCTGTCTCTTCCTATCTACCTGTCTGACCTGACTCTAACTACCTATAAACATATCTCTAACTGTAAGCTTTGTCAAAGAGGAAAGTTTTTAGCCTAGTTTTAAAGATAGACAAATTGTCTGCTTCACGAACCAACCCTGGGAGCCGGTTCCATAGGAGGGGAGCCTGATAGCTGAAAGATCTGCCACCCATTCTACTTTTAGAAATCCTAGGAACTACCAGTAAACCTGCAGTCTGAGAGCGAAGGTCTCTGTTAGGAACATATGGAACAATCAGGTCTCTTATGTATGATGGAGCTAGATTATTAAGGGCTTTATATGTCAGAAGGAGGATCTTGAATTCTATTCTAGATTTTACTGGGAGCCAGTGAAGAGAAGCTAAAACAGGGGAAATGTGATCTCTTCTTTTAATATTCATCAGAATCCTAAATCAGTCTTACTTCTAGGGCCTTCAACTCTAATCTTAACAAAATAAAAGTGTTATTTGTATATGGACAGTACAGCTTAAAACAATATTTATAGGAGATAGTACAGCTACCAGGGCGTTGCCATATTGGAATCCCGATTTATCCGACTACATTAATTCAACGCTGTTTACTCGGACATGACGCCAAATTCAACTCCAAGTTCTGAAGTAAATAGAACGTACCATAATGTCCTGCTTATTGTAGAGCTCCCCCTGCTGGTTAGAAAGAAAACTTCTATCATTGTGATTCATTTGTCTAAATCTGCTTTTCTGTTTAAAACGACAATAGTTAGATGTGATTTCAGCTATCAGGTCAGCTGAAAGGAGCTGGGGTCTCATTTATAAAGCTGCTTATGCACAAAACAGGGTCTTAAATGTACGTAAGCAACTTTCTACGCCAAGTTTGAGATTTACTGTTAAAAAAAACGTGGCGGAACAATGTGCGTAACTTTAAGCACACAAAGGGCCGGATTTATCGAGATTCCTGATAAAGATCGCAAAATTGTGTGCGGCGGTAAAAAATTTGCGCGAGTTGTCCTTAATTTGCAGGTAACTTACTAAGATTCTGTGAGCAATTCTTAACAGGCGCTAGGTGTGCTATTTAAATGAGGAGTTTGCGGCCACTGAGCTGCGCTACGTCTTCAGAGATGAGGAATATGTGCATGAATTCATGGTGCATCTTTGGCAAAAACAAAAAAAGGGAAGGACGACATACGTATCAGTTCTATTACAGAATTAATTTCTGTTAGGCTAGAATGTTGTGAATTCTGTTTTTCGTTTGTCAGTAATAAATGTAATGCACGCACATGATTACTGCATTTTATTAATTGGACTCCAGGAAGTTTAACCACTGCGGGGGAAACTAATGAAGATCATAACTCACTGTGCGCTCAGCACATCTTCACCAGGTGGAGACGTGATGAGAGCGCAGTGAGTTATGATGCGTCTTTGGGGGAAGAACTGGTAAATATTTACATAACTATCAGGTTTATGGCCATTAGAGTGTTCATTACTCTTAGTTTAGATTGTGTGTGAATAAATTTAGTTGTTTGTCAATAATAAACATATGGTAGCGCAAAATTAAATTAAAATAGCCGGCGCAAACATTTTTATGCTTAGTAAATCGCACGTCGCCAGGAACACCTACTTTGCCTTTTTCTCCACCCAATATTTTGCGTCTTCTTACAGAAACGCCCAGATTACATATACATCAAGGGCAAAAGCGCTAAATGGATTGTGTGCGTCGTGCTGCGTGTTTAACAGGCGCGATGCTCTCTGCGCCGTGTCGGTAGATCAGCCAGAGCCTGTTTTTGTGATGCTGTACGGTTTGCGCGGATTTTAAGAAGAGAGATACCAATATTGTGAATTTACGCCACATTTTCAGACTTTTAGAGCTTTGCACACAGACGGACACATAACTATGAACTGCCCCCCCACCCCCCATCCCGTCTGAGCAAAGAATAAAATCAGAGTCTGAATAAAAAATGTTGCACATAAGAATTATATCACAGTATGCTCATAAGTTTGTATATCTTCAGATTGTATAGCAATATCTCTTATAGGTGTATTAATGTGTGAAGTATAAATATGAATACTGCAGCGTCTCTCCTAAGTCTTGCGATTCCTAAGATGTATGCCAATTAAGAATACAATCATAACGATGGTCACAGAAAGCGCTTTAGTCAAACTACCGACTCACCTTTGAAGCCTCATATCAGTCCCTATGTTGAACAGAAATATGGTTTTTACATCCACAAGTGTTCAGATTGCTGAACTTCTCCGTTGTTGGCTTTGGCCGTGATGACGCTTAAACCACAGGAAACGTTTCAAAAATACACAAAGCGCCGCTGATAGACTTTACATGGCGTCGTACCGCTTTTGACGTTTGGGGCGATGCGAACGCACCAGAAAACGTTTAAACTTCTGATTGATAACCAAGGTTTTTTTGTTTTGCAAAGGATTGAAATGAACTTTTGGTATTGGCCAAATGTTTATTTTCTGCACCATTATAAAAACATATTCTTTAAAAATCATACAGATTTTCTGGATTTTTATTTTACATTTTGTCTGTCAAAGATGACATGAACCTATGATGAAAAGTAGAGACCTCTCTAACCTTTTTAAGTGGCAGAACTTGCCATTGGTGGATGAATACATACTTTTTTTGCCCCACTAATATAATAGAAGTAATAAACATCAGTCTCACAAAGACCTCCAAAAAAAGTGACTCTAGTCTTTAGTTCAAGTTTCCTGTATTGACAAATGTGCTATATATGCTCGACATACAGCGCAGATGAAATTACCCTCCTAGTTTTTCGTTTAGTTGATAAACTGACTCTGATCAGCCTTTCCATAGTTTTTGGATCTTAGCCACCTGCCATGAACAGAAACAAATAAGCCAGCTTTGTGAACGTTGCACTCTGCTAGACATTTGTGCCGACCTGAGGTTCTGATCTGCAGAATCTCACAGGATAAACAGTGACAGTCTGCTCAGGAAACCAAAGATCAAATCTACTTAGCACAAACTTACCGATTCTTCTTCTTCTTCTTCCACAGGTTATCCAGAAATTCTTCAGTCTGAGAAGGTAACTGTTGTCAGGGTAACAATCCGTCCTACACCCTGGTATAAATGAGTATCTGTTCTAGAATCATTGTTTGTTTCACCGTTTCTTGGTGATCTGAAACTCTTCAGCACTTTGTTCAAGTATTCACACCCCTAATCTTTCCTCATTTACTGATGTTCCAACCAGACACTTCATCTCAAGTAACAGGGCGTGGTTCATGTTGACTGTGCCCCTTTACTCTGATACAAAAATAAAAAAAGACGCCCCTCTGACTCGGAACCAAAGTCTAGTTGTGTCCAATTGCTGCTGTTCTGGTTCATCCATCATCCTGGAGATCTAGGAATCCAGCAGCAGGTCAGGGAGAAGGTTCTGGTCCAGTTATACCAGGGTTAGGTTCCACTCTGATTAATCCATCATCTGGACTTCCATCTGGACTAAGAGGCGAGCTTTAATCAGAGAAGCAGAACCATGGTGACTCTGGAGGAGCTGAGATCCGGAGCTCAGGTGGGACAATATACAGCAGGAACAACACTCCACCAAGCTGGTCTTTATGGAAGTGTGAGAAGAAATGAAGAAGCTTCTTGCATGAGAGACAAAATGTAGTTACCTTTATTTAAACTTTCAAGTTTGATGGATTGCAAAACTACGCGAAACTACGCGTTGACTTCTGTGATCAGCTTCTGCTGTCCTTTTCATTAAGTGCACTGGTCCCAGTTTGGCTTTCGCGCTCCTGGGCCCTCATTTATCAAACGTTCGTAGAAACTGTCCCATATTCAATCCTACGAATGAAATTTAGAATGTTCGTACGAAATGTTCGTACAAAATGTCTTATTGATGAAATGTGCGATGGCCACTCGTACACATGTGTACTCATCTGTTGCTAAACCAATAACAAAATAACCAAGTTTTCCTACTGTGACGATGATGTTGCGCCCACGTCTCCAGCCCAGGACAAACGATGAAGAAAATGAAGAAAAAAAAGAGTCTGAACCGTAATAGAGTTTTTGTAGGTACAGCGGTGCACATAGCTGATTTTAAATGGACACGTTCAGATGCAGGCAGCGACCGCCATCGTTCCTGTCTTCCAGAGCTATCTTGGTATAGCTGAAGTGCCGGCAGACACACCAACAGGAGGACAGGTAGCTTGGCAAATATTACTCCAGAGTTTCAGGGGAAGTTCCTTCCTGACCAGCGGGTTGGAACCAAAAGCGAAGGATTTCGCCACCGAATGGTTGGATGTCTCTGTGAGCCCAGTGAGTGAGGGTGGAAAAGGTGCGCTGTCCAGTGTCCACTGCCCTTTGTGAACTCTGTGGGGATGGGTTGAGGGCATTGCAAAGGGATGCTGGGAGATGCAGTCCACGAGTTTTATAAATAATTCATCCAAACACCTTGTATTCCAGCTCACTACAGAGGCATGGCCAAGGCTGTTTTGTACTCCACAGCGGCAGGATTGAGCCAGTATTAGAGTAATGTTTTAACCTTAAGAGGGCTGTCCACAAAAGATATTACGATTTTTACTAAAATATACAAAAATACCAAAAACAATGACCAGAAATGTTGACAGCAGTATTAGATATTCATTTGTACAGTTATCATAAAAAAACTTTAAAGGTTTCAAAAGTCTTCGTCCTATCCTGCATGTTAGAAGAAAAATGAATCGATGTGTAGATGTTGTGCCTCGTAAAAGGAAAAACTTTTTTGTTAAATACAAAAAGGTCCGAGCGTTGCTGATGTTTACCAGGCCAGCCGGGTGACATAGTTCCTCCACCGCGTCCTAATCTGTAGTGACACCTGATAATTATGACAATAGGGGTTATGAGTAATTTAGCAAGGTGCTGTTTGTCGTTAATTTAATCTGTGGCTAATTTCCTAACTTTCAACTGATTCATGTAGATTTTAAATGTCAGAGAGTCCTGATAAAAAGAAAATACACCCTGTATAAATCACTGTTCTGGTCTTTATCTGGTTCTTGGATTGTTATCAAAGTTCACACAAACAGGAGAGAGATTCCTTTACTGTCATTACTCAAGAAACATGAAGCCTAGATAGACCGGCTGTGATTGAAAGACTAAGTTCACCCCTGGATCTAACAGCTTTATAGCAGCCGGCAGCAGCAACAAGGTGTCAAAAGTTCCAAGTGATTTCAAATAAACTATTGGCAAAAACAGAACAGTTTGCTTCAAGATGTTAGATAAAAACAGACTAAAAGAGAAATGTATCCAACCAATAATTAATTGTCTGTTATTTTCCAGATGACAGAGATCCCTTCATGCGTGAGTTGGATACTTTTAGTTATTAGAAATATATATTATTCTTCTCATGTGTTAAAGTATTTGCTCTGTGAGTATCTATGTTATCCTGTTTCCAGAGAACCAGGATCAGGCTCCTGAAGGGCAATGGAAGACCTAATGAAAAGTCTGTGGTTGGAAAGGTTGTTCAGAAATTCAATCTGCAGACATATACAACCAAAAACGATGAGAAAAAGTTCTTCTTCTACCTGGAAGTGGCTGATGAGACCGACTCCATCAGAGTGATGGTGTACGGAAAAGAGAGATTTCAGAGATTTGAACCGGGAAAAACCTTATCTTTTCGAAGATTTTATCATGGAGATGGTCAAGAATGAGCCGGTCATGAAGGTAACTAAGAAAAGCAAAATCTCAAATATTAATAAAATGGAAGTGGCCAAGACTATGGAGCGGCAGGGCCAAAAGCGGGTTAAGAGTCAGCTTCCAGTTTACTCTATCAGGAAGATCCAATCCTTTGATGAGAGGACGTCAGTGAGTGTTGAAGGAACTGTGACTGTGGTAAGGGAAACATTCAGAACACCTACAGCTTTACAGGTCTCCTTGTTTTTTATTAAGCTATGTTCTGTTTCCATCTTTAATCACTTATTGGTCTTCAGATCAAAACAATGGATCTGGTCAATGTGAAGAGAAAAGGGACCAAAGAAACTATACAAAAGTTCCAGCTTACAGATAAAACTGGTTCCATCTGTATGACACTGTGGGGCGGAGTCATCGAGCAGCTGAGAGGAACGTCTGCTGGAGACTTGGTCAGGGTGATCAACTTAAGGACAAACCTTTACAATGAGGAAGTGTCGCTGAACTCCACCGGCTTGACCAGAATTTACAAGGTACCAGTTATCTTGTTTAGGCATAAAGTTCTTTATATAAAGCAGACTCGTACAAGATAAATAACTTAGCTGAAAAAGTTTCAAGGCAAAGCAACTTTATTTGTATAGCAGCTCAGTGTCTCAGCAGCTCTGCAGTCATCAGGAAGTTTGTTCCAGATTTAAGGAGCATAGAAACTAAAAGCTGCTTCTCCATGTTTGGTTCTGGTTCTAGGGATGATCAGTAAACTAGAGATGGAGGACCTGATTGGTCTGCTGGGTTGCTATGGTGACAGCAGGTCTCCATCATCCATTGGTGCTAAACCATTCAGTGATTTATAAACTAGTAGGAGTATTTAGAAGTCTATTCTCTGAGCTACAGGGAGCCAGAGGAAGGACTTTAGAACTGGGCTGATGGGTTCTACTTTCCTGGTTCTAGTGAGAACACGAGCAGCAGCGTTCTGGATCTGATTGACTTTATAGGTAGACCTGTGAAGATACTGTTACAGTAATCATAAATGCATGGATGAGTTTTTCTAGGTCTCCTTGTGTCATCAGTCCTTTAATCCTAGAAATGTTCCTCAGCTGATAGAAAGCTGACCTTGTTATTTCTTTTATGTGACCCTGGAGGTTCTGGTCTGAGTCCATTATTACACCTGGATTTATGGTTGATAGATTCTAGCTGGATTAACTGCAGCTGTTTGCTGATTCTGGATTGTTCCTCTTTAGGTCCAAAGATGTGAAACACATGCAGTCTGCTGTACCTTTTATCGCTTCCCTCAGGCAATACTTCAATGAAAAAGATATTCATGTTGAGTCCAGTTCGGAGAAATCTATTTTTAAATCATTTGACTGTATTTTGGCTATATCAGTTGATCCTACGTGGATAACGAGCTTTTCCAGTTTCGGGTGTTGATTGATGATTGTCAGGATTTTTTTTCTGTAATATCTGTTACTGTGGTATGAAAGCAAAAGATTAGTGTTCTTGCAGTGAAAATGTTGTATTCCATTTATTGAACCATTATGAATTATTTGTTTTTTTTGCTGGGTGACTTCTTACCTTTTTGTATGTCCATATCATGTGGCTGTATTTCTCTTCACTGGTCCCAGGAATTGTGTCGCCTTTCTGGAACTCAGTTTTTCTGTGGGATTCTAGTTGGTGTATTGTGTAGACGTATTGATGCGCTTTAAAGTTGGACTATGAATGTGGTGTTATTTCAGTTAGTTGCCTTCTTTCGGCTGAGATATTAGTGTTATCCTGTCATTTCTTTCTGAGGCTGTTGGACAGGGTAATGATTAACACTCGGTTGCCATGTTTTGTTCGTTTTGTTTCAATATCCAGTGTTTACTTCCACAGTCACTTAGAGGTGTCACATCTTCATCACCATTATGTCCATTCTCTGGAGCAGTTTGTCAAATTCCTCAGCTGAGCAAAAAGGCTTTTTTAGATGTTCAGTTTAATTTCTGGTCATTTTTGAGTTTATATTACATTATGATCCCACTGTCGTGTTAACCTGTTTTTGTCCAGGTCTAAGGTGCTGCTAGCCGAACGTCGCCATGCAGATTACAGGAGTAATAAAATGTGGAAGGATGGAGTCCCAGCAGGACGTGCTGATCAACAACCAGCTGAACATCTTCATCATTTCTTCTCCTCTCCTGGTTAAAGTTCTTGGTATCAAGCTGGATGGCGACTTTGAAGACCGACTTCTAGAAAAAATCCCGCTTTCAGCCGAAACAGAAATAACAGGAAGCAAGAATCAAGATATTGAAGCTGCAAAATAAATTTTAACTTTTTAAAAACTGTATCTTTTTCAATGAAAATCCCATTCAGAATCTTGTAGCGCGTTTCATTTTAATCCGGTTTTTGCTGCTTTAACTTAAATCCTTTTAGTTTTGATTAATGTGATTGTGTTTGATAACCCTAAAGCCGCTGTTTGTTTCTATCAACTTTAAACTCTCAATGATTTTCAGACGTAAAATTTTGAAGGCATCATGTTGAAATAAAAATACATCTGAAACCTGCTGGAGTTTGTTTTTATTCTGTCTTTAAGCTTCTCTCTGTGTCATAGAGATTTCCGTCCAGCTTTCTTATGGTGCGTTCAAACGTCAGTATCAGCAGCAGCTAGATTACATATGAAGTCAATGGCTGAGGCCGTCAGAGGAGCGTCGGAGTCTCTGTGGTGCTTTGTGATTGTTGGCTGCCTCAACTTTTGAAGGATTTTAATCTTTATTCAATTTAAACCTTAACTCTAAATCCCATGCATGTTCATTTTTATCAGAGAGGAGACAAGAGCAATTTAATTTCCTTTTATTTTAATACAAGAAATCAAAACTGGTTCACAGAGTTCCTTAAAACAGATCAAATATTTAGCTTACAGAGGGGTATAAATTCCCACACTCTGGGTCACCCTACCAAGGAATGACCAAGTATATAACAGAAACATATATTTATATGTTATATTTTAACACAAAGTTAGAGAAACTCCCCCCTAACTTTACATATGGCACACAAAACATGATTGGTTCATTCAAACCTTTGCCAACACCAGCCTCCTTACAACCATGCATGCATAATTAATTACCTTCCTGTTATTCTACTTAAATCGTGACTTTACAAACCAGCTCTAAATAGAGTTTTTTCTGACCGTTATTTCTTACATCCTTCCATTGTCAATTGTATGGTGATGTTATCTGCCTGTGCTTTCCTGCTCAATGTCCTGATTCTCTGTGACCCAAACAAGAGCTGACTAAAACCTCTAAAACAATCTTAAAAGTATAATTACAAAGTATGAGAACTAAAACACCTTAATCAAACATTAATAGATGTTTAATATACTTCACTTTTCAAGCTTTTCTTGCGTTTTAAGCTTCAAAATGCCAGCAACGCAGAAGTTCAGCTAGCTGAGCTTTTGATGGTCTTTACGCAGCACGGCAACCAATCAGAGGGTCTCACTGTAGTGACGACGCCCACGCCGACATTATCTAACCAACCCCGATCCACTAGGGTTTAAAACATCCGGCAGAGAAAGGCCCGTGTACGAACTTTGCAAACTTCAGCTCCAAAATGTCTGGGTCAAACTAGGCGCTGCCTGGCCTGGGCATCCGTGGCTCTAGCCCGGTTTCTCATGAAGCCCCGACTGTTTTTTTCAACCCAGAATAAATGAGTTTTCATTCCCGCCCTATGACATCAATGAAGAGGACAGTTTTGTAATTTCCTGGCTTCGGTGAATAAACAGATTCTCGACTTCGTGATTGATCAGTGAGGAGTTGTAGGCCAATTAGGGAATCCTCCGTGATTTATTGGCTGACACCTCAGTCTATAAACTCTTTGGAACAGACAGAAAATGGACACCACATCAGACGAGGTTTTGACAGAGATAAAATGGACAATTCTTCAGTTCTGGTGGCTGGCAGTGGGCGCTAAAACTCTGGGCCAACAGATAAACAGGTAAAGTTCAGTTAATTTAAGGTTGCATTCACACCAGCCCTGTTTAGTTCACTTGAAACAAACTCTGGTCCGTTTGCCTGGAAAGTCTGGTTTGTTTGGGGAGGTGTGAATGGAATCGAACTCTGATTCAGACTAAACAAACAAACAAACTCTAGTCCACCTAAAAATGTCGGTCTCGGTTTAAAACTAACTCTGCGTCGGTTCGATTGCATGTGTGAATGCTAAACGGACCAAAAGCAGGAAGTGGACTATTGTACCGGGCATCCTGGGTAAATATAATCTAAACAACCACTAATGCTGGAGAGATCAATGCTGGATCTTGTACAAACCTTGGTCAGCGTCTGTATAAGGACAACATCTGTGCTGGAAGTTGTATTCAGGAACTCTTCCTCATTCCACACTTCTTATATGGAGCCGTCTCAGCCGCCTTGTATAAAATACAACATTCTCCAAAGTCTTTGTTGGGAAAATTGTATTTATCATTGATTCATGTATGAACTGTTTTAATCTTTTAATTATGTCTTGTCCTTTTTATCTTCTCTTATACACTTCACATTCACCATCTGCTGAACAGCAGTTTAATTAGACCATGCGAGAGGTTTAGAATCAGAATAAACTTTATTCATCCCCAGGAGGAAATTAAAAATACAAGTACAACTGAGCACCGAAACATTTAGGACAAGACAAACAGACCCGTATTTAAAAGAATAAAATGCACTGAATAAAATAATAAATACCTATGAATGAATAAAATATCAAAAGTAATAGTAATAATATTGAGGTCTTATCGACTGGATTTAAAAAGCAGAGTCCTCCTCTCAGTCCTGCAGAAAGTGCAGCGGAGGCGCCACCCAGAGGGGAACCACTGAAATGCAGAGTGAACAATGTGAGTGGAATAGATGATTTTGATCTAACGCCCTGTTGGATAAAAACCTTTGTTAGAGGTTCTGACTGGGAGGCCAATCATTTTTGAGCAAACTGATACAGACTGCTGCAATCTGCTTCTGTTCTGGAGACAAAGAGTACAAGCAGCAGGTAATGGAGAAGTTCAATAACGTGTAATAGAAAGTCATCATGATGGGTGTGCTGACTCCAAAGGAGTTGAGATTCCTAAGGAGGTATAGCCGTTGATGGCACCTCCTCTGTGTTAGCAGAGAGTTGGTTCCCAGATATTTGTACTGCTCAACGAGCTCCACTGGCTTCCCACGGATGGTGGTGACTGAAGCAGCCAGATCTTTCTGTCTACTGCAGAAGGTCGTCACCATCTCCTTGGTTTTGCTCACGTTCGGTTCCAGTCTGGAGATGTCACACCTCTCTACAAACTCCTGAAGAGCAGGTCCATGATTCTGCACAGAGCCCGACAGCAGTGAGAGGAGAACTGTGTCGTCAGCGTATTTTACCAGGGACCATTCCTTAATGTTCCAAAAATATTTTTCCAACAGTCCTCCGCCTCATTCTATGTTCATCATGAGTTACTGCTGCAGTGTTTATCTGCCAAACACAACAGATCAATCCTAAAACCGCTACATTTAGTTTGTAAACTGTTGGACTTTACCACTAATTGATTAGGTTAGAAGCACACAGGTAGGCATGGTGGAAATGTTTTTGTAAAATGATTTGGACAACTCTTCTGACTTGATGACTTAGTTTTAAGTTTTAACTTTTATTTTTTCAAAGAAGAAAGAACGTCTGGACTGATTTGAGATGTTATTTTTTGGAATAAACAGAATATATTTTTTCAAGTAATGAACTTTTTAGGAAACCACCCATCGCCACCAACGTTTTTTTGGTTAGATTATTTTGGTTTTGAAAGTTAAAAGGCAGAGACAGAAGGAAATGAAAATGTATGATGTATAATCAGAGGGACAAGCAAGAAACCAGTTCCTCGATGAGCTTTTAGCAGCTGCAGATAAAATAACCAGAGCTGCCCAAACATGTACGGAAAACATCTCAAATATATACATCCAAAACCTGCATCACAATAAAACAAACACGCAGCTTTGAAACTTTTGAATTGAGTTTTATTTCGTATTTCTTGGTTACAGCTGAAAATGAATTAGAAAGGAAAAAAATAAACTTTCCAGTTAAATTATGCTTAGATCATAACTCCATGAAGCCACTAAATGGAGCTTAGAATGGATTTCATCTTTCTTGATCCAGAGACAAACAATATCAGAGACAGAATGGCAGACGTGATCAAATACACAGGATGAAAAGTTCATCATCATGATCCAGTCATCCACTCTCTTTAAAGGAGACATGTTATAAAAAAAAAAAAAACTTTTCCTGGGATCTGGGATGTTATTGTGTCTCTGGTGCAAATACATGCATACTAATCTTGAAAAAAAATCCATGCTGTTTTGAGTGAGATAAAGTTTCCTAATTGATTCTGCATTCAGTCTCTGATTGAGCCGTTCAAATTCTGTCCGGCTTTCTACGTCACAAGCCAGAATATTGGAATATCCACACCCCCCCAGAGCGCTGTCTCCACCCACCAGGTACAGCAGTTACCATTCAGATTATGAAGCACCATGTTGAAGCTCCACGCAAAATGCTTCACTTTTGGCTGGTCAAAAGAGCTCATAACACTTGATCAGGTCCCAGTCGAAGAGGACAGAAGAGCTGCACGGGTTGACTTGTATTTTTGATGGTAAGATGCTGGCGGTAAGGGCGGGAAAGACTGAGGACCTGCTGCTGAAAAGAACTACTCAAACTCCGGGTGTAAGATGCCAGATGAGCCCCTGATCTGAGCTACTCCAACCCGGGGAAAGACTGAGGACATGCAGCCGCACGGAGCTCAAAGAGCGGGGCCTCCATGGTGCTAGAGAGCATGTGACAACCTGTGGTTGCACAATACCACACGGTCAAATAAAATAAGTATTTCCTGCCTTCACCCTGATTATCACCACTCAGCACCCGTGCACACTGCTCCACCTTACCTTCAAAAACGCCCCACATGCCTCCATCCATTTCCTCATTTCACCTGTGATTGCAGCGTGGGGTGAAGCGTGGAGAATCTGCAGCATACCATGGCATATTGTCCGAACAACAAGGCTGATCAATCCAGCAACGAGGCTGTTAATCCCTCATTGTTAATGTCAAGTCCTCAAGAAAACAGAGAAAGTCTCTGGAGCTCAAGTAAAAAAATAGGAGATTCCTCGCCGTGCCAACAGTGACGTCATGAAAGCTGTCCTAAGCATCCAAGTTTTCCGATGGAAGACTTGATTGCTTGTTTCTGCTCTGTTTTTAGTGTCCATCATAGGTGTTCAACCAACAATTCATCCTGGTTTCACTGAGTCACACACTGTCAAGTAAGCTTTGTTTGTTTACTTATTTTCTCACAGAAAAATATGAAAATATTGTAAATATTTTTGTTATTTGTGTTCACAGCTCTTTTCATACGGCCGTGGAAAAATAAACTGGACCTGTGAAAAATAAAATGTTTGCTTCTTCCTGTGCTATTTCTGTAATCACTTTTCTAAAATTTAAAGGGGCGTATATATTTTTGAAACTAATAACACACACACACCCTAAATAATCCTATATGCAAGGAGGGAGACCTGGCTGGCTTCTCTCAGGGTGGGCATTTCTCAGGATGAAGGCACCTCACTCTTTTGCTGGGACTAAGTGAATCTCTGCAAATACAAAACAATGGGAAAACTAAACTCAGTAGGAAAGAAGAACCCATTTTGAAACTCAATTAAGTATCAAATGAAACTAAAATACGCAACCTAAATAATGGACAACACAGAAAACTAAACTCAGTAGGAAAGAAGAACAGAAGGACAGAACAGACAGAAGGACAGAACAGACAAGGGGGTGCCGAAGCTAAATTGATGCGTTGTTGAGGGGAAATGAAACAAAGACAAAGAAAGAATAGAAGCACGTACCTGAAGAAAACAAAAAGATAGTCGAAACGTCGTACAAAAGTAACAGTGAAACCAAAAAGGTACAGACCTGAACCGCTTATTCCTCAAGGGGTCGCAGGGTGGGGCTGGTGCCTATCTCCAGCTGTCAACAGGTGAGAGGCAGGGTTCACCCTGGACAGGTCGCCAGTCCATCACAGGGTCACATAGAGACAGACAGGACAAACAACCATGCATGCACGCACTCACACCTCAAATAACCTGATAATCATGTTTTTGGACTGTGGGAATCAAATCCCATCAAATCAAACTTTATTTATAAAGCGCTTTTCAAACAAAGAAAGTTACCACTGTACCCACTGGGCCACCGTAGAGCACAGTGACACCGTGCAGCAATGGTAATAGGTTGGGTTAAATCGTAACACAATAAGATAAACTCTCAGTATATAAGAAGAAACAATCTCAGGTAGTATGGTTTTCTGTAACCTTGATTTCCCATGTGAACTCAACACCTGCTTTCTGGCCCAACTGCATCTTCTATTATTCACACCCTCTGCTCTCGGTGTTAAGAATAATCATAATATTAAATTTATCCTCCACAGTATGGATAAACTACTTTTTTTGGTACGGTTGAACTTTTTTTGTGTGTGTGCTTGAACTACTTTTTTTTGTGTGGTCGGACTACTGCAGCCATGTCTGTAACAGCTCATGTAAAAGGTAACGAGCAACAGAAAATAGCACAATCTGCAAGGGGCTGAAACAGAGGGTAATAGAGGTTGGTAACAGTTGTTTCCTACAAGCTATTTCCAGCAAACAACTTCAGAAACATGTTTTCTGCAACTCAGAGACCGATTTTAAATAGTAATAAATTGTCATAGTATGTCTCCTTTAAAATCAAGCTGCTGCAGCTTTAAACTCTATCATCAGGACACATAGCATATTGTCCCCAATATAGGACAACCCCCATTTTAAGACGACACCTCCCCACCACCTTTCTAAAGACTAATCTTTAGAATAAGACTAAATTAATTTTTAAAGAAACTATTTTTATTGAAATGTTGATAGTCACAAATAACATTTACAATTACAATTGCTTTAATATTAGTCTGTTAATGCAGTCACTATAATCTGCAATGTATTTTCTAGTAATGGAAGAGACTTGCAAAAAACTGAGCAGCTTCTAGTCCAGATCTCTCCCTGGTCTCAATCAAAGACACCAATTCATCATGTTTCTGTGACTTTTAGGTTCAGTGGAATAAATTGTTTGTATTTTTATTATTTCAGTTTTAACCTGCATCAGACTAAAGCTGCATTCACACCGCACATCTGGTCTGCGTCAGGCAACTCATTCAATGGATGAAGTTTGACGTTTGTACTTTTTGGCTTCCATAGCCTGCTTCTGAGGAAAAAACAACGCATGGGCGGGGCTTCCTCTGTTGCCGCACCTTCAGAAGGTTCTGAACTATGGCGGATCGTAACTAGAGAGTGGCTTGGCTTTATTAGCTAGATAAAGCTAACAACGTTGACATCGGGTGCATCAGCGCTCATTATTCAGATGTGTTCTGAGTTTGGGGAGTTTAACCGTTTTGCTCCAGGAGCTGCTTATGGATGAGGTTCGCTTTCAGCGCTACTTCCGTCTGTCCCGCGCCTAATTTTACGAACTCCTCGGCCACATCGGAGCTTAAATCTCCTACCAGGACATCAACTACAGGTTCTCTGTTCCTCTTTAGGAGCGCCTGTCCATCTTGTCTTCGGTAAGTGTTTTTATGATTTTTGAAATCTGCGTTTGTTGAAAATGTTTAACTGGAACCGCGCTTCATTCAAGCTACGTGTATAGTGACAGAACTACTGTGAGACGCTCTGATTGGTTGCCGAACTGCCTTAACTCCGTTGGATCCGTCAAAAGTTCAGCTTGTTGAACTTCTGTGACGCATGCGTTGGTACGTTGCCATATGAAGCCAACGTACTCAACGCAACGCAGAGCCTTTGACGGACCTCTGATGTACCCCACCATAGACTTTGCATGTAATCTTGCCGCAGCTGACGCTGCTGCATGGGCTTGGTCTGAATGCAGCATAATTGGTCAGAGTTTAGCTCTAAAGTCCAATCTGACAAAACTGGAGCTGAGCTACAAAAAATTGAAGGAGTCAGAGGTTCAAAAGCTGAATGATCCTTTAAAGGTTCTGCTGTAAGTAGATAGTTACAGCTACTTTCAGCAGTATTGAACTAAACCCAGATAGTATTAAAGCAAATATCCAGTGTTTCCAGTAAAGCTGCAGCTTCTCAGTGGGAGGGTAATGGTGGCAGGCTTCCTGATTGGATACAGAGACAACAATGAGCCAGTAATCTCTGCTAATAAGCTATTGTGGATCGTTTGTTTGTTGTCCGCGGAATTTCTTGCGATCGTTGACCCGATGAGATGATAGGTAATGACGAGTGAAGGATTAATAGTAAACTATTGTAACTATGTAAAGGTAAAATATAAATTTTTCATGTTCTGGTTATGCTGTAATATTATGTTCTGGGTATTGTTCCCTCTATGCTGCACGGATGTGTAATTGCGCACTGCTGACACAGACAAAAAAGTCCAGTCTGAATAGAAAATAAAATAAACAAATAACTTATTCTGTGCTATTTTGCTATATGAATCAGTGAACATGTGCGCTAGTACATGTACAGTTCAAGTGGCGGTCCTGCACCTCTCCATTTAGGAAACACACACTCGCCTGTATCAATTTTCCATGGTTATTATTAATGCGACTTAGACCCGCGCACTGACACAATCAGTGGCCTGTGTTGCCAACTGTCTCTGACAGAAAATGGCTGAAGTTGCCCCAGAAAGTCACGAAATGTCGTCAGATGACATCACATGCTAATTTACAGATCAATTACATCATCACGTCACACTAGCATGATAAAGTCATCACTAATGTGGCCGTCTTCATTTTCTTCTACAACATCCAAGACAAATAAAACAATAAAATAATAAATAAAAGCTGTCTGCAAAACCGTTGTGTTCAGACATTTAAAAAATAATAATGATGAATAAAAAAATATCGATCTAACAGAAAAAGCAGCCTTAAAAGGTCAGAGAAAGATGGCAGTAAGAAAACAAACTGGTATGTGGCTTTCAAAGAGAAGTTGGTCAAATGAGGAAAATGGGATAACAGAAAAGAGAAAATAATTATATCTAGATTAGGATGAAATAAAACAATGAATAAATAAAAACAATATTTAAACAGGGAAAATTTGCTACCAGAAACTGTGGAATATATAATTTTGAGAAAAGGGAAGTGGTACCAAATATATATATATATACATACATGTATATATGTATACATATATATACATATATATACATACATGCATATATATATATATTTATATACATATATATGCATACATGTATATATATATATATGTATATATATATATATATATATATATGTATATACATATATATATATATACATATATATATATATATATGTATATATATATATATATATGTATAACTGTTGTGTGTATATATATATACACACAACAGTTATTCAACTGACCGTAATTTAAAAGGTTTTATGATAGCAACCTGAATATGCACTCTTGGTGTGGTTTTATACTCCCTTTTATTTAAAAAATCGAAGAATTTCCGCCGCTCCTTAAAAAAAAAAGAACTCCATCCACACATAACCGGATAAATGCGGTTTTCAGCCTTCATAGACGTGGCAAACCTGTAGGGGGCAGTAGTTCTCCCAAATCCCACCCGCTCAGAGTAACTTTCTATCCTCTGTCTTCAACACGCAGAAGTCATGCAGCTTATAAAACGCGCTTAAACAATGGATGATACCAAAAGCTCTGAGGGTATAAATGCTGTTTTTGAGAGTAAACACAGGTCCGACATGTGATGTTGGAGCATTTTTTGTCGCTGATAATGACTTTACGGTTCTTAAAACTCTGTTTTCGTCCGTCCACACGCCGATACTGAAAACAGAGAAAACGAAAATCTCCACTTTGGCCGGAGTTTTTAAAAAGATTCGTTTTTGGTGCCGAAAATATCCGCTTACGTTTTTTTCAGATCCCCGGCTACGTGTGGACAGAGCCTAAAGTTGCTGCCTGCATCTGGACGCGTTCATTTAAAATAAGCTCAGCTCCATTTAGTAGATATGTGGTATCAGTTGTAGATAACGTATAGTTGGGGAGCTTGTGGCAAAAGAAACTAAACTTGATCTGCTCCGCCTTAGGAGGTCCAATAAACCAGCCAACCTTGAGCACATCCAGATATTTACTGAGTCCAGAGCCAAATTCGGGAATTCTGTTGAGACTTTCTACCATCTCCTTCTGGAAGCATCAAATATTAAAGCTGTTAAACAGCTTAATGCATCAGGTTTTGATTTTACTCCAAAATGATTCCAGAAAACAAACGTTTTGAGTGTAGCATCAATTTATTTGGGATTTTACCCATAAATCACAAAACAGGTCAAAGTTCATTATGAAGTATAAAAGATGGAGGAACAGTGGAGCCTGGAGTGTGAAGGAGCAGGAGGAGCTTCAGGCTGTTTATTCCTGCAGCTTTTACTATTAAAACAGAAGCTAGAGACAAAAATGTAAAATCAACACCAAATTAAATAAAGAATCCAGCTAAAAAGGTCCAAACTGAGGCACTGGATTGTTTTTATCCTGCCACTAGATGGCAGCAACACACAGTAAACATGTGAATGTGAAGCAGCTTGGGCTCATGCTGCAGCTTCAAGCTGCTGGATCTTGTTTCCTTGTATTTCTGCCTCAGCTTGACATGGGAGACTCTGTAGGAGTTTGTCTTCAAAGCCGTCCTCCAGGCTGAGACCAAACCCTTCTGCCAGGAGAGGAGAAGGCACCTCAAAAATCTTCAGCTGGTTGTTCATATAAACCTCCAGCTCAGTAAAGATCCTGTCACACTTGCTGATCCCAATTATCTGGATGGTGACCTTCTGGACTGCAGCACTTTGGACCTGAGCAGGGATAGGAGACAGACGGTCAATGAAATAGTTTTTGGGTCGATAGTAAGGTGGGCTTTAAACAGAGTAAATACCAGCAGAACATTTCCAACATTTTAAAGGTTCTGCCGGTATCAGACTGACCTTGGTGGTTCTTGTGAAGGCCGTGGAGTTCAGAGAAACTGTGTTTTTAAAGTGATTTGTGCTTAAGTTATAAATCTGGACCACATCGCCAACTGATATCCCATCCAGATGTCTGGTGTCTTCACCCCATAGGCTGATTCTGATGGACCCGGTATCGTCCTCCAACTCAAAGTCCAGCTTGTCTTTCTTCATCTGTTTTGCTTTCATCTGGACGGGCTTGATGGCACCAATCTGTTTAAACCCAAACCACAGATTTAGTCAGTTCTGGAAACAAGCAAACACTTTCTGAAAGTTCAAAGTTTGAGTAAAAATGATTATCAGCTTTTTGTAGATTGTCTAAAAATGTCCCTTTGCACACCCTTCCTTGTTCTCACTGTTCTGGCTGTTCCCCGTGAACTCCCTCCCACCTCATTGCAAACTGAGGTTTGTGGGGTAACTTGTAATATGAGTTGCAATCTTTGTATGAAAAACAGTTTATATTTAAAGTTTGATTGTTTGACTTAGATTAGGGGCTTATTCAGAGAATGAAACATGCTAGAAGTCAGAAACTGTCAGTGAAGCTGTTTGTCTCCAATAACCAAACACTGAACACCAGCCTAGATCCAACCAGGGCTCCATAATACGCGATGGACTCTTACCTTCTTCACGGTGCCTTCAACACTCACTTCCTTCCAGCCATCTAAGGTTTGGATCTCTCTGATGGAGTAAACTGGGCTGTAAATAAGTTTTCCAGCTTCCAGCTCCACATTCTTGGGGATATCAAACGGACCGGTCTTTGACATTGTGGTCCTTTCTGTAACTTTCACAAGCTTCTCCTGCCGATCCATGAGGACATTTCTGAAGGTGTAGCATCGACCTTCCTCAATGGCTGGAAATCGCTCACTTCCATACACCTGAACTCTGATGGCGTCGGTCTCGTCAGCGACCCCCAGGAAGAAGCAAAACTTTTGCTCCTTGTTCTTGTTTATATATTTTTGCAGGTTGGATTTCTGCACAACCTTCACAGCCAGAAGCTTCTGACCGAGGTCAGCACTGACCTTCAGATCCCTGACGGTCTTTCTCTGTTGAGAAGATTATAACATAAAAGATGAAGTCTCTCAAACACAAACGACCATATAGATAAATATAAAGTAAACTTACTGCGAGTTGCTGAGTAACACCAAAGACTTTACTCACCAAGTCCAGAGTTAATGTCTTCTGAAAGAATAAAACGTTGTATTAGCCAAGCCAACTTTATTCTTATTTCACTGAACAGCAAAAACGATGGATGGATGGATGGAATGATTGATGGATGGATGGATGGATAGTTTAGATATTTTCCCCCCACAAGAATCCTAATGTGTTTCAGATTAAAATGAAATTATAATTTGTCCATCTTGTGTGTTAAATTTCTCTCACTACATTTTCTGAACACTGACTACTTCTTAAAATAGCTTTCACATATTTCCTTATGTGACCATAACTGTGTGGTGGCGCCTTTTTGTCGCTGATTTGTGCTGTTTTTTGCTAATCAATCACATTTAGAACGACACTCCCTGGGATTAGATTGGACAAAGTCTTACTCAGGTTTTGGACATGATCTTTAAAAGTATTCTGGATAATTTCGGTTTTAGACACCCAAAAAAATGAGCAGTGAAGAGGATAAGTACAAGTTAATCGGCCTTGCTGAATCATGTCATGCAGCCTTTCCTTTTAACTGGACGCAAAAGCAGTGGAACGAGTGGAAAGGTAGGAATACCTGGCTCTTAGTGGAAAGTAGGGAGGCACAGTAGGCCCATGTACCAATGGAGTGTGCTGCTTGCAAAAAACATAACTGGTGAGCAGCGGATGAATGGAGAAGTCAGCAGTGAATTACAGAATACACAAAAAAAGTTTCAAGCATTGAGACAAAAAGAGTAGCTGAAATGTCAGACAGAAGAGAAAACAGACACTCATTTAATGCAAGAAATCAATAAGGCTTCATTCAGACCACAGGCTGTCAGCGTCAGGCAAAGCTCACAAAGCATCTAGTTTGACGCTTCTATGTTGAAGCTTGCAAAGCTTTAAAAGTCTGCCACTTCTGAGCAAAAAAAGAGCGCATGGGCGGGGCTTCTTCTGTTGACGGACATCCTGAACTATGATGGATCTTACTGAGAGAGTGGTTTGGCCTTATTTGCTTCATAAAGCTAGACAACATCGACTTCTGCTGCATTAGCGCTGTTTGTGGATTCTTCGGATCCGTTTGGGGATTTTAACCATTTGCTCCAGGAGCTACGTATGGATGAGGTTCGCTCCCAGCGCTACTTTTTTCTGTCCCTCGCCCAGTTTGACGACCTCCTTAACCACATCGATGCTCAGATCGCCTACCAAAACAACTAAGTGTTATTTTTTAAATCTGCGAGGATGGATCATAAAGTTTTCTGTGATTGCAGACGGCAACGATGAGCTTGTCTTCCATTGTTGAGATATGTGTAGTGATATCACTAAAATGAAACCCTCATATTGGTTAACGCGCCGCTTCAGTGCCGTCAGCTCCTTCAAAAGTTAAACTAGCTGAACTTCTGCATTGCTGGCTTTATGAGCTTTGACGCTTGAAAAGCAGGAAAAGATTGAAAAGTTGACGGAGCCAAATCTCACAAAGCGCTGCAGAAACTGTGGCGCTCCTCCAACGGCCTCCACTATAGACTTTGCATGTAATCTAGACTTTGCTGACGCTGACAAAACCTGTGGTCTGAATGCACCTTAAGTCTTTCAGAGATATTGGCAATTCAAAATGGCTTTAAGAAAGCCCCCAATCATAATGACAAAAACATAACTTTGGTGAAAGAATCTGTTCCATTCTTATTTCCGTATGTGTCTCAGAATACCACAGTGGATGGCAGTAATTCCAACACTAACCCTTCAGATATTGATGTTCTGGCTCAAAGTATTACTTCCTCACTGCGTTTGGCACTAGACAGTGTAGCCCCCTTAAATAAGAAGGTAATCAGCCATAGGAGGCTGGCTCCCTGGTTTAGTGCAGAGTTACGTACTTTAAAGCAGAATACTAGGAAACTGGAGAGAAAATGTCGCTCTACACACTTAAATGATTCCTTTCTAACCTGGAAAAATAATGTCTACTACTTTATAAAAACGCCCTTCAACAAACTAGAACAGCATATTTCTCATAGCTCTGCTGAGCCAACTATTCTCCCTTCTCTCAGTAGTGATGACTTTATGGGCTTCTTCATAAATAAAATAAATTCTATAAAGAATAAAATCATCGGCATTCTCCCAAACATGACTAACTCTCTCTCAGTAAATGAGGCGGTATCAGAGAGAACTGTAGAACCATGTTTATGTCTGTACCTTTTTGATTCTGTTGAACTTTCTGAATTATCACAAATATTAGCTTCATCTAAACCCTCAACTTGTATGTTAGACCCAATACCAACTAATTTATTTAAGGAAGTGTTCCCTCGGGTTACTGGCCCTATCCTAGACATGATGGATCTATCTTTAATAAATGGATATGTGCCTCAGGAATTTAAGGTTGCTGTAATTAAACCTTTACTTAAGAAACTCTCCCTGGATCAAGATGATTTAGCTAACTACAGACCTATAGACACGTTGAAACGTGACTTCACGCACCCGAGCGCCCGCCCCCCAGCGACTCTCTGGAGGGCAGAAAGACCTTTAGCTCCAACTGCCTTCCATTGTTATTGTAAATGACAGTTGTCAATAGATTGGCGCCACAAGGAAAAATCTATCAGCACAGTTAACATCTGCAGCGCTGTAGGCTGCAGAAATAGAAGAAAAAGGGGCATTAATAATATTTAATAGGTTTCCATCAGATGAAATATGCTGTCGTCTATGGCTGAGTGAGACTGGATGATCCATCCATCCAGGGATCCAGTCTGATGAATGAATCTACTCATCTCCCACATTGCAGGTATTTTGACTTTAATATATTTGTTTGTCTTCTTTTCTTCTACGGTGTAAAGTTGAGGCAGGATGATCAAATAATGTAGATCTCTGTAAACTGATCTGGCGGCGGTCATATCTGAGGAGTTTCTGCCCGTAGCTTGTTAGCTGTTTGAAACGGTCTGGAAGCTAGCTCTGTGGCTATCTCAGCTTTATTACATTTTACTAGTTGTATAAACGGCTGCCTGATTCCACGTTTGGCTGTAAGTTTATGTATGTATTTTTTTATGGCCGCCTGTTTAAAGCCGTGGTGCTGCGCTCAGCCTGACGGTGATGTCATTAGCTAGCTGTTCTCTGCACAGAATGCTAACGCAGTCTGCTCTGTGTAAGCTGTCGGTTTGCAGGGGATTGCTTCATAACTCAGTAACATCTTGTTCTCGTTGGGTTGTGAATATTTCTATGACATGTCAGTAATCTGGTGAAGTTATAAATAGTGGCAGGTCAGGGGTTAAAATGGCTGAATGGTAACTCAGTTGTTGTGACTCATCAAACTGCCGTGTTGATGATCCATTGGTATAAAAATCAGAAGAATTGATTGCTGGGTTTTCCTAATGATTGTATGCCTTCTTGGTTCTGCTGTATAAAGTCCAGGCTTGTTGATCATTGTATATATCCTCATTCTGAACTGGTGGCGGCCGCCGGCGGCCATATTGGAGGAGTTTCCTCCCGTAGCTTCTAAGTAAACGGTCATAAACGGTCTGGAAGCTTTGTGCTACATACAGGTAGCTTTCTTATGTGACTTTTTCGATGATCTGCCCAAAGATGGTTTAGGTTTTATTTTGTTTGTCTAACTGTTCGACTGCGACCGCACGGCTTTGCATAGCGGTGTGGAAGCTTTTTGCCCTCCATTGTTGTAAGCATGCGCGAAAATAACCGGACGAGAACAATAACATTCAACGTGTCTATATCTAACCTTCCTTTCTTATCCAAAATTCTTGAGAAAATAGTTGCTAATCAAGTATGTGAGCATCTAAACAGCAACAACCTGTTTGAGGAATTTCAGTCAGGTTTTAGAGCTGATCATAGAACTTAAACAGTACTGGTAAAAGTTACTAATGATATTCTAATGACCTCAGATAATGGATTTGTGACGGTTCTGGTCTTGTTAGATCTCAGTGCTGCTTTTGACACAGTCCATCATAATATTCTCTTAGAAAGGCTCCAACATGTTGTAGGGATAAAGGGAACAGCACTAGGCTGGTTTAGATCATATCTGTCCAACAGATTCCAGTTTGTTCATGTTAATGATAAATCATCTTCATACTACTTGTGGAGTACCACAGGGTTCTGTGCTTGGACCGATTCTCTTTACTATATATATATGCTTCCAATTGGTAAAATAATTAGACAACATGGAATGAATATCCACAGTTATGCTGATGATACACAATTATATTTATCCATAAAACCTGATGAAACCAATCAGTTAGGTAGATTACAAGCAGGTCTGGAAGACATAAAAACCTGGATGACTCTGAATTTTCTACTTTTAAACTCAGACAGAAGTTGTTGTCTTTGGACCAGAACCTTTAAAAAGGAAACTGCTAAATCAATCACTTCATCTGGATGGCATTAACTTGGCCTCTGGTGATAATGTAAAGAACCTCTGTGTAATTTTTGACCAAGACATGACATTTAAATCTCATATCAAACAGGTTTCTAGGATTTCTTTCTTTCACCTCCAGAATATTGCTAAAATTAGAAACATCCTGTCCAGGAGTGATGCAGAGAAACTAGTCCATGCATTTGTTACTTCAAGGCTGGACTAATGTAATTCCTTATTATCAGGAAGTCCATAAAATGCAATAAAAAGCCTTCAGTTGATCCAAAATGCTTCAGCAAGAGTTCTGATGAATATTAAAAAGAGATATCACATTTCTCCTGTTTTGGCTTCTCTCCATTGGCTCCCTGTTAAATCCAGTATAGAGTTTAAGATCCTCCTCCTTACGTATAAAGCCCTTAATAATCAGCTCCATCATACATCAGAGATCTGATTGTTCCATATGTTCCTAACAGAGAACTTTGTTCTCAGAATGCAGGTCTACTGGTAGTTCCTAGGATTTCTAAAAGTAGAATAGGAGGCAGATCTTTTAGTTATCAGGCTCCTCTCCTGTGGAACCAGCTCCCAGTTTTAGTCCATGAGGCAGAAACTCTGTCTGTTTTTAAGACTAGGCTTAAAACCTTTTTTGATAAAGCTTATAGTTAGAGTGGCTTAGGTTATCCTGAGTTATTTTTGTAGTTATGCTGCTATAGGTTTAGACTGTTGGAGAACAGACTGACCACTTTAATCTTCTACTTCTCTCTCCTACTACTCACCAGATATATATTTTCTGCTGTTATTGTGATTGTTAACCCAGTTTTCTCTCAGTATTTTTCTCCCCATAGAACCTCGACACGGTCTGGTATCCTGCTCAGCTATAACGCCCCCTGCTGGATGGGGAACATCGGCCCAGATGATGCTCAAAGTCACCGAGCATCCTCCATGCTGTCTCTTCTCTGTCTTCTCAGACCCCCAGACGGTCGTGGCAGATGACCGCTTGTACTGATCCAGGTTCTGGTTCTGATGGAGGTTTCTTCCTGTTAAAGGGGAGTTTTTCCTCTCTACTGTCGCTACATGCTTGCTCAGTATGAGGGATTGCTGTGGAATAGCTGTGGTTGGAGTCTGCATGATCCGGGTACAACCTCACATCAATGACTCAGCACAATCTGCTGGGATTCCTTACATAGAAAACGTAAATGAGTGGAATGTTTGTATAATTGTATTAAAAGGATTTTTGTTGTAAAGTACCTTGAGATGATATCTGTTGTGAACTGGCGCCATATAAATAAAAGTGAATTGAATTGAATTTAACCATGTGGGAGAGAGTCCAACTCGAACAGATATAGACTTTGTGAACGGGATCAGCAGGTCTAGGCCTCGAACGCAGCAACTGGATATTAGAAGGAGGGAAAGCTGAGCCCTCCTCAAAGAACTGTTGGTACCAGTTCAGAACCTGTCATCCAATTGCTGGATACTCAAACAAAAGTGGCTTTCCAAAGGCTTTTCATAGAATAAGAGTTCAAGACCTGAGCAGCAGGCCAGAACAAAGGAGAGTTTAACCGGTGAAAAATGAGATGTCCTCTCTATGCAGGGGCGTGTTGAAAAACATTTTGGAAAGGCCGCCTCCCACTATTCTTATATGTGATGTCATCGTTGATGTCTTTTTCTTTTTTTTTGTCGTTGATGTCAACACTGGTGGCCCCGGATCAATGGAAGAGCTTCTGGGCTGCAGCTAATCATGCTGGGAAATGCATTCTACTCATTCCATCTGGGGTTATGGCTTCTTTCCAACATGTACAGCTGCATTCTGCACTAGTTTGAGGTGATTGTACATTTTTGCTCCCCGGTTAGTCACTAAGTATGGAGCCAGTGAGCCAAGGTTCACTAGAAACACTAGGACTACATAGAATGACCTAATTACCTTATTAATTGAACTTAAATTACATGATATCCGTCCATCTGAAAAGAATATGTATAAATTTCTCTTTCTGGACCAAGTTAATAATTCTAAATCAGGTTTTTGATGATTTTCTGAATGACGTGACCTTGCTGTCACCATAGCTCCTACCTGTGGACTTTGAGATGATCCAGGTGATCCATCTTGGTTCTGCTCAGGTTCTTCTGCCCAAGCAGAATCAGGCTGTAGAAGGCAGCACCACTTGTTAAGGCATTTAATAAACAGTGATTCTCATTTGGAATCTATAGATGATTGAGCCTAAATTACTTATCTGCAAAGAGCCTTGAGATAACGCGTTCAATCAATCAATGAATTACATTTTATGTATAATGTGATGTGAACTGGAGCTAGTGAATTGAATTGAAAGTGTCCTTACTGGTCCCCTATAGTAAATTTTCTTGTTCATATATCTCCTCCTGTTGCAAATATTCAGTAAGTAAACTATTGTCATATACTGTCAATAACATAAAATGCTATCTGTGAACAAAATGAGAAGAGACTTCCTCGTTTGTTCAAACCAGGGAAGTAAACGATGAGGCAGAGTAGAATGAAAGTTGTTAGGGTGGAAAGAAAATGTTATTTCAGAAGAAGTTCTGATAGTTGTAGTGAGGGGCGAGTATTTAGTTCTAATTCTGAAATAAATCATTAGAAATATTCAATGATTAATACTCAACTTTCAGATTAACAAGATGAAGTGTTTAAAGAATAAAAGTGTATTTCCTGAAGTGTTTTACAGGATCGTCGGTTAATGTGATGAAGCGGTGTCAGAATATGATTGATGGATTAATTGGATCATGGATGATGTCCTCAAAGAGAGACATGGTCTGCATGAACATATGGATTTTAAGGGCATAGACAGCCAACATTGGTTAGTTGGATGGATGAACAGATGGATGAACAGATGGATGGATGAACAGATGGATGGATGGATGGATGGATGGATGAACAGATGGATGGATGGATGAACAGATGGATGGATGGAAGGATGGATGGATGAACAGATGGATGGATGGATGGATGGATGGATGAACAGATGGATGAACAGATGGATGGATGGATGGATGGATGGATGAACAGATGGATGGATGGATGGATGGATGGATGGATGAACAGATGGATGGATGAACAGATGGATGGATGAACAGATGGATGGATGGATGATGGATGGATGAACAGATGGATGGATGAACAGATGGATTGAACAGATGGATGGATGAACAGATGGATGGATGGATGGATGGATGGATGAATGGATGGATGAACAGATGGATGGATGAATGGATGGATGAACAGATGGATGAACAGATGGATGAATGGATGGATGGATGAATGGATGGATGAACAGATGGATGGATGAACAGATGGATGAATGGATGGATGGATGAACATATGGATGAACAGATGGATGGATGAACAGATGGATGGATGAACAGATGGATGGATGAATGGATGGATGAACAGATGGATGGATGAATGGATGGATGAACAGATGGATGGATGGATGGATGGATGAACAGATGGATGGATGAACAGATGGATGGATGAACAGATGGATGGATGAACAGATGGATGAACAGATGGATGGATGGACCCTCTCACCTCCTCAGGCTGGCTGCTCGTCGTTGGACCTTTAAAAGAGAGAAACATGTTGAGATGCTTCATGGTCCTTCATGTAAAAAAACATCATCAGAATCTTCTCTGATACGTTCGTCGTGTTGGCAGCGCCGTCTCTCTGGTCTGAAGCTACTTGGTGCTCATGGTTCCTCATGGGAACCACTGATTAGCCCCAAGGAGAGCTCATGGTTCCTCATGGGAACCACTGATTAGCCCCAAGGAGAGCTCATGGTTCCTCATGGGAACCACTGATTAGCCCCAAGGAGAGCTCATGGTTCCTCATGGGAACCACTGATTAGCCCCAAGGAGAGCTCAGGTGGGGAGAGGAACACCATGAACATTTTGTAAAGCTTTATTCAGGCTGGACCCAGAAACCTCCTCCAACCATGGATCTTCTCATTGTTCTCAGAATCATCTGATCGCTGGTCATTAACGATCAGAACTGATCATGAGACACACACCACAGGTCTGATATGAACTCACCCTCTGCCTGTTTCATCTGGACATTTCCCAGTTTGTCCATGAATGGACGCAGCAGGTCCTGGACACCAGGGTCGTTCCTCGGTATCTCCTTCATTGCTTTGCTGACTAAGAGGATGGATCCTTTTATCCCAAACTTCTGAATCAGGTTTTTAGGCAGCTCACTTTTAAACTTGCCAGTCATCTTGGATGGTGAGGGAACGTCATGATCCTGATATAATCCCACCATCTTCTTGTACTGATGATCCTCCAGCTTCTTAAAGATCTGGCTCATCGTGTTTCTCCACTCGTCTTCTGAGATGTTGGACATCTGTAGTGAAAGGAGGAAAAAGACCCAGATCACCAACAGGAAAACATCTACTGTCTGTCCATCCATCGTATCTCTTAGTCTATCCATTGTACACCTGATAGTCCATACGTTCATGCAGACCATGACCCCTGACCTATGAGGGAAAGGTTTTCTGACTGTCCCTCTTTGAGGACATCATCCATGGTCTAATCAATCAACAATTCATCCCTGTACAGCAGCGGACAGCTCAGTACTGAAGGACGGATCTCCAAAATAATGTTCCAGTCAGATTGAGAACACGACGTCTTGATGTTTACTGGGTTGGAAAGCTGGAGCAGTATTACCTTGTTGGATGGACACATGGTCATCCTAAGAAACAACTTTATCCTCTACTTTGAGCCAGAGGTGGGAATTATGGCTTCAACAATTCAACTCCATGTTTTTCTTCCGCTCAGAACCTAAACCAGGTGAGTTCACTGTGCCGATTGGAATCACCTGGTTCAGTGGCTGAGCAGAACAAAGAACACGACGTGGAGTTGACTTGTTGAAGCAACAATTCCCACCCCTGCTTTGTACTCATGAAATGAGACGTACGTCTGTTCGATTCTGATAGCCGGCTGTCCTGCTGCTCCTGACCTGCAGCATCAGACCCGTCACCGACCCTGGGAACAAGCTCATCTTCTTCATGCCTTTATATTCAGATCTTGTTATTTTGTCTGGCAGTGAAGACATCTGAACTGTTGCCTGAGTGCCCAGGAGAAGCCCAACAGGTTTAAATTCACCAGTGGAGCGTTACAGCGTTCATTACAGTGGCGGCTGGGGGAATTTTCTTCAGTCAAGCTCAACAGGGTCTTCTTTCCCCGCTGATTCTGCCAAGACATCGGGGCTATGATGATGGCTAGATATTAGGGTTGTCAAATGATAATTTTATTTTTACCTAATTAATTAAAGGGTAGCTGTGAATTAATCCTGACTAATTAACATTCCTAAATATGACTAAAAACTACAATGTTTAGTGTAAAGGGACAAATCCAATTGCTGTAGATCTTTTTTTCCTGAAATAAAGGAGAGATTAATAGAATTTTGTTTTTAACTCCACAATCATATTCACACATGATCCTTTTAAGCTATCGATCTTTTATCCAGTTGCTAACACAAACTAACATTTTCTGTATATAAATCTGACTGTTTCTTATTAATGTTGAACAACCCTGATCTTCCTCTTAATAGGACTATCCTACAACAACAGAATGATTTCAGTCAGAGGCTTCATCAGTTTCTCTAGAACAGACTGCTACTGTAGAGGAGGAAACACTGAGCTGTCTATAGAGGTTCTGGTTCAGACTGGGATCACTCTGTTCATACTGGGAGAACCTGCCAGAGCTCCACTTAAAGCCATTCAGATTATGAGAAGATATGATGGAGAAAAGGCTGATATATTTATTTTGCTCTTTATTATTTCCACACAGCTGCTGATACACGGTTTGGCTGATATAAATGTGAGGAGGGAGATGATATGTGTGATCTCATATGGAAAATAAGAACAAATGTAAGGTAGAAATAACTAAAATATATGAATAAACTTCATATTTGGATATAAGCAGCTGTTAAATATTAAATAAATCAAATGTAATATAGACTTAGTAATCAAATGTTATGATTTACCTTTTTCCAAAATGTAAACAGCAGATAAACTATAAATTCATCAATGTAAACAATAGGAATACATGCTCTTATTGTGAAGGTCTACACAGCTATTTCCTCTAATGATTAGCACTAATTTAACTCTGGAAAAAATCCCTTTAACTGAATAATGTGCATTTTAACGCAGCAATACTATGAGAGAAAATTGTATTATTAATGCTGAGACATTAAGAAAGATTCTCTTAATCAGCAGTTCTGATTCTAAGGTACAAACAAGAACCAATTGTATGTAAACATCTCATCTTGACTTATGACAACTCTTGTTATTATGCATAATTCAATATAAATACAGCGCTTTCTACTCGCGTTTTACTGCTGAATGATCATATATTTGAATGATCACATCTGAGCTATTTTACATCAAGCTTCTCCTGTTATGTTTGTCTCTCATATATTGTTTTTAGGGATAATAACTGAATCATCTTTTTTCTCCTTCTGCATTTTGCGTCTCTTTCGTCCGGCAGTTTGACCCGTTTATCAGCCGCGCTGTATGACAGACGTCTGTGACGTTGTTTGATTTCAGCCACACAGTGGGAATATGACGATATGTAAGCCCCGCCCCTAAAAATAAACAGAAGGCAGGAGTGCTGCTTGGAACTGTATATCTTATCTTATTAAACGATGGTGCTCTTCGGTGCAGGGCAAAGTCCACAGGAAACAGAAGGAAAAAATGCCAAGGCTCTCATCTAGAAATAATATTAAATGCCCAAAGGGAATATTTTCTTTCAGATAAGACTGATGAAAACATCAAATTGTCTTTGGAATTTGATGAGCACAGGATTTGTTTTATTATACTTGGACATTTTTATAGATAAGGAAGGTTTTCTACATTCCACAATGTATAGAAAACCTTCCTCTCGTAATACCATACTGCATGCAGCAAGCCATCATCCAAAACAGCTGGAAGAAAAATATTCCCTTTGGGCAATTTCAGAGACAAAGAAGAATTTGTGATCAGATTGATGATTTTGACGAAAAAGCTATAAGGATGGGAGAACTTTTTAGACAGAGACGCTACAGTAAGAGTGTAGCCTCTTGAAAAGTAGAGCTACTAGGCGCGGCTCAGAACGAGATTTCTTCTCTACGAGATTCAGCACTGAGGCCAACCACATTAAAAATATGATTTTAAAAAACTGGAACCTATTACAGCGTGATGTCTCTCTAAGAGAAGCATTTTCAGAGCCTCCTGTTTTCAGCTTTAAACCTCCACCTACTTTGAGTAACAAATTCTGCCTTATTTTTTATTTTTTTGTTGTTCTTTGGTTACGAGGCCCCCTCCTGTAGGACTTTGGATATGGCCTCCTTTGCTTGTTTTTTCTTGTTTCTGTGTGCTGATGAATTAGGTGCCAGCACCCGGTACCAGTCCCACAGGTTTTCTTTACCATTCAGGTTACACTCCCTGATGAAGGCCCCTAGCTGAAACGCATTGGAGCACGTTTATACCATTTAGCCACGTGATTTAATAAAGGCTTTTAAGATTATTTCGAGATGAGTGCCTTGGCATTTTTTCCTTTTGTTGCAAACGCCATTTTATATTGACATAATCAAAGAATGAAAGATTTTTTATGGATTAAATGTATAAAAAATATAGATCTCTTACCATTAAAAACTTTTCAATATCTGTATAATCTTTCAATCAATCCTCTGTAAAGATATAATAATCTCTCAAAGTCTTTGAAAGATGTTAAAATGCACAGGTAGATGACGTCCCAAATGTTTAATCTCTAGTTTTTTTGTTTAAAATCAATTTGCTGAATGAAGATTTCTTAAAAAAGAAACAAAAAAACACGGATATTAGAGAGCTACACACAGAGCATTAATGTGATTTATGTCATTCCAATACTTTAGTGGGAGTTATAAACTTATGCTTCACAACCAAAGAGCTGCATCACTTCCTGTGGGGGTTTGAAGGTAGGACTTGGCCGTCCCCAAGAGACGCCACAGATTATTGATAACATTTTGGTTATTACAGAAAGAAGAGGAGACAGGAGCAGTGCGAAGAATAGAGAAAGAGGCAAGAAGACATAAAACGGTAGATGAGAGACAGAGAAGGAGTGAGGAATAAGAGGAAAATCATCTGGTATGAGTTTGTTTGTTATTAGATTATGAAACAATTATTTATGAAATAGTGAATTAGTTATTGAGAATGTTGTGAAATGTCTAAACGGTGCTGGGGCTTGGCCCTTAAACATATTGTGCTCAGGGGCCCATGCAATAATAATCAGGCCCTGCACTCAGGGCGCACCTCACCTGCGCCCCCTATCGTCCTATATGTGGTATTGAAGAGGAGCTACTGCGCATGTACAACTTATAACGAGAGTCTATGGGAGCCAAGGCGGAAATACAATACGTCCTCAATCAGACAACGCTGAGTGTAACAACCACAACTCAAATCCCTTTAAACTATAAAATATTTATCTTACACATCTGAAAGAAAACAGAAAATGTGTGAAAATGTTTAGCAGACTACAACTGCAGAAGAAGAAGGAGAGCGAGGGTCGTAGCCTCCAGGATGAAGAAAGGAGCATTAAACACGGAGAAAACCTCTATAAATCTGACCATGTAGAAAGTAGCAGCTATGTCGGGGATAAAGCAGTCGGTGGAGTGAGAGCCAGCATGGAGGAGAAGCTCTACAAGCTCTAGGTGAAGGTTTTACCTGCTATAGCTAATGCTAGCTCCTGTTAGCAAAATGGCGTCATATATGCAACTTCTGATTTCTATTTGTAGGAATTTTAAATTTGAATTTTTACAACGAAATAAATCCCAAATCAATGAACAAACACAATAGAAATGTACATCATTAGTTATAATTTAATTCAATTCAAATTCAAAAATACTATATTGATCCCAGAGGGAAATTAATTGTTGTTGTAGCTCATTAATACATTTTTTAAGCAGTTGTTGTAGACGATGATGGCTGTGGGGAGAAAGGATTTCCTGTAGCAGTCTGTGTTGCAGCGAAACTGAAGAAGCCTCCGACTGAAGATACTCTGTTGCTGTAGGACTGTCCCATGGAGAGGATGCTCAGGGTTGTTCATAATCTTTTTCATTTTATAGAGAATCCTTCTTTGCATCATTATCTCCAGTTGTTCCACAGTCGTCCCCAGAACAGAACCAGAACAGAACCAGATCAGAACCAGAACAGAACCAGAACAGAACCAGCCTTATTCATCATGTTGTTGAACCGTTTTAAGTCCCTGGCTCTGATGCTGCTACCCCAACAGATGATGGACGAAGAGATGACACTCTCCACCACAGACTGTAGAAGATTTGCAGCATCTTGCCGCAAATCTTGAAGGACCTAATCTTCCTCAGAAATTCCATTCTGCTCTGTCCCTTTTTGTAGACGCTTCACTGTTGATTCTCCAGTCCAGTCTGTTGTCCAGGTGAACTCTGAGGTATTTGTACTTCTCAACCACCTCCACTTCTTCTTCCATGATGGAAACACTCTTTGACTTGTCCCCGGTTGTCTCCACACCATGTCACAAAGCGCTCCACCAGCTCTCAGTATTCAGCTTCTTCTCCATCTCTGATACACCCGACAATTGCAGAGTCGTCTGAGTATTTCTGCTGATGACAGGTCTCCATCTTATACTGGAAGTCTGAGGTGTACAGAGTGAAAAGGAATGATGAGAGTACAGTACCCTGTGGTACTCCTGACCAGCTGGTTTGACCCACAATCCTTCAGTCTCACAAACTGTGGTGTGTTTGTCAGGTAGTCATTGATCCAGCTGATTGTTGAGGCCTCCATCTGTGTCTTCAGGAGTTTCTGACAAAGTAAATCAGGCTGAATCGTGTTAAAATAAAGGAACATGATTCTCACCGTGCTGCCTGCTTTGTCCAGACGACAGTGAGTTGGTTGAAGCAGGTTGATGATGGCGATAAGCAAACTGCAGGGGGTCCTGATAGGTTCTAGTTTGCTTACTAAGGTGGGGTAACAGGAGTCTCTCCAGGACCTTCATGATGTGGGATGTCAGAGCAACAGGTCTGTAGTCATTGATGACTGATGGTTGAGTTTTCTTTGGTACTGGAACAAGGCAGGATGTCTTCCACAACACTGGAACCTTCTGGGTCAGGCTAAGGTTGAAGAGGTGCTGCAGAATCCCACAGAGCTGCTCGGCACAGGTCTTCAGGACTCTGGGGCTGACACCATCTGGACCTGCAGCCTTGTTCCGGTTCAGATTCTCCAACTGCCTCTTCACCTGACTTTTAGAAAAAGATAGTTGGGAAGGTGAGGTAAAGGGGGTAGCAGCATCTGCTGATTGGTTGAAGACAAAGTTGTGAAAGAAGAATAGTTCAGTTCGCTGCAGGTCTTCTTCAGCTTCATTTGACCATTTTTTAACAGTTCTCTTTGTCGGAGGTTGCCTTTGAACAAGTGGTTTATATTCTGAGCAGAGAAAGACAAGATTGTGATCTGATTGTCCTAGCGGAGGTCTTGGTTTGGACATATAAGCATCCTTTACATTTGGATAAAACAAATCAAACGTCTTGTTTTCTCTTGTGGAGCAGCTGACAAACTGTTGAAATGTTGGAAGTGTAGAAGAGAGCGAGGCATGATTAAAATCACCAGATATTGCCACAAATGCATTGGGGTGCTGGGTCTGTTGCTTAGCAACAACAGAACTGATGACATCACATGCATGGTCAGCAACGGCTGAAGGTGGAATATAAACAACTGCCAAAATGACATTGGTGAACTCTCTTGGTAAATAATATGGACGTAAATTAACTACCAAGAGTTCAGTATCTGGGCTGCAGAGACGAACCTTCACAGTAACATGTCCTGGATGACACCATCTATTGTTGTCAAGCACTGCTACTCCACCTCCTTTTCTTTTTCCACTTCTCTTCAGATCTCTGCTTGCTCGTACAGTCAGAAAGCCAATCAGAGAGACGTTGAAGTCGGGGATATAATCCTGTAGCCACGTCTCAGTGAAGCACATAACACTGCAATGACGATATTCAGGCTGAGACTTCTACAGGAAGGGGAGGAGACTTAGGCTTCCTACAGGAAGGGGAGGAGCCTTAGGCTCCCTACAGGAAGGGGAGGAGCCTTAGGCTCCCTACAGGAAGGGGAGGAGCCTTAGGCTCCCTACAGGAAGGGGAGGAGACTTAGGCTTCCTACAGGAAGGGGAGGAGACTTAGGCTCCCTACAGGAAGGGGAGGAGCCTTAGGCTCCCTACAGGAAGGGGAGGAGATTTAGGCTCCCTACAGGAAGGGGAGGAGCCTTAGGCTCCCTACAGGAAGGGGAGGAGACTTAGGCTCCCTACAGGAAGGGGAGGAGACTTAGGCTCCCTACAGGAAGGGGAGGAGACTTAGGACTTAGCAAGTTGTGAGTGGTGGGGTGGCGCCGTAGCTTCCTTTAGTGGCCAGTCGGCACAGCTTCAGTTAATCCAGCAGAAAACTACTGCTCAGGCCAGAAATCTAGGTGTAATTATGGTAATAATGGACCTGAACCTCTAGGGTGACATAAAGGCAATAACAAGGTCAGCTTTCCATCACCTGAGGAACATTTCTAGGATTAAAGGAATGATGACACAAGGAGACTTAGAAAAACTCATCCATGCGTTTATCTCTAGCCGCCTTAATTACTGTAACAGTATCTTCACAGGTCTACCTAAAAAATCAATCAGACAGCTGCAGCTGAACCGGAACGCTGCTGCTTGTGTTCTCACTAGAACCAGGAAAGTAGAACACATCACCCCAGTTCTAAAGTCCTTACACTGGCTCCCTGTAGCTCAGAGAATAGACTTCTAAATACTCCTACTAGTTTATAAATCACTGAATGGTTTAGCACCAGAGTTCATTAGAGATCTGCTATCATGGTACAAACCATCCAGACCACTCAGATCCTCCATCTCTACTTTACTGATCGTCTCTAGAACCAGAACCAAACATGGAGAAGCAGCTTTTAGTTTCTATGCTCCTCATATCTGGAACAAACTACCAGGAGAACAAAGCTGCAGAAACACTGAACTCTTTAAATCTAAAATAAAAACGTACCTATTTAGACTCGCTAATGAGTAACTGATACGACTTTGGCGTTCATTCTTTTTAACTACTCTTATCGCTTTTGTCAATCCCTACATGTTTTGTTTTTAATTTTCGTAATTTTACATAAAATTTCCCTCATTCTCTGATCACTAAATGTTTTCTTTTAATTACAGTTATTGCTAAACGTTTTAACCGATTCATGTGTTTCATCGGTTTTTAATTTTCATTATTTTACATACATTTCCTTTATAAATGTTCATTTATGCTTTCTTTTAGTGATTCCATTTTAATTTTCACTTTCTGTAATCATGTAAAGCACCCTGAATTGCCTTGTGTTGAAAGTGTGCTATATAAATCAGATCGCCTTTCCTTACTCAGTAAACCATTTCTCTGAATAATTCAACTTAAACCTTATCTCTGTGAGTTTAATCTGCTGTCATGCTTGACACCCGAGTCTGTTAAACAACCCCGAATAGATGCTCAGTGTGTACCTAATGTATCAGAATAATCTCTCTTACCTTCTCCTCTGATGAGGTTCACACAGCTCTGTCCTGTTCTTCTAGTTGGGTGTGAAGGTTCCTGTTCCTCATGTGATTCTGTAAAGGTGAATGGACCTGATGACACAGCAGCCTCTTTTATTTCCTACTTTATGATTCCTGCAGGTCTGCATGTTTTACAACCTGTAGTGTAAACACTGCTTTACTGCACTAACCAACGAGTTGCTCTCCAGCGTCCTAACAGCTTCTCAGGGAGGAGAAGTCAACCATGTTTTACTGGGATCTTTTAGGTTCTTCTTCAGCTTCATTACAGCCAAGAACCTGAAAGCCAACAGAATCAAATGTGTCAGTTTGACCTAAATTCATTGTTTTTATGGTTCATAATTACATGTCCAGGAAATGGTGAGACAGCTCCCCCTGGTGTTGTTCAGGTGCAACTACTTGTGAAGCAATGAAACCAGTATTTTCCGTTCATCACATAGAGACTACAGGGGCCTGTACCATGAAGGTAGCTGAACAAAGTCAGGGTTACAGGATTGGTTTTGAGTCGACTAAACCAAACCGATGCAATCAGGCTTTATTGGTACCATGAAGCAGCTCATCAACTTTCTCTGTCAACTCAGGCTTTGATCCTTAAGCTATGATCAATCCACACGCGCGTGCACATAAAAGAGTGACGTCGACACTGAACAACCAATCGCGTTCGATATGGATAGAGCGAGAGGTATATACATTTCAACGAGGAGCAAGAGATTATTCTTCAGAAATATGAAGGATATAGAAGTATTTTTTCAAGCACGCAGTAACACTGTATCTGCTGCCAAAGCAAGAGAACAATCTTGGTGGAAGATTTCTGATTGCGTTAATGCGTAGGTTAAACAATTAATGTACATTTATGTAGGCTAATCACATTAAAAATATATTAAATGCTAAAATTAAAATGTATTCGTGAGATATATATATATATATTATATTGTATATGTGTGTAGATATGTGTAAAATGTGAATGTATAGGCTATTACATCCTAAGAAAGATTGATATTCATTGATTTTTAGATGCAACCCCAACTCCAAACGTTCTCGGCATCAGATCAAGACAAAATACAAAAATATAATTCAAAGTGGTGAGTATATATTTACCATAACCTTTTATTTTTTTTTTGAACATTTAATCACAAACATTTGTTTGCAGAAAACAGAAAAAAAAAGTGAAATGAGGAAAACTGGGGGAGGGCCACCTCCTCCAGATCACACTGTGGCGGAGGAGTTGGCTCTGAGCAACAATAAGGGGCGACCGATCATGGAGGCGGTACAGTAAGGGCGTGGCTTCAACGAGTCACATTTGTTATGTGCGGCTCAAGAAGTTCACAAAGATAAGACATTCCTTCTGTGGAAAATCTGTATCTTTCATACAAGTAAGCATCAGGAAAGTCAAATGGATTTTGTCTGTCCCTAAAAACTCTTTCTCTACGAAGTGATCGTCTAAGAATTTGCGCGGAGATGTCCACAGGATTTGGGAGAAAAGGTGAAGCCATTGCAACAGAGAACAGACGCTGGGAATTAGTTACGTCACATATATGTTTCCTTGCTCACAGCTGATTGGTCAAACTTCAGTCTGAGAGCTTGAATCCAGAACATAACCTGCCCCGGAGCAGGTTAGCCGTGCAGCGTAAGATACCATGGCAACGAACACCGATCAAAGCCGAGCTACTTTCATAGTACCTAAAACCCAGGGTTGGTGGAAACTAAGCAGAAACATAGCTGGCTAGCTACCTAATCCGGCTTCATGGTACAGACCCCGCGTCTAACATCCAACAGATTAGACAATGTTTGTTTTGTAGCTCTGTCCTCATGTACTATGAAGGATCTTACAACAGGTCAAGATGGATGAGGAGGGAAAAAATTGTCATCTCAGCCCAACGCCCTGTCATGGGAAAATTATTTCAAGATTAGGGATTAGTAATTATTAATAAAGTTACCAGGGAAATATGGCATAATATTTGGGACTTAACACAATGAAGTTTGAAAAAGACATTTCACCTACCTACTTGTTAACTAAATATATTAAAACGCTAATGGAGCATGAATCATCCTTATCCTTATCTTCATCTCCATGGAATTGTGCCATGACACCCCCCAACAGGGGATAGGGCAGAGGTTAAAAAAACAACAACAACACCCCAGTACACAAAGGCACATGTTGCAAACAGTCACAACACAAAAGGAGCAAGGACATTGATATTAAGGAGTGGGTGCTTGTCTTTAATAGTCCCTTGAACGTGTATGCAAGTGTGTCAGTAGTAGGTGAGTCCATGAACACTCTCTCAGTCCGTCCCATAGTCTGTCGCCTAAAGATATACCGCACAACCTCAGCAGAGCTAAAACCAAGAGCTCCCAGCCCATTTGTGGATCAAGAGAGGATGGATAAAGGAGCATCTGTCAGCGTTGATCATCTAGTGAAACTTGAGTTTGCTGGCTTTCCAAGGTGTTATGGAAATTTGGAATATGAATATAACTCCTCTTCCAAATGACCCTTCTAAGTGGGTCGGAGGCTGTTGATGATGATTCACTGAAGCTGGGACAGTGCTAACCTGAAGGAGATTGGATCGGGAGCTACACTGGATAAAACTCTGTTAAGAAAAAGATAATGTGGATGCATCTGACGGAACCACTGTTTTTCTGCTCGATACTGGACATCTACGGGATCATTCTGACGTCTGGACAAGCTGAGCTTCGTTCTGCACTCAACACGATCTGCAAAGATACATGCTGCCTCGTTTGGAGACCTGAGTTGAAGCAAAGAGATTTGCTACTGAAAGATTAGGACTGTGATAGTGTTTATATATTTAATGCATAACTTAGGGTGGGTGAGTTAGGGAATGTACGGGGTAAGCATATTCCCTCCGTTTCTGGTGAGCACACATTTTTGTAATAAATACTCCATAATGCTTTCAAGGATTCTGTCTCACCTTATTTTTAGAACCTTGCGCTACTTTTTAACATAACACAAGGTCAATACAGGGGGCCAGATTCAGATAATTGTTTTGGGTTCTGGCCAGAGCTTGTATTACGTCTGTCTTAAGTCTCTCAGCTTTCTCATTCCAAACAGCCAAATTAGGGACAATTCCCACCAAGCAGAACTGAAAGCTTTTCCATGTTGGATCCCACTTCACATACGAGTTCCATAACAGCAGCCAGTTTGCCGGCCAAGGCATCCAACCTGAGGTTCGCTTCATATAACGCATGACTGAGTGCTGACAGCAAGGCATATGCTTTCGTACAGGACAGCTTCCAAAGTTTTCGAAAAGTATCCACTCACTCCAAACAACATGAACACGATCACAGATCTACTTAAACAGAGATCTTCTACGTCCTCAAAAGTAAGCAGCGACTGTTATGACCCTTCTCCTAGGGGAGAGAAGGGGAACAACGATAAGGGGGGAAAAACGAGGTGAAAAACATATTTTACATTTACATTAATAATAAAAATCAGAAACCAAAACACAAAATCATGGGGGCTGGAACAAACTAACAGAAATTAGATACACAGCCCAAGCAAAACTGCCTTTAGGAAATAAAATGAATCCTTTAGAACAAGGATTGAAAGACAACTAAGAACAGGCAAAAGTTGCCCTTAAATAAACTAGTTGTTTGAATAAAATAAAAAACTAACAAAAAACTCTGGACTAACCAGTTAATAAATCAAAATGGATAAAAAGAAATACTTTTTCCAAAACTCTAAAATGAAACACTAAGCTAAGCAAAGTCAGGCTTTGGGTACTTTGACAAAAAGATAAACCAAGTAAGTTACAAAACCCACCTAGTACACAAACTTATAAAGTTTATGATAAACAAAACCCAGTATCCACGCTATATAAGCTAACCAAAAGCGCTATGCTCAAAACACAAGAAGCTTAGTTAGTCAGAAAAAGCTTTAACGCCTTAATGGAGTCTACTGCCTGGAGTAGCTCCAAGAATGAAGGTTTTCTTCAGCTATGCCTCTTCAGGTGTAGTGGGAACATCCGTGGTAATCATCTGCAGATGGATCTGCTGTGCACAGGCCTTGCTGGATATACTTTGGGTTGTCACGGAAACCGGACAACAACCGGGGGCAGCCATCTTGGCTCCAGCTTCAATGCAAACAATTAAAGAACAAAACACAGGAAACACAACACGAACCACTCAGGGCATCCCTGGGGTTCGTAAAAGCGACAGACACATGACATTCCGTTTCCCCCAGGGATCCATCATATATCCGACCGGTTGTGTTTTACCTGGACAAGAGGGTTCGCTGGGACCGGTTCTTTGAATAGAAAGGATGTGATTGATTGCATTTAGAGACCAGCTGACCAGATCCGTCGTTAAACTTTGGAGGAAAAGCCGTAGAGACACACCAGATAGACTTAACTGGACAGAGCAGCAGCAGGATGAGACAGAAAGTAGGAAAAGAAAAAGGGTCGGTCCTAACCTAATTCACATCTGAGCTGCATGGTATCACCTGTGAACAGGATGATTGGTTCTCCTCTGCACGGTATTCGTTTCACTTCACAAACAGCTCCACCATGTTTGGTGTCACCAAACTGGTTTCTTCTTGGAAATAAAGACCTGGCTCTAGTCTGGCTGCCTGTTGGAGTGTTTAGGGTCACTTCTCTTGTTGAAACACCTTCCAGGTTGTTTCCTCTTCTGCCTAAGGTGACATGATCTCTGCAAACCGCTCCATGATCCCTGAAATAATAAATAGGCTTGATATCCACATCTTAGGGCCAGGTAGTGTGTGATGTGATCGTGATGTAGCTCAGTGCATCTCCACATGTTATAAAAACACCTTTCAGTTCAAGACAGCTGTCAACTTCATTGGAAGTATCGAGATGTTTTGATATCATGAGACCTTCTCACACTCCTACCATATCATGATACCGGTACCACCGTGCTTCTGTGTTTTGAGGCTCATCTGACTGTCTACAGCTGCTAGACCTTTGATGATCCAATAAATGTTTCTCCACTGGATCTTTCTTTAACTGAAATATCTTCTCCAGAGGTGGTAGACCAACCGCAAACTCTCCTCAAGAGCAGTGACACTTTATATTAGTCATGTAGACGTAAAAAGTACAGTGCAGTAGATTTCGTAGACAAATGTTTTTAGAAGTTACTCTAGTTAGAGTAATTAGTTACTACTCACCTCTGGTCTTTACCGAGTTTGTTTCTGATTTCACAGGTACCTGTAGACCATTTCTGAACCTGGTGGTTACCTTAACCTGTAATATTTGTACTCTTCTATAATTCTGGGTTCAATTTCTACGTCAAAGCATCTGAGCTCATTTTAGCTGAACAGCCTCATAAGGTACTGAATGTCTGGAAGGACCCATTTCAGAGGAATCCTCTAGAACCAGCTAGTAGAACATCTGCTGGTTAACAATACCTGATTGACTGATCTCCACCCTTACCACTTCCACCGTTGATGACGTTAGACAGAATCAGCAGCATGAATGACAACCACGAGTAAATCTGACACACCAGGTTCTCTTGGGTGCGTCTCAACCTTGGTTTATGCTTGCCGCATGAACATTCCGCGCGGAAACGAGACGTGCGGAACCGGCCGAGACGCCTTCTTGCAGCGTTTATACTTTCTGCGGATTGTCCCTGCTGAGAGCCAATATTCTTGACGACTGTAGGGGGCGGCGTAGGGCTCTACGGCATGCATGCAACACTACACCATAGTAGAAGTAGTAATCACTGTTGTTTTACAAGATGGTAATACCCGGGAGCTTAAACAAAGCAGAACTTTTATGCTATTTATTAGGAAAAAAGACGAAAAAAGGAGACCGTCCTCTCTTCCATTAAAACACAGTTGATCACAGTGATCTCTATCGGCCGAATCATAAAGATCTTTTTTTACGAACCTCCGGCAATATGAGCTCTTGCCAGTCCGCCATGTATTTCCGTAGTTACAAATTTTCCTAGGTGCGCGGTGCGGAAATTTTGGGGCGGGAGGAGGCCGCGCGGAGAGGCGCGGTTACTGAAATGACGTAATTTGGCCGCGTGGAGCCGTGCGGACCTCGCGGACGCGGCAAGCATAAACCAAGCTTTAGTCAGCTGATCTAACCTGGCAGTTCCGTTGGGAATCATTTTTCTCCCAAATGGACCGAACAGACTGTGTTCAGTGTTCAGGTCCACAGAGGCTGCGTCCCAAAGGTTATAAATATGAGCAACGTTCCACACTTTTTGCCTTCAAAGACGGTTTACAATTCCTTTCACTCTCATATTCACACACTTGGATTGTAGAAACATACATAGAGGATCTGCATAGATGTCAAAAGAAATATCAGAAAAAGACTGAGTGATGGTATCTGATGGAAGAATGTAAAAACAAGACAATAATGGGCTCAGTACCGACCCTTGTGGAACCCCACAGGTTAGACGAGCAGATTATGTCCATCTTTGTCCAGAATGTCCAATAAGAAGACAGCTACTCTATTTTAATTTAACAGAGACAGATACAAAAACACAGTAGTCTGATGCATCGTAGACGTTAAAGTAAGAACTAATTCGCAGCCCTCATCCGTACACAAGCTTTTGTATATAATATTAATAACAATAACAATAATAATAATGTTAAAATAATTGAGAGGACAATAACCTTTATAGATCAAGACTATGCAGATATAAAAAAACAAAATGAAAGCTGCCAGCAGCCTCCAATGCCCTGTGCTGTGACCGATTACTGAAATATGATGACCTAACTGGTTTGTTATAAAATGGTTTTTAAAATATTCATGGAGGACAACCAAACCTGTGCTCTTCCACAGACGAGAGCATCTCAGTTAAGCAGGTTGATCACGGTGAACGAAGAAAAAATGGCCCAGAGTGGGTTCATAAGGACAAACATTATTAATACTAACTGAACTTAATAGCTAATAAATATCATAAATTTGTATCATAATGAAACCTTAGTGTTATCTTCTGATAGTTAATAGTGTAGTTTTGTTTTACCTTGACTGCACGTGATTTTTATTTAGTAAAGGAAGAATTTTGTTTGTTTCTGTCTCCATCAGTCTGATTCTGGGTCTTTCAGTGAAATAACTGAACATAGATTTAATTTTTCTGCAGAGTCCAATGTAGGTGGAGGTTTTTTTGTTTTTTTTTCCAAACTCACCATTTTTTTCTTTTCCCCGTTTAATTTCTTTGAGTTTCTTCACGTAGGGCACCAAGCGCTTCTGGATTGACCAGTCCTTCCTGGGGATGTCATCCATGGCTGTTTTGATGACGGTGAGGGAGCGCTCCAGTCCGTATGTCTGCATGATGAGTTGAGGCATTTCTGGTAAATCTGTTCTATCCTTTTTTTCTGCTGAGATCATAACTTACAACGAGAGCAGTTTACTGTATTCTTCATTCTTTAGATCCTCCAGAATGGAGCCCAGGTCTCTTTTCCATTTTTGTTCTGTTATCTATTAGGGGCTGTGGCGCAGGGGTTTAGAGGTTGCTGGTTCAAATCCCTGAGCCCCCAAATCCATCTGTCTCAGTCATTGTGTCCTTGGGCAAGACACTTCACCTACCGACTACTGTTGTTGGCCAGAGGGGCCGATGGCGCGATATAGCAGCTTTACTTCTGTCAGTCTTCCCCAGGACAGCTGTGGCTACGATTTTAGCTGCTTCCACCAGTGTGTGAATAATGGAATTTGTAAAGCGTCTTTGAGTGTCCAGAAAAGCGCTATATAAGTTTGAGGCACTACTATTATCTTCATGGCCATCTGAACACAAACACCAGAACACGATGATCAGTTTAACAAGCTGCAAATCCCTACTTTAACTGTTTCTTATTAGTTTTTTTTTATATAATTAAGTGGCCTTTTGAAGGTCTAAACATATTCAAAAACTTTGTGCATGCATCAGTCATATATGAAATTCAAGTTTTTTACAAGAAATAAATGGTTCGAATCCCGGGTGGTCCTGAATGTACGGAGAACCTTTTTTACTTACATTATGGATGAATATAAATACATCTATATATCTAATGTTTTTTTGTTTTTCTTATTCAATGTGTTTAAAGCGCCTTTGAATAAAAGTTGATCACATTCAAACAATGCATGGTGGAAATACTATCAACCAATTTTGTCTTGTAGCTGTTGCCACTGCAGCTCAGTCACTGAGAGCTGAAGCCAGCAGGTCTATCCGACCCCTGTTGTGTTTTTAAAGCGTTTTTTAGCTTCTGAGGACCGGGAACAGAACCGAGGGGACATATTAACAGCTACAGATGTTAGCAACGCGACCTGGGTACGTTTCCTGTGTCTCTCTGTAAGAGATCCGTAGCGAGCTGGGAGAGGGGAATCCTGCTTAAAACAGCTGATCGTAGTTTTATATTTCGTTCATTATCGCTACGTTTAGTGTTTTTAGTGCGTGGAGGATCAGCTCAAAACGGGACGTAACCTTTACCTAAAGCCTCTGAAACATTTATCCGGGACAACTTCCTCTGCTGCTACATTTTTGTGACGTCTGAGCGCGGCGAAGTTACGGTGAAAGTTCACTTAGGGACTATTAAAAAAAATTCTTTCAGCTCAAATTATTTCTTCCTTTTGTGGTTTGAAAGCAGAGAGATGCTGACAGAGCTGCGTGGGTCATTGTTAATGATTCGTTTGGAGTAAGTAATAAATGTTGTATTAAGCTGCCTGATAGGCTATAATGAAAACATGAGGGGGAACTTTTTTTTTTCTGTCACACCACACGTCTATCGATCGATATATATTGCTATTGAATTATCGTCCAGCCCTAGTACAATAATAATTTATTTATATAGCACTTTACACATCCAGGGAAACCAAAGTGCTGAACAGATAATAAAAAGAACCGTTCCATTAATGTCCAGCTTAAAAAAACAACAAATATTAGTAAATAAATTCAACAAATACACAACAAACAATAAAGTCCGCTGTTATGGCAGTTTCTGGTCAGCTGGAGTGGAAACCCAATTTAAAAATATATGTCTTTAAAAGTGATTTAAATGTCTCTAGAGAGCTTACCTTCCTTAGTGGAAGAGCATTCCAGAGCCGAGGAGCAGCAACAGAAAAACCCCTTTCACCACGGGTTACCAGCCAGGACCTTGGAACAATTAAAAGCATCTCTGTGTCATAGCAGTGTAAATGTTCCTACAGATAGGGGGCGCAAAGCAATTTAAACATTTAAAAACAAGTTCTCATTTTAAAATCAATCCTAACGCTGTGTCCAGACCAAACGCGATAGGAGCGACTAGAGCTTCAGGTTTACATGTAAAATCAAAGGAGGAGCGCGAAGAAGCACGACTTGGCGTCCCCAATCAGGGGACAGAGTTTCAGTGATTCTGTGACTGTCATGGAGTCACAGCCTCAGCAGGACATGGAGGAAATACTGATAACCACCGTGGCTAATCACCCCGAGCTACATGACACAAGCAGTTTGCTATACAGAGACAGAAATAAAAAAATAAACTATTTAGACAGGAATTCACCTCTCGGCCTACAACTGAGCCTTGAAACAGCCTCCTCACCTGGTTTTCTGGTAGCAGCTCCTGCACCACGTATCCGTAACTCACCAAACCCCCAGTGCAGCGTTCCCAGCTCTACCGGAGGCCACGCCGAACACGTAATCCACTCTGTCCTCCATCAGCTCGGTCCATAATCCACCTCCACTGTGGGGCGACTGTGGCTCAGTGGTAGAGTAGTTGGCTTGCAATCGGAGGGTCGTAGGTTCGATTCCAGCTTCCTCCAGTCACATGTCAATGTGCCCCTGGGCAAGGCACTTAACCCTTAAATTCTACATTGTCCTACCGAGCCATGTTGGGTGTCGGTGTATGTGTGAGTGTGAATGGGTGAATGTGGCTTCAATGTAAAGCGCTTTGAGTGGTCAGTAAGACTAGAAAAGCGCTATATAAGTTCAGTCCATTTACTGCCAGCTGCCAGGCCAGTTCGCACGTGAAAATACAATATTTGTACACACTTCAAGGTGCGAATGTTCAAGCATCCAGCTGGGGGCATGTGGTGCGTTTTGACGCTTTTGGTGTGGACACACAGTAAGACGAACCGGCAGACAGAGCAGGGAGGAAAGAATTGTATATGTTTTCTTTGTTTCTTTACCACCGAATCATGTAAAGCACCTTGACTTTGTAACGAGTTAAAATGGGCACACACAAACTCTTACAAACAATTGGGGTAATAATCAATGATTCACAATTTAATCAATGTAACTCAAATTCAAACAAAATAAGATGTCTCTTATTAGTCTTTTTCCAACGGTCCTCTTATGTTAAACTGAAATGTTCATGTGCTTCATTAGTCCATTTGTAATCCAACCAAAAAAAAGGAAAAATGTCAAAAGCAAATCCAGGAAACAAAAAAAGGAAAGGTCTCACCAGAAAAGAAAAACATCCTGCAGGTTCCAAGTTTCATCTTGTATCAAGAGGTCCTTTTGGGCTTTTGTTTTGGTGCTGAGGTCCCTTCACAGTCTCCCTCAGCATTTCTTCATTCCTTTGTTTGGCCACACCCGTCACAGTCTCTCTCAGCATTTCAAATTTTTTCTCCTTCCTTCTCTCCGCCCCCTTTCTGACCTCACTTCCTTCAGATAATCAGCCCTGTTGCACTCCTACATTCAAATACATACATACAACCATACCAAAGGCCTTTTCATTAATGTGGCAAAGATTTTCAAACCTTATGTGGAATAATTTTCTCCAACTGTCATTTCCACCAAACTACATTGTGTGGCAGTGCTACATATTCCCCCCTTCCTGCCAACGGCATCTAGGGACAATCACCATAATAGCTTTTTAGGATTACCACATGAACTGTATCTTCTTTGTTTGGTGGGTTGCCCCATGAAACTTTATAGTTAACAGGGCCTAACCTTTTTATTACTTTAGCTGGACCTTCCCACCTAGGCGCTAGTTTTGCTGAAAATTTATCAGTAGCTTTGGACAGAGGGTGTGACCTGACCCAGACTAAGTTGCCCGGCAGAAAGTGTGCATCTCTCCTGCGGGTATTATAATACTTAGCATGTCTAGCCTGGTGCAACCCCACTCTCCTCTGAACTTCCTCCGCCAGTTTTTGTTGCCTCTCGACTACAGCGTAAGCAGCTTGGTGTTGGGGGGAAGGAGGCCTGTAGATCAACCTCTGCAGCGGTCCAAACAGGCTCCTTCCCAGGGCAAGCTCAGCTGGTGTTTTTCCAGTGGTTTCTTGTTGAGCTGTGTTGAGAGCAAACCGAAACTCTGGGATCCATTGGTCCCAGGTTTCATGGTGTTGACCAACGAAAGATGCAATCATTGTCTTTACCGTTCTGTTAATACGTTCTGTCAGATTCGTCTGTGGGTGATAGCTTGTTGTCAGTTTCTGCACAACACCCCAGGTTTTACACAGTTCTGTCAGGAGGCTGCTGGTGAATTGAGGTCCTCTGTCTGACACCAGAAACTGTGGAACACCCCAGCGTGTGAAAATTTCCTCTCTGAGGATCTTAATGAGACGTGGCGTTTTGCTGTCTCTCAGTGGGTACATTTCGACCCATTTAGAGTAGTAGTCCACTACTACAAAGAGGAAGGTGTTGGACCTCTTACTTCTGGGAAACGGTCCCATGAGATCCACGCCCAGCATCTCTCCCGGTTTAGTGACCATGACGTTTTGGAGCAGGCCAGCGGGTTTTGAGTTGTCTGGTTTGTACTTCTGACAAGTCACACAGGCTTTGGTGTGCTCCCACACGTCTTTTCTGACTGAGGGCCACCAGGCCACTTCCAGGACCCTGAGGAGAGTTTTCAGACGTCCCAGATGTCCGCCAAGAGGGTTATTGTGGAAGTACTGGAGAAACTCAGGAACCAAGGTTTGTGGTACCACCAGCTGGTGTTTTTCTCCATCTTTGCCCAGAGGGACTTTACGGTAGAGCACTCCTTGGTGTTCAGAGAAGCTGATACGATCAGTGGATGGTGTTGCTTTAACCTTGTTTTTCCTCATCTCCAGCACTGTTGCATCCTGATCTTGTGCTTTAGCTATTTCAGCTAAAGTTGTTGGAAGGTCACAGGAAGTGTGTGTTGTCACAGCCAGGCAGGAAGACGGCTTAACAGTCAGTGGTTCATACGTTCGAGATAAGGCATCTGGAGCGGCATTGAGACAACCTTTGCGATAATGAACCTTGAAGTGGAACTGTTGCAGCCGTAAGATCCAGCGTGTCAGACGTGATGTTGTTTTTGGACAGTTGAAAGCCCAGGACAGTGCTGCATGGTCAGAGTAGACGTTAAACTCTCTGCCTTCCAGATAGTGCTTCCACTTCTCAACCGCCCAGACCACAGCCAAGCACTCTTTTTCGGAGGTAGAGTAATTCCTCTCCGGACCTCGGAGCTCTCTGGAAGCGTAAGCAATAACACGCTCCCCATCCTCCCTCTCCTGGGAGAGAACGGCTCCAAGACCCACGCCACTGGCATCCGTGTGGACTTGAAAGGGAAGTGATAGGTCGGGTTGAGCAAGCACTGCTGGAGCTTTTAAGGCTTGTTTTAAACTGTCCATACTAGCTTGACACTCATCAGTCCAGTTCCACTCTACTCCTTTTTTCTTGAGGTTATTCAGAGGAGCAGCAATGTCGGCGAAGCAGGGAATATATTTATGGTACCATCCCGCCAGGCCCAGAAACCGCTGAAGAGCTTTCACATCTGTCGGTGCTGGGAAGTCAGAGATAGCCTGTGTTTTGTCAGGGTCCACTTCAACTCCTCTTCCTGAGACGATGTGTCCCAGAAACTTAAGCTGTCTTCTGAAGAAGTTGCATTTCTTCATGTTCAGACGGAGGTTTGCTGCATGGAGGCGCTGGAACACCTTGGAAAGGTCTCTTAGGTGGTCTTCCCGAGTTTTAGAGTAAACAATGATGTCATCTATGTATACAAAACATATTTGTCCCCTTAGCTCCCTCAAGACCCTCTCCATGAGCCTTTGAAAGGTGGCAGCTGCATTTCTCAGTCCAAAAGGCATGCATTTAAACTGGAAGAGCCCGCTTGAGGTGATAAATGCGGTTTGTGACTTACTGCGGGCCGCCATGGCTACTTGCCAATACCCTGACTGCAAATCCAAAGAGCTGAACCAGGAGGCCCCGTCCATGGACTCCAAGATGTCATGAATGATGGGCATTGGATAAGAGTCGGGTAAGGTTTTGGCGTTCACTCGCCTGTAGTCCACACAGAACCTGTAGGATCCATCAGGTTTGTCAACGAGGACCACAGGAGAGGACCAGGATGACTGAGATGGTTCAATAATGTCATCCTGTAACATCTTGGCCACATGCTCTTCAATTATTTTCTTTTTCAGAGGAGAGACTCTGTATGCCCTGGATCTCACAGGGAGATCATCTTGTAGGAAGATGGTGTGCTTCTCGAGATTGGTCTTCCCCAGAACCCCAGAGGTGACTGTCGGCCAGTGATTTATGAGTTGTTGGAGCAGCTCGGGAGAATCAGTGTCGAAGGCGGAAACTGGATCACAGGTATCAGCAGCAACACTGGGAGGTAGCTCGCCGGGGCGCAAGGCGTAGTAAAGGTAAACAGGAGAAAGAAGAGCTGAAACTGATGCTTTCCTCCACCCCCTGGAAACATTGGCTGGATGGATGAATGAATGGTAGATATCTCCATGGCCTGTTTTGAATCCATAACGATTGTTGGCCAGATCGAGAATGGCACCGGACTTTGACAGGAAATCCAGACCCAGGACGAATGGAAAAACAAGATGGCTGTCTTCCATGACATGCACAGCCACAGGCCACTGCTTCTCGTGCCATCCCAGATCAAGTATTTTCTTGCCCAGAGCTTGGTGAATGGTTCCATCAGCCATCACAAAACGTTGTTTTTCCGCTGGTAGAAAGTTTTCCTCTGCTCTGGTAATTTGTTTCCACAGGTTTTGCTTCATAAGACTGAAGGTGCTGCCTGTGTCCACCACGGCTTCACATTGAACCCCTCTGATGGTAATGGGAACAATCAGAAGGTCTGCCCCTTCATTTTCTGAAGGTCTTTCCTGTACAACAGTGACACCTACTGTCCCTTTTTGGAATGATTTCCTGTCTGGAGTTTTCTTTGCAGGTGTGTCTGTGCGGGCATTAACCCTTTTCCAGTAGTCCCGGGCCCCCATGCAGTCCTTTTCCACCATGACTCCCACCTTAACAAGTTGTGCCACAGTAGTGATAGTCCCTCTAAGACAACCAGCCACTTTTGGGTTAATGTTATTGAGAATACGTCGCACAATTTCTTCTTCTGCCATATCTTTCTTCCATTTCAAACACAAAGCTCTGTAATCATATGCAAAGTCTCTCAAACATTGATCTGGTTGTTGAACTGTGGTTCTTAATTTTTCTTCAACCTCATTCAGATAATCAGTGGGTAGAAAAGCAGCCATGAATGCCTTTCTGAATGATATCCAGTCGTGCACCTGAGCTTTTGCAGCCTTCCACCAGCTGAGAGCAGGTCCCTTCAAAACAGCAGACAGGGCCCCCAGCAGCTCCTGGTTGGACAGTGGTCGAAGGTCCAGGTAATTTTCACACTGTTCAATGAAACTGAGAACCTCAGAGGAATCACTAGAAGTACCAAAAGAAGGAAAATCTATCCTAACAGGCGGTTTTGGATAGTAAGGGGCTGCACCAGACTGACTGAAAAGGGAAGGTTGGGGCACGTTAGAGGGAAATGAGGGAGTAATATTTGCAGAATTTCCCATGGTTCTGGGTGGATGGGGTGTGCTAGTAGTTCTTAACTTCTTATATTGTTTTTTCCATTTTTCGTCTCTACGCAGCAAACAGTTAACCACATCCTTTTCTAATTTTTCTAAACCAGCAGTGAAACTACGTTCAAGTGCGGCGAAACTATCATTAACATAATCCCTAAAAATGCTTTCTCTATTTAGCGAACTTGTGTATGAATCTCTCATGTGGCCTTCTAACTTATCCAGTTGTTCTTTCAGAAGGGAGACCTCATGAGCTAAGTCTCCTGAGACTCCATGGGTGGTTTGTTCAGTCTCATGACCTGTTTCAATCGCTTCTGTTTCCCCATTAGCATCATGAACCCCAACAGTTTCCTTGTCATTCCCATCCCCATTAATAGGAACCCTTAAAACTGGATTTTGGTCACTTTCAGAATCGTCTTCGTCATCATCACCCAAATACAAAGTGTCCAGCATAGAGGTTAACTCACTAGCCGACATCTGTCTCCGCGTCACACACGGTCCTGCAGTAAAATCTGGGTCAAGAGAATAGTTTTCTAAATCCTCAGGTAAATTTGTTTCACTGTGTTCTGACTGTGAGGAATGTGACATTTTCCTCCTTTTAATATTCTTCAAAGAACAGAATTACATTGATTTAAATCAAAGGTCCCTGTTCAGGTGCCATATGTAACGAGTTAAAATGGGCACACACAAACTCTTACAAACAATTGGGGTAATAATCAATGATTCACAATTTAATCAATGTAACTCAAATTCAAACAAAATAAGATGTCTCTTATTAGCCTTTTTCCATCGGTCCTCTTTGTTAAACTGAAATGTTCATGTGCTTCCTTAGTCCATTTGTAATCCAACCAAAAAAAAGGAAAAATGTCAAAAGCAAATCCAGGAAACAAAAAAAGGAAAGGTCTCACCAGAAAAGAAAAACATCCTGCAGGTTCCAAGTTTCATCTTGTATCAAGAGGTCCTTTTGGGCTTTTGTTTTGGTGCTGAGGTCCCTTCACAGTCTCCCTCAGCATTTTTTCATTCCTTTGTTTGGCCACACCCGTCACAGTCTCTCTCAGCATTTCAAATTATTTCTCCTTCCTTCTCTCCGCCCCCTTTCTGACCTCACTTCCTTCAGATAATCAGCCCTGTTGCACTCCTACATTCAAATACATACATACATACAACCATACCAAAGGCCTTTTCATTAATGTGGCAAAGATTTTCAAACCTTATGTGGAATAATTTTCTCCAACTGTCATTTCCACCAAACTACATTGTGTGCCAGTGCTACAACTTAACCTGTTTTTGAAACTGTGGTATGCAAATAAAATCGCCGTTAGTGGTCTCTGGTGGAATCTTCCGGTTCCTTCTTTTCAACAGTCTTTATTCGTGCAGAAAGACGAGGAAAAAAAGCTGGAAGAGAAGGAAAGCCCAACTGGCTGCAACAATAAGAGACTAACTGGCAGCAGGAGAAGATCGCATCTTGAAGGTTTGTCTTTAAAATAAACGGGTTGGCCGTGAAGCAGTTTCCCAATGCTTTTTTATGATTCAACAGAAACATGTGTCAGCCTGTTTGGACTCGCGTTATAGGAAGCCTGCGGGTGTTTAATCAAACCTGATTAAAACATCAAACAAAAACTGTTGCATTAATTCGGTTGCCTGAAGCAGCAGCTTAAGAAACCAACGTGGGTCATTATTTAATCACGATGACCTGACTTCAACCAAACGGCTGAATCCAAATCGAAAATGTCCTATTTTCTTATTTGGCAACCTGTGAGGAGTTCATCCTGATCCAGCAGTTTCCAGTTAATGAATCCCAACATTGAGTCATTTATCAGAGCTGCATAATTTATCCAGAGTAAAAATCCGAAGGTGTTTGAATTCAGTGTTTGGCGTTAATGTCTGTGTTTCGTTAGCATGGATTAGGACACGTCGTGCTAACCAGAGAAACCACCGTTTGTATGAAAGTTCTCCATCACTATCTCCTAAAGGCTAAAAGGGACTATATCATGCTATATTTTACAGCTTTCTGCTTCTGGGATAGACATATATATAATAAAATGTTATCACTGGTGTTATACAGTATTCATTTGGACCACGAAGTGACACGGCTCTTTTCTATATAATCCCGCCTCCTGCACCCCCCAGATTCCATTACCGGATGGTTGAAAACTCCAAAAACTTGATTCTGCATGATATAGGCCCTTTAAGTGCTCTACAAGAACTGAGAACTTTGGCTGCAAGAACAATTCATGTCTTTCTGTTCCTGCTGCTCATTCTTTACACATTTTCTGTGGAGAACTTTGTTTGGTTTTCAATAATCGAATATTATTTAGAAATACTGCAGAAGGCTGGGCCAATAAGAACTTCCCAAAAGTTCTGTAAAAACTCTCCTGACCATAAGGAACGTTGTTCTTGTCCTTTACATTTGAGCTAAAAGAACAAACTTCTCTGTTCTAAAGAACTATGGATTTAATGATCTGCCTCATGGAGGTTGATCACCTTATGACGATAAAGTAGCATTAACATGAGTTAATCACAATCTAGATTCCATCACAATATTCAACCATGATATCAACCCCAGATATTTTGCATCATAATATTAATCTTCCTGACCTCAAAACTGCAGATCAAATTTTTCTCCATAAGAACATTTTACTTCAAAGTATAAATTTTGAAAATGAATATTTGTGATGTATATTATTTACCCAAACAGGGCCAAAGTCTGTGGTTTTTTATTTGACCCTCAGTGGACCAAGACGGGAAAAGTTTTGAAATAAAAATATCCACTTTCGTGCTTTCAGTCATGTCTGTCAGCTCAGACTGGAAATCGGTTCTAATGTCCATCATCGAGGAGCTTTCCGAGGGTGAGTTTGTAAAGATGCTGGAATGTCTGCACAAAATCCCCAAATCCAAGAGCAACCGAAAGTTCAGGGTCCAAATGGCCCGGATCATCATTGAGCACTACGGAGAAGAGGAATCCATCTCTGAAGTGAGGCGAGTGATGGACCTGATACCAAGAAGGGATTCTGCAGTTCAGAAGCTGCTGCGTCCCTTTGTGGACAAACTGGAGACTAGAATGGGAAGGGACGACAAAGGTGAGTCCTTACAGTAACTGTTTTAACACAAACCAGACTTAAACATAATGGCCACTAACAGGTGGTGAACAACAGTGATTATCTGTTCATCTTGGCCACAACCCGGTCAGAACAGCTTGAATAACATCACATTTTCTGACTGACATGTAAACCTTTCTGGTTATGGTATTGGCTTGATTATTGCCAGAACTCAATTTAGATGCCCATGTAGACTCACTGAGTGACAGACTGCTAAATCCTGGGAAAATGATTTCAGGTTCCCAAATGGAAATGATCCATATAAACATATAGGTTTTAATATAAGTTTTGATATATGTTATGGATTTGAAGAAATGCATCTATTTGGCTATAAATATTTACGTAGGATTGCTTATAGCAATCAATAAGATTAACAGTTTATGGAAAATTATCTACGGGGCACCACCTGACAAGTCAGGAACTATATTAATAGCCAAATATTTCATTCTCATTTATAGTTTATTATCTTCCTGGTTGAGGCTGAGATAATAAACACAAAGTGAAGGTTGAGCTCTAGACGTTAGTTGAACAGAATCTGAATGCTTAAAGACCAAGGCTTATATTGCAATGCTGGAATGAAAGCTAAATTATTTTACTAATTGTGATTAGTCAAACTAATTCGAAATATTGATTTATGTCTAAACCAATCAACAACGTAAGAAAGAAAAAAAACTATTGGGATGAAGTAATATTTTGTAAAAAGAATTGTCGGGATGAGAAGTCGTTAACCTTTGCAACATTACTTCTATTCATAGATTGATCACGGCTTTAAAACAAAGAACCCAAAGTTCGCGCATCTCATGCGGATAATGTACGCCATGTTTGAGTAGTCCATTGAATAAAGTCAACAATACACAAGAGAAAAACAGTTTAAAGGGTGGCATTTCCATGTGTTTGCTATAGTTAATTTCCATTACATGTCAATTACATGTGATACCAATTTCACGTGTTTGCAAATACAGACGTTATTGCATGATTTTTATTGTAATGGACTTCAGAATAATATGCAATTATTGATAATAAAGAATATTAGCTAGGCATCATGTATGACAGTTGCCAAAATGGGATAAATGATCAGATCCTGACATGAACTTAATAGGAGACATATCTAATAAGTAAATATAGAGCTTTAATGGGGATATATAGAAGCAATACTGGAGACATATATGGTCTGTATATGCAAATATATATGCATCTCAATTTGGCCTATATGTGGCATATTTATTATCAGATATGTGCACATATGCTGTATACAGGCAGCAAATAGGTGCATATAGGTTTCTTATAAGCCCATATATCATCGTATTGATCATTTTCATGATGGTGGTGTTCATTCTTTGTTCACCAGTCAGTTAATTATGACGGGAAAAAGACGTTCTGACGACCTCCCTGCCCCTGGGACGGCCACACTTCGTCTCGTCATCTGCCAAAACTTTAAAAGAAATCCAACAGAGAGAAATGTTATATAGAAGTTTTTTTGGTATGTCTCGATGAGATATTAAATGTCCACTCTGTGTTGTACTGTGTACTCTTCTCTGGATTGTTGGTTCTAGGCCGTTCTTGTAAGGCCCAAGGTCCACCTCTGGCCCCCTTAAGCTTCTGCACCATGCGGCCCTGCCACTTCTATGCTCCCCCAGAAAGGGAGGATCATCAGTCAGGAGGCCCCTGATGTGGCCCTCAAGCTGGATATAAAGGATGGATATAAAGAAGCAATATCGGAGACAAATATGGCCTGTATATGCACATATACGAAGCTCACTTTGGCTGCTATGTGGGATATATACGCTATATATATTATCATTTATGTGCATTTATGCTTATTCTTTAACCATCACTGCTCTAAACAAACTTAATAAGTATTTACATTCCTGTTTATATTTGCATTTTTACGCAAATATATATGAAGTTTGTACACTTTGTGATTATTACAAGGAAACTGACAAACATTTCATTCCACCACTCTATTTGCAGTAAACACAATCTGTTGGTATTTATATTAGGGTTATAAGATTAAGGCAAAATTTCCTCTGATAATGTAACTATTTAAAAGAAGTCCATGTTTTTCTAAATAATCAAGCTTTTTCAAATTCTACCTCTATGCAGACGATATTCAGATAAACATATCCGAATATCCTACAGAATCTAATCAATTAGTTAGAAAATAATGTTTTAAAATATAAAATGCTTCATAATTTCTGCTTTTAAGATAACATGATGCAGATTTTGTTGATATTTGAACTAAAATGGTCAAAATGTTCAACAAGAAACTGAGCTAAAAAAAACTTGTTTTCTGGCAGGATTCACCTCTGGACAGTGATGGCGGTAACACGTTACTTAGTAGCGCGTTACTCCTAATATGACCACTATTTCAGAAACGACTAATCTAACGCGTTACTATTTCCATACAGGTAATCAGATTAAAGTTACTTGTTTAAATCACTGTGCGTTACTATTTTTGTAATTTTCTTGAGCAAAAAGATACATTCGGTACATGGCGGCAAAAGCATTAAGAAAACAAGCAACAATAGGTAAATATGGTCCTACCTTCAACAACACTGCTGCTAAAACAGCTGATAATCTCCTATGCGGTCGCCATGTTTGTTTTGGCCTGAGTCTGAGTTCTGTACTCTGTAGGGCTACTCTGCCCCCTAGTGGGACTCTCCAGTAGTACGTGCAGTGAGCAAGCAAATACGTCCCCACGACGCAGCTTGTTCCTTCATATTTGCTGATTTCAACGTGAGGGTAAAAAACAAGTACAGTTCGGGCCTTACTGTTAAAATTCACTTCCAATAAAGTGAGTATTGGCAAAACTGGTTATTGTGTTTATGTTGAGGCAGTGGGGAGTGTCATTTGCAGCTGCTGTAAGCAACTAATAAAGTAACTTGTAATCTAACAGTTATTTTTAAAATAACGTAATAAGCAAAGTAACTACGTTACTTTTGAAAGGAGTAATCAGTTGTCAATAATCATTACTTTTTCAAAGTAACTGTGGCAACACTGCCTCTGGGCAGTTGTTAACTGATTAAACTGATATTAACAGATACATAATTTTATGTATTTTGTCGTCTTTGTTTTTAAGGAATGTCAAGCATTTCACAGTCGGACTGGGATGCCCACAATAAACAGATGCTGGGAATTCTTGAGAAATTAAATTTTTCTGCTCCACAGAGGCTTAAAAAGAAGTTGATTAAAGAACTTATTAAGAGATTTGGAAGGGAATTGTCCAACTTTAAAACTGATATGTCCATGAAAGAGAAACCAAGAAATGACACTGCCCACCCGGACCTGCTGCGCCCCCATGTGGACAAACTGAGGAACAACCAAAGAAAGAAAAAAGATGGTAATTTTAAACAAATATATCTAATATATATAATATATCTAGGCTGCACAGTGGCACAGTGGCTAGCACGGTTACCTTGGAGCAAGAAAGCGTGGGTTTGAATCCTGGCCATGTTTCTGATGTGAACCTAAAGCTGATCTGTCTCTCCTGTCTGTGTCAGAAGTATTAGGGATATCTGAGGATGGATGGAGAGAAGCCATGACCAACATGTTCAGGGAGCTGGAAGCAGCTCAGTATAAGAAGATGGTGGGAGTTCTGGAGGGACACGGATTGATCCGACCCAAAAGGATCACTGCCAAGTTCAAACATGAGCTCCCACAGAGAATCATGGAGACGTTGGGGTTAGAGGAGTCCATCTGTGTCATCAACACGGCCATGGCAGAAATACCGAGGAACGATCCAGCAGTCCAGAACCTGCTGCGTCCCTTTGTGGACAAACTGGAGACTAGACTGGGAAAAGATGAAGCAGGTGAGTCCTTACGGTTTAAACACAAATCAGGCAAAACATTATGGCCTCTGACAGGTGCTCAGCACTGATTATCTATTAATCCAGACCACAACACAGTCAGGACTGTGTTGTGGTCTGGAGAGAACAGCATCTATCAAAGAGGTCCAAAAAAACACCAGAGGGGGAGAGCAGAAAGGTGACACGGTAACAGGTGACCAAGGATTGCTGCTGTAGGTGGAGAGTGAAGAACAGAAGTCGTTTTTCTTTCCAACCTGGACCTTATTTTAATATATTTTAAGTTGGAATCTGCATTAAAAGCCTATAAAAGACCCAGAAGCTAATAGCTTAGCACCTCTGAGACGTTCTGAACTCTCAGGGAGAATAAAACTAATTATAAATACCTACACCTGGTTAAATGAAGGAGCTATGGGGCAGATAATTCCTTATTACAGGCAGTAAATCTCCTGCCCTGATTGGCTCCAATTATATGGATATAAGCTGATCAGACTGGATAGAAACTTCTCCTGAACGACTCAAAGTGGCTCCTAACTTGTCTGGGTGATAAACTTGAACGTAATATTTGCTAAAAAATAAGGTCCAGGTTACAAAAAGGGAAACTTTCCCTTTAATGCAATTCTGAATACAGTCTGTTATCATCATTTTTGTTAGTAATTATGGGAGATTTTACTCAGATCATAATGTAACGATTCAAAAGAAATCTGTTGTAATTTTTTTTCCTATAAACAAGCTTTTTGACGATAATTCTGCCTCGAGGCATTTGATACTCAGATTAATTTAATCATAACTCCTAAAGAATTAATTTACTTAGAAAATAATGCTTTAAAAGACATAAAATGCTGAGCAGTTTTCTACGTTTAAACCAATACAACAGATTTAGTTGGTATTTAATCTAAAATTGTCAAACTTTTTCAATTATAACCTGACTTAAAACCTCTGACAGTTCTGAAGTCCCTCAACTGCTATTAACAGATACATTATTGTATGTATTTTTTCTTCTTTGTTTTCAAGGAATGTCAAGCATTTGTCCGTCGGACTGCGAAGAAACTTTAGCAAAAATAATTGGCAAACTGGAAGATGCCCAATATAAAGAGATGCTGGGAATTCTTAAGAAATTTAATTTTCCGATTCCACGGAGGAAAACAGTTAGGTTTAAGAAGGATTTGCCTAAGCAAATGATTGAGTGGTTTGGAGTGAAAGAGTCTATCTTTAAAATCGATATGGCAATGAAAGAGATACCAAGAAATGACGCCGCCATCCAGGACCTGCTGCACCCCCATGTGGACAAACTGAAGAACAAGCAAAGAAAGAAAAAAGGCGGTAATTTTAATTAAATATATGTAATTCACCCTTTATGAACGTTTTAGGGTGCAGTGCGAGATGGGTGGTGGCCCGAAGGCGGGAACCTTGGCGTCCGATCCTCGGCTGCAGAAACTGGCTCTTGGGGCGTGGAACGTCACCTCTCTGGTGGGGAAGGAGCCGGAGCTGGTGTGCGAGGTTGAGAGGTTCCGACTGGACATCGTCGGCCTTGCCGCGACGCACGGCTCTGGAACCCGTCTCCTCGAGAGGGGTTGGACTCTCTTCCACTCTGGAGTTGCTCCCAGTGAGAGGCGCCGAGCTGAGGTGGGCATACTTGTTACCCCCATCTCGACATCTGTACGTTGGGGTTCACCCCGGTGAATGAGGGGGTAGCCTCCCTCCGCCTATGGGTGGGGGGACGGGTCCTGACTATTGTTTGTGTTTACGTACCAAATGGTAGATCAGATTACCCACCGTTCTTGGAGTCCTTGGAGGGGATACTGGAGAGTGCTCCCTCTGGGGACTCCCTCATTCTGCTGGGGGACTTCAACGCTCACGTGGGCAGAGACAGTGAGACCTGGAGAGGCGTGGTTGGGCGGAATGGCCCCCCTGATCTGAACCCGAGCGGTGTTTTGTTGTTGGACTTCTGTGCTCGTCATGGATTGTCCATAACGAACACCATGTTCAAGCATAAGGGTGTTCATGTGTGCACTTGGCACCAGGACACCCTAGGCCGCGGCTCGATGATCGACTTAGTTGTCGTTTAATCTGATCTGCAGCTGCATGTTTTGGACACTCGGGAGAAGAGAGGGGCGGAGCTATCCACCGACCACTACCTGGTGGTGAGTCGGCTCCGGTGGTAGGGGAGGACGCTGGACAGACCTGGCAGACCCAAACGTGTCGTGAGGGTCTGCTGGGAACATCTGGCGGAGTCTCCTGTCAGAAGGAGTTTCAACTCTCACCTCCAGAAGAACTTCAAACACGTCCCGGGGAAATCGGGGGACATTGAGTCCAAGTGGGCCATGTTCCGTGCCTCCATTGTCGAGGTGACTGACTGTAGTTGTGGCCGAAAGGTAGTCGGTGCCTGTCGTGGCGGCAACCCTTGAACCCACTGGTGGACATCGGCGGTGAGGGATGCTGTCAGGCTGAAGAAGGAGTCCTATCGGGCCTTTCCCGGCGATCCGCCACAGTGGGGATGATGTGCTGCTGACCTGAACATACGGTACATCTTGGGTTGGTGGATGGAATACTTCGAAGACCTCCACAGTCCCACCGCCACGCCTTCCTGTTTGGAAGCAGAGTCTGGGGACTCTGGGACGGGCTCTCCAATCTCTGGTGCTGAAGTCACTGAGGTTGTTAAAAAGCTACTCGGTGGCAAGGCATAGGGGTGGATGAGATCCACCCAGAGTTCCTCAAGGCTCGGGATATTGTAGGGCTGTGTTGGTTAACGCAGCGTTCGACTGTGTCCCTCAGGGAGTCCTGTGGGGGGTACTGAGGGAGTATGGGGTACCAGGCCCTTTGATACGAGCTTAGGTCCCTGTATGAACGGTGTCAGAGTTTGGTTCGCATTGCCGGCAGTAAGTCGGACTTGTTTCCAGTGACAGCTGGACTCCACCTAGGTTGTCGCTTGTCACCAATCCTGTTCATAATATTTATGGACAGGATTTCTAGGCGCAGCCAAGGTGATGACGGGATCCGTTTTGGTGACCTCAGGATCGTGTCTCTGCTTTTCGCAGATGATGTGGTCTTGTTGGCTTCATCTGAACGTGATGAGGATCAGCACCTCCAAACCAGAGACCATGGTCTTGAGCCGGAAAAGGGTAGAGTGCCTTCTCCGGGTCGGGGATGAGGTCCTTCCTCAAGTGGAGGAGTTTAGATATCTGGCGGTCTTGTTCACGAATGAGGGAAAAATGGAGCGGGAGATCGATGGACGGATTGGTAAGGCGTCTGCAGTTATGCGGGCGATGTACCGGTCTGTCGGGGTGAAGAGAGAGCTGAGCTGAAAGGCAAAGCTCTTGATTTACCGGTCGATCTACGTTCCTACCCTCATCTATGGTTACAAACTCTGGGTGGTGACCGAAAGAACAAGATCAAGGATACAGTCGGCTGAAATGAGTTTCCTCCGTAGGGTGGCTGGGTTCTCCCTTAGAGATAGGTTGAGGAGCTCGGTCATCCGGAGGGGGCTCAGAGTAGAGCCGCTGCTCCTCCACATCGAGAGGAGCCAGTTGAAGTGGCTCGGGCATCTGGTCAGGATGCCTCCTGGACGCCTCCCTGGTGAGGTGTTCTGGGCACGTCCCACCGGGAGGAGACCCAGGGGAAGACCTAGGACTCGCTGGAGGGACTATATCTCCCGGCTGGCCTGGGAACGCCTCGGGGAACGCTTTAGGTGACAGCGAACGTCCCAGGAATGAAACTTAATTCAAAACACAGAAAGTTCATTCATGGTTTTTATTTCTATGGGACGTTTTTGTTCTGTAGCATCTTAACAATTTAAATAAAACGAATCCCAACTAGACAAAGGCTATAAAAGCTCTGCAGGGATGGACTGAAGTCCAAACCAACGTGTTTCTGATGTGAACCTAAAGCTGATCTGTCTCTCCTTTCTGTGTCAGAGATATTAGGGATATCTGAGGATGGATGGAGAGAAGCCATGACCAACATGTTCAGGGAGCTGGAAGCAGCTCAGTATAAGAAGATGGTGGGAGTTCTGGAGGGACACGGATTGATCCGACCCAAAAGGATCACTGCCAAGTTCAAAGACGAGCTTCCACAGAGAATCATGGAGACGTTGGGGTTAGAGGAGTCCATCTGTGTCATCAACACGGCCATGGCAGAAATACCGAGGAACGATCCAGCAGTCCAGAACCTGCTGCGTCCCTTTGTGGACAAACTGGAGACTAGACTGGGAAAAGATGAAGCAGGTGAGTCCCAGCAGTTGTTAGAATTTGTAGCGTCAAACAAATTCAATAAGTGTTCACATTCCTGTTGATATTTGCATAAATGTTCTATTTCTAGCCAATTGTTATTTTTGCACAATTTAACGGCAGTTTCAAGGACATATCCAGAGTTTCAAAATTACAGAGGTTCACCCAAAAGCGAAACCATCATCTCAAATGTGAAGGGTACAAATTTTTTGTGAATGATCATCCTCTTGCATTCAATCGCACCTTTCCTCAGAGACTTACTAATTATTTAAATCACTGTTGCTCAATGAGTGTGCTGGCTTAATTATCAGCAATATTAATAGTGGTTCCAAAGACGTTATTAATTATCAATAGAATGATTAGGTACAAGGTGCTACCAGCTCAGCAGAAACAAATAACTAAACACTAGTTCATACTTCTCCATCTATGTTGTAACAGATTGACGCAACGCCATTATTCATTGACGCAAGGGCTCTCAGGTTTTGCCTGTAAGTACTGTAGAATTAAATTTTATCTAAAAGATAATTCAGTGCATGTTCAAAACAGAGACAAGGAACCAATTTCCAGTTCTTAGTTTTATTTTTAACAGATTAACAGATATGCAGTTTTACAGAGAAACATGCCCATTTTCTCTGGGCCAGATTAAAGACATCTGACAACGAATGGTTTTCATGTCATAACTTTTATAGACACCAAAACTTCCCCAGGATCTGGGCGTCTCTTCTCCCTCGGAATCTGCTCTAAGCAGAACGTTTTTCATAAGATGGAAGTGTCCTCCTCTTGGGTCCAAAGTTCATTCTGAGTTTTATGGTTTTATGGTTCCGGGTCCTCCCAAGCAAAACTCCTAGTTTCTATCTCAACACCCTAATCTACAGACATCCTGTTTTTACAGCCTGCAATAAAACTCTTTGTCTCAGAGGTCCTCAAAGGTCACACATACTCCCAACATTATCCAAGGCCTTTGATGCTCCTCAAAAGGTGCCCAATTAAAATACTGGTAAAGACAGACTTTTACCTCTGACTTCTTACTAAAGATATTTAAAACATGTACTACGAAACTGTATATAAAAATAGCCCCAAAAAAGTAAGATACAACAGTACCAACGCCTTTGGATTAGTATACAGTACTTTGAGTTCTATTAGATGAAGCAGGGACCATAGATACTGCCATTCAAGTCTATCAAAGGTCTTCTTGGCATCGAAGGAAAAAACGGCAGCCGGAGGAGATGAAGTGGATGCGCTATGTATTATATGAAGTAATCTTCTTATTTTGTCTGACACATGCTCAAAACAGCCTGTTTAAACTCGGTTAGTGTTATTGGACTGTTTAATTTCAACCGATCTTCTTCAGACAGTCTGGGCAAGTATGCAACATCAAGAAAACTCTCACAGGAATGGGCATCAAGGGTTAGTTCAGAGCTGTATAACCTGCTAAAGAAAGACCGAAAGGTAGAATTGATATGTGTCGGATCTGTCAGAATTTGGCCGTCCGTGGACTTAACAGAGGAAATATACGAAAAATGTTCATCAGCCCTCAATCTCTGTGCAAGCAAGTGGCTCGGTTTGGCCCCATTAATATCATAAATTTGTCGGGTTTTATGTATCAAGAACTCCGCCTGACGTTTCAGAATATCCGTAATTTCTTTTTTAGTTAAATCATAACGGGATGCAATTTTCTCATCGAAGCCTAACTGCAATAGGTTGTCCAAAACAACGAGTTTACTTTGCAATTATGTAACCTCGAGGTACGAGCTTTCTTAATGTGGGATGCATAACCAATAGGGTTATTACGAATAAATCCTTTAACGGCATCCCACAGAACCCTAGGATCATCCCCCGTTCCTTTATTGATAGAAATAAATACATCGAATTCTGAAATAAATTGCTTTCTGAATTCTTCACTGCGGAGAAGTGTTGTGTTAAAGCGCCATCTAGGAGCACGAGCAGAAACAGAAGTGAGTGAGGCGCATAATACTATGGCTTTATGGTCCGAGAGTGCAAAGGGCATATGTTTGATACTATAGATAACATGAAAGCAATGCATGGAGGAAAATATAAAATCAATACGCGAATTCGATATATGTCTAGCTGATCGATGGGTAAAATCCTTGGTGTCGGGGTTTAGGAGTCGCCACAAATCCACCACTCCCGTGTCCTCAATCCTAAAAACGAAGAGCGTCCGAAGCACGCTTCTGATCCGTGCCCTCCGTACAGCTACATCTATCAATTACGCAATCAACTACAGAGTTATAATCCGCACCCAAAATAAACTTAAACCCCGGAAGATCAAGCATTATCTTAGTAATCTGAATAAAACATTTTTTTGTCAAAAACATTTGGAGCATATAAGGATATGAAGGCTAGATCCAAATGTTTCATGCGTACTTTAGCAATAGTAATCCACTACATGCTTTATATTGAAAAGATAATTGATCTAATCTGTTCTTTTGGTGCTTTTGAACACAAGGTGTAAAGAACAAAAAGGCCCCTGTGTTTGTTTTCCACGTGTTTTCATAGGATTCTATCAGCTACACTTCAAGTAAAAAGCTTTACAGCTTAAACAGAACTTAGTTTCTGTCGTTTATTGCTCGTTGAGGGGGAATGCGTTCACAGGCTGAAGATAAACTCTAGTTAACCAGAAATGAAACTGCAATGGCAGGCAGATTAACCATGAAACGTTAGCACCCCCTGCTGTCCTGGTGAAGAATTGCTTTACAACACTGATAAACCAACAAAGTACTATAAACGAAAAACGTCTCCATCGATACGTTTGCGTCTGGGTGCAAAGTTGCTGACAGAGAAGTGTAAACTAGGCTTTAGCTCAAATGTCCGTCTAAATTACTGTTTTTGTCAAATCTGAAAATATTTAACAACAGGTTAAAGAATAAAGGTTCGACTTCACATACTGGCTTCAGCAAATCACAATAAATACTGATGACCAATCACCTCTTCAGAATACACTTTTTTATATATATGTCAAACTCACTGACATCAATCAAAAAATTAGATTTTACTAGCTGGATTTACTAACTACAAAATATCTGGTGTGAAGGGAGCTAGCTAAACGTTCTGACAAGTTATGAACAAAATAAGGCTCAGGATGGCTGATTCTGGTGGGATACCCATTAAAAAATAGACAGATAATATTTTGAAGTAGGAATGAGTGTGATTCTAAAATATTAGTGAAAAGCCAGTCCAGACACCTGCCTGGTTTCTCTCAGCTACAGATCTCTTTATCTCAGCCAGTTCTTATTTCTCATTACCTGTGAAGACTGTAGAATTAAATATTATCAAAATAATTCAGTGCATGTTCAAAACAGAGACGAGGAACCAATTTCCAGTTCTTAACATTTATTTTGAACAGATTAACAAATTGCGGGTTATACAGAGAAAACATGCCTTAATTTTCTCTGGGACAGATAAAACATCTGACAATTGAATGATTTTCATGTCATAACTTTTATAGGCACCGGACTTTTGCCAGGATTGTAGGGGTTTCTTCTCCCTCGAATCTGCTCCAATCAGAACATTTCCAAACAGTGTCTTAGCCATGATTGGCTGTCAGAGAATTATGCAGTCAGAAGATGCCCTGTTCTTGGTCAAAGGTTCATTCTGAGTTTTATGGTTTTATGGTCTGGAATAAATCTATAAACATCCTAGTTTTACAGCCTACAATAAAACTCTTTGTCTCAGAGGTCCTCAAAGGTCACACATACTCCCACCATTTGTCCCAGGCCTCTGCTTGCTGGTAGACAGTGTGTCTCTCTATCTCTGAATAAAAGAAAAACAGACCTCGGACTAAAGATATTTAAAACATATTTAGCCCCGTCAAGAATAAATACGACACTGAATCATCATCCCTGCTGCTGGACTCTGGTCTGATGTCTCCTCCCTGACTCTGTTCTTTACGATTGTGGCATTAAAGAGAAAGAAAAATGTTAAAATAGAATTTGGATGAGTAGCAGTGACATCATTGTGGAAGTTAACCTCAAAGTCCATCTAATGCCAGACATGGTTTTTCAGCTATTTAAATTTCTTTTTTTTTTGTCTCTGACCTGCTCTGTTTATTGTAGCAATACAGGCTTCTTTCATAGACGTGGAAAGTAGTAAAGTTCTGCACAGAAACAAAAGAGAAGTGGGTTTATTCCTATCATGAACTAACTAGCAAGGAATGTATCATAGGTAACAGTTTTGTTAACCAGTTTAACATGATGTATTATTAACCAGGCTTCATTCAGCTAATATTACCTGCATGTAATAGCATAACTTAACAACCTACCTTGTTCGTAAAACTGTGCAAAGTTTTCTCTGCCTTTTGCTGCCGTCACAGATCCACTGATGCTCGAAAAACTGTACGCTTAAGGTGCGTTTGAAAACGGCTCAGAAAAATATGTTACTGCATATTAACAGACTAAACGGCTGTGACAGCAGAAAAAAATGAGGGCACTGACACAGAGTGGTTGAGGTTTCGTACCCCGCGTCTCTTATGCCCATGTCTCCAGCGTAACCCCAGTAAACCATGCAAGCAGTTCTAAATCGTTCTCTACATTATTTTTTTCATTAAACACACAGCAGAAAATCACAGAGGTCTAGACCCCAGTGTCCTTAATAGTAGATACGGCCTGTAGCAGTTTTTATATTTGCTAATTATTCTACTCAGAAACACATTTCCTAGAATCTAAATATATTTTAATATCTCTAAAGTTTTTTTCTCATGTTGTACAATTCATCCTTAATGTACAATTTATTTGTATTATTTTCTTTCACAGTGCTGTTACAGATTACATTTGTAACATTGATGCAACAAAAAATAAAGAATGCAAGACCAATGTCAGATAGTTTTTTACTTTTCTATTTGCAGTAAATACCATCTGTTATTATTATTAGGGCTATAAATTGAGGCAGATTTTCTGCTGATCATAATGTAGCTATTTAAAAGGAGTCTATTGTAATTTTTTTTGTTTAATAATCAAGCCTTTAGACTTAAATTCTACCTCTATGCAGATGATACTCAGATAAATGTATCTATAAAGTCCTACAGAATCTAATCAATTACTTAGCAAATGTTTTTTTTAATATAAAATGCTTTTTAATTTTCTGCTTTTAAGCCAACACAGATTTTGTTGATATCTGAATTAAAATGGTGAAACTTTTCAAAGATAAACTGAGATAAAAACTTGTATTCTTGCAAGATTCACTGGACAGTTGTTAAATGATTAAACTGATATTAACAGATACATAATTTTATGTTTTTTGTCTTCTTTGTTTTTAAGGAATGTCAAGCATTTCACAGTCGGACTGGGATGCCCACAATAAACAGATGCTGGGAATTCTTGAGAAATTAAATTTTTCTGCTCCACAGAGGCTTAAAAAGAAGTTGATTAAAGAACTTATTAAGAGATTTGGAAGGGAATTGTCCAACTTTAAAACTGATATGTCCATGAAAGAGAAACCAAGAAATGACACTGCCCACCAGGACCTGCTGCGCCCCCATGTGGACAAATTGAGGAACAACCAAAGAAATAAAAAAGATGGTAATTTTAAACAAATATATCTAATATATATAATATATCTAGGCTGCACAGTGGCACAGTGGCTAGCACGGTTACCTTGGAGCAAGAAAGCGTGGGTTTGAATCCTGGCCATGTTTCTGATGTGAACCTAAAGCTGATCTGTCTCTCCTGTCTGTGTCAGAAGTATTAGGGATATCTGAGGATGGATGGAGAGAAGCCATGACCAACATGTTCAGGGAGCTGGAAGCAGCTCAGTATAAGAAGATGGTGGGAGTTCTGGAGGGACACGGATTGATCCGACCCAAAAGGATCACTGCCAAGTTCAAACATGAGCTCCCACAGAGAATCATGGAGACGTTGGGGTTAGAGGAGTCCATCTGTGTCATCAACACGGCCATGGCAGAAATACCGAGGAACGATCCAGCAGTCCAGAACCTGCTGCGTCCCTTTGTGGACAAACTGGAGACTAGACTGGGAAAAGATGAAGCAGGTGAGTCCTTACGGTTTAAACACAAATCAGGCAAAACATTATGGCCTCTGAGAGGTGCTCAGCACTGATTATCTATTAATCCAGACCACACCACAGCATCTATCAAAGAGGTCCAAAAAAACACCTGAGGGGGAGAGCAGAAAGGTGACACGGTAACAGGTGACCAAGGATTGCTGCTGTAGGTGGAGAGTGAAGAACAGAAGTCGTTTTTCTTTCCAACCTGGACCTTATTTTAATATATTTTAAGTTGGAATCTGCATTAAAAGCCTATAAAAGACCCAGAAGCTAATAGCTCAGCACCTCTGAGACGTTCTGAACTCTCAGGGAGAATAAAACTAATTACAAACCGAATACAATGGAAGGATTTTACATATATTTACATGTGGACAAACTGGAGACTAGACTGGGAAAAGATGAAGCAGGTGAGTCCCAGCAGTTGTTAGACTTTTTAAAGTAATTTCAGTTCAATCCTCCAAACGTTCCAATCGGTTTAAAAGTTTTCTATTCGAGGATTCCCAGCAGATTGCAGAGAGTCACTGACTGGCAGTTGTGCCCCGTTCAGTTTTCTCACTTTTAACAGCTCACTGAACGTTCTTTATTGATTCCGGACCATCCCTCCTGCCGCCCCTCAAAATGCTGCTAAAAAGCAAAAACACCTTCTAAAATATGTAAAATCCTTCCATTGTATTCAGTAGTTCTTTTAACTGCTGACTGTTGCTGACAGCCTGAACTGTGTCCAGTGAGGAATGTATATAACTGATCGCTAAAGTTAGCAAAGTTAGCTTACAAAGTCTCAAGCCCAGTTTTTGCTTCTCCGACTGGAAATTTGAACTCAGACGCGGACGTATTTACGGAGACGTTTTCCGTTTTTAGTACTCCGCTCTTCCACTCCATTCTGTTGTTTTGCTTGACCAGGACAGCAGGGGGCGCTAATGGCGTCTCTGCCTACTATCACACAGCGCCGTTTCAGTTTTTTTCCTAGTTCTGTGATCGTATTTCTTCTTCAAGGAGCAACGAACGACAGAAAGCAAGTTTTGATTGAGCTGTAAAGCTTTTTACTAGAAGCTCATAGAATCCTCTAGAAAGACACGGAAACAAACGTCGTCTGTTTAGTTGTTTTCCTAAACCTTGTGTTCAAAATCGCCGTAGAACAGATTAGATAATTGATCCTTTCATTATAAAGCATATAGTGGCCAAACGCTGCATTAACTACTGATTACAGCGACTATAGCGCCCCCTGCTGGTGATGCGATCTCTGGCTGTTGCTGAAACTGACCAATGAGATGAAAGGGAGAAACTTTTCATGTCCGAGCTGCAATAATAACATTTTATGCACAACTTTTCATGTTATGATACCCTGAAGCATCCTTATTGTCATATTGTCATTTCAGTTTTTGAAGGAATGAAGATGGACCGTCTGTGTCGCCACCGCCCGTCTGTAAAACGTTGTAACCCCCCCACCCCAATTAGTAATGGGCCATATAAAAAATGAAGCCAAAGTTTTTATACCGCCAAATCAGGGCTACACATTTCAATGACGTCAGCAAGCTGTGCTTTCCTGTATGTACCTGGCGAGAATAATGTAGATGTCTTCACATTAGATATTGAAAGTTTAAATTTTGTTTTTCATGTAACAGAAAAGCATCAGTTCAATTTGAACATTATTTTGATAATATTTAGCTTTCATTTTATTTAAAATATCTTTGTTTTGAGAATTTTTGCTTTGCATTGTGTGCATTTGCACAAAAAATGTTCTTTAAATGGCATTCTAAACTTTTTGGAATTTTGTTCTGCTGCAGTTTATCTGGAAAGTAAGATTGTTCATACGCAGTCATTTTGACGAAGTAAAAAAAAAAAAAAAAGAATATACCGTAATACATATCGTTACGGCACATGCTTTATATCACAATATACATTCTTTTGCTGACTTTGATTCTCATGGGTTTTTTATTTCTCATTTGCTTTTTAACAGATTGCGTTTGATCTGTTTTTAATCTATATTAATTGCAGAAATTTGTTCCTTACATAATTTTTCTTCTTGATTGATTGCGTCTGTTAAACCTATATGTTTTTGTAATCATATATTTGGTATCATTATCACTGAATCGATATAGATTTGAGGTCGTATCGCCCAGCTCTACCCCCAACGATAAGCAGCTTTATCCAGCGAACTGTTGGATCGAAACATCTGCTGATGAAACATCCAGAAAACTAAACCACAATCAGCTGAAGATTAATAAACTGGTTTCTCTTCATTATATCTTGAATATATTCTGACCTGTTGGTCCTTTATTATTTCTTCCGACCAGAACCAGGAAACATTTCTGTACCGAAATCTGGTTGGAGCCTCTCCATTTTTACTTTTCAGTCCTTAAAAAAATAAGTCTTTGGTTCTGTAGAAGGAAAAATAAACCAATGAGATGCTTTTTATTTATTTCTACTTCAACTTTATTATAAAATATGATGACATGCACACACACACACCTACACACACGGTTGGTTAAACGGCAACAAAAAGACTCCGTAATGATTTCCTCCGGTCTGAAGAAAGTAAAAAGTTCTGATGTTCCCTAAAAGGTTCTGAAGTCCGGCAGTGAAGGAACTCCTCACCTGGAATATCGGATCAGAACACCGAGGGAAACATTTCGCTGCAGCTTCTCGTTTTCGGCCCAAAAAGAAAAAAAACCCCTAAAAAAATAGAACGTGTGAGTTTGATCCAGGAGCGTCTGAGCGGGTCACACGGCGCCGGTTTCATTAAAGATCCGTTTTATTCACATATCAACAGAACCAAGGATCCACGGAACCAGCCAGGAGGAGGGAGGTTTAATCTGGGAACTCTGCTGATTCTGATGGCACTTTAAATCGCCTCCGGTTCTGATCCGTTCGGATCTTTCTTGGTTACACAAAATTTTTACTGACTTGTTAAAATTTTCGTAAATTATTTAACATTTTCCTGCAGAAAGAAAGTTCCTCCTCTGAGAAAAAATACGATCTAATCTGTTCGGAGTCGCTGCCGTCTTCCTGATCCGTTTTATTCAGCTAACGATCAGAACCGGAGTTCTGAGCAGAACCGGTTCAGCTCAGACGGTCCTATTGGACCCACCAATCAGAACGCCTGTTCACTCGTTTGAGTTTATTTTTATTGTCCAATCAGAAGCTCCGGGTGTCAGAGCAGCCTGGCTCTCATTGGCTGACGACGAGCTGCCGCAGGTAGGATTGGGTCAGGCCCCGCAGCTCCTCCAGCGTGTAATCCTCGGGCATCGGGAGGCGGCTGATGTGCGGCGCCAACTGGGCCAGCGGGATGCTGAGCGGGTCGGCGGCGCCGTCGCCGTGCTGAAGGCTCAGAACCACACGCAGGATGTTCGCCACGCGCTTCGCCATTTCTGTGGATGGGAGAGGGGGCGGGGCTTAGTTGGCTCAGCATCACGTAGAGAAAACAACCCAGAGGATCCGGTTCATCAGAACCAGAACACCCAGGGATCCTAACTCCACATTTTTACTAGTTTTTTGGTTATGGAATAATTTTGCTCCCTCATGGAGCCAATCAGTGCACAGATGGAAGCCACTCCCACTGCAGCCCGCGCTGTGATTGGTGCTCTCACCTGATTGGGCCAGGTGGTCTCTGGCGGTCCTGCAGGGCAGCAGCTCGATCCGGCTGCAGAGGGACGTCACGTCAGTGTAGAGCCGCTCCAGCTGGTAGCCCGAGCTCTCCGTCTGGAGACACCAGAACCCGGTTAGAGACCCGCCGGTTCTACCCGTTCTCCCCCAGCGGGTCGGAACACCTACCTGCTGGATCTCCTGCAGAGACTTGATGACCCGGATGTAGTCCAGGTAGACCCTGCCGGCCGTGTCCCAGTCCTGGATGCTGCCGCTGTGTTCTGGTACCGCCAGGCCTTCCAGGAACTCCAGCAGGTAGTCGTGGTTGTCGTTGATGATGCAGTCTGTAAGAGTCGGATCAAACCGCTGAACCAACATAACAGGCTAGCTGGAATTAAAAACTTTAATGCTTATTCAGCAGAATTTAATGCCGGGTTCGTGGCCAGAAATATGTGCATCAACACTTAAAACGGAACATATTTATATTTTCGATTGGTAAATTATTGGCTAAATTAAACTCAACTTAAATTTAAGAATGTCGTTAAGAGAAGGAACCGGCAGAAAATTGCAACTGTAAATCCAGGACAGTTTAAACTAAATTTCTAGTTCAGAAAAAATTACTGAAACATCTTAAGCTGACAGAATTAACGGCCATAATATAATTCATTTGTTTTTTAAAACTTTGTTAAAATAAGCAGGGCATGTTTAGTATGCAGCGAATGTGTTTGCCACACACCTTCAAACTTCGCTCATGGTGTGTTTTGCTGTAAGTTTTTAAGTTCCTACGTTGTTGAATTCTTTTCGAACGCTCCTTAAACGCACCACAGGTGTTCCGCTGCAGCGTAGTTACTGAGACGCTGCAGCCTTTTTTGGTTAAAGAGATGAAGAACGATGTTCGTGTGATTAACAGATCCGTCTTCTATACCTGCAGGTTTGTTTTTGTATTTAATTTTAAAGATAAAACCACCTGGTTTAAGATGTTTTATCATACTTCATAAAGTGATAATTCCTTCACTGAATGACGCAGCAGCCGCAGAGCATCGCAGCGTGTTTTAGTTAGAAGCGGAGAAACATTTCCTGATGCGTGCGTTCCTGCAGGTGCAGCTCTGGATGGGGGCTGACGCAAAACCGTGGCTGGTAACCATGGCAACAATCGTAATGTTTAATTATAGATACCAAATCTAAACACTTATACGACAAATTTTGTTTTAATTATTCAAAAGATGCCAAATTTTAGATAAAATGAAAAACTGCCCTTTTTCTGAAATTTTATGCCTTTAACATCTTGATGCCTATTGTCGCAAATTATCATCAAACCCCTTCTGCTCCAAATACAATTAATATACCCTCCGTTATTCTCCACTACCAGTGGATGCATTTCAAACACACGCCTAGGAACATTTTTGTGAGATTCAGTTTCCTGTAGGAACGGTTACAGACGGAGCACCGTCCGTTTACGGATTGCTGCGCTCGCTTCGTGCCACGTCTCCATTTTCAGAAGACAATCGTAATAAAATGATCAAAGTTCAGGTAAGTTGTACTAGGATAAAAATATGTACAGGCTTATGGTGTATTTTTATCACTAACACGAAGTAGTGGAGTACCTATGACGAGTATTTTTGAAGGTATTAGACGATTTCGGTGTGATGCTAATTAGCTACGTTCAGCCACAATGAGTAACCTCCGTCTGCAGCAGGTGGTTTATTTAGATGGAAACACATTTTCTTCAGAAACAGCCATTCTAAAACCCTACACCATAGTTCAGGGTAACAATAAATAGCATGCTGGATGTGTGAGAGGAGAGCTGACTTCACGTTTGTTAGCATCGTGCTTTGGGGCCGGCGTTCAGCTAGGAGCCCAAGCAAACTAAAGCAAACACGGCAGCGCAGGTGGACATATGAGTTATGTATGTCGCTACTGAGAGAACTAGAGGCGAATTCTTCATTGAAAAATTAGCTTTCTGTGGTAGCAGTTCCAGATCAATGTGTAGTCTGGTCATGGGGCGGGTCTACCTGTTGCCAGGTTAAGCAGGTGGACTTTGGCTCAGGCCTCCATCCGCGGACAGTGGTCTCTGTTTTATAGTTCATTGTAGCAGTTTAGGATAGGATGGCAGTCATGAGAAGTGAAAACACAGAAAATGACTTTTTGAACGGAAAAAAATTGCACCATATGTGCCTGTTGTCGCTAATTTGCATCATACCTAAAATTGCATCTCTTACGTGCTATAGACAAATTAACTATCTCAACTAAATTAGCATCTACTTGAAAGCAAGAAAAAGTGTTTTTTCTCCTAATTGGAAATAAATTCAGGGGTTACGGTTTAACTACTTAAATTTGACTCCAATGAATTCATTGCTGCTTTATTACTTTAATACCGTGGCTACCCTTTTTAAACTCGTCTGTAGACGGTTACCTGAGGCCAGGTGCTGGATCAGCAGCCGGTGGCACTGGTTCCAGTGTCCGGCACGGTACAGGTGCAGGGCCTGCTGGTGCCGGTCCCCGTCTCTGAGCGCCCGGGTGGCCTTGGCTTCGTGGATCCAGCGCTCTGGGATCAGCAGCCTCTCCGTCAGGAAGCGCTCCCTGCGGACGGACTCCTCCGTCTCCTGCAGGGGGCAGTGCAGCATCAGCATCTCCCTGACTGCGCGCTCCCGCTGCCTGAGGAAGTGGAGGAAGATGAGCACATCTGGACGGAGGTTCTGCTCCAGGAGGTCAGCGGGGGGGTGTACCTGTGGTCGGGGATGTGCAGCAGGATGAAGACGGCCAGGTGCCAGAGTCCCGCGCTCTCCAGCTGGGCGGCGTAGCTGGCGTGGACCAATCCCTGACGAGAGGCGCTCAGGTGGGTGTAGCCCAGCGCCTGCAGCACGCCCCAAAGGTGCCAGCTGAGGCGGTAGTCCAGGCGCTGCCAGGTGACCGTCAGCGGGTCTAGGAGCGGCTGGAGGCTGTAGAGTCTGCAGGAGGAAATGGATCAACTGGGTCAGAGGTTCTGAGACGAAACCTTCAGCGGTACAACGACCCGATCAGAACCACGGCATCAACCGTCCCACAAAGATCAGACGTTATCGCTGAATGTTTCCCTGATACGGGTCAGAACCAAGGAGCTTAACTCCACCGTCCAGATGCAGGTCCCCCCTCATCCACTAGGGGCTGAATGCAGAAAGGAGCAACTTCCCATTGACTCCAATGTTAAAGGTCCTATATCATACAAACCCTGCTTTTAGAGTTAACGAGGGATGCAGCGATTGTTAGTTTTAAAACTGATACAATACCGATAATTATGAGAGTATTGCAGATACCAAGCATAACTCGACCAGAAACCAGTTTAGTCAACGAGGGACCAGTTTTAAATTGCTGATACGTCTACCTCCCAAAACAAGCAATGAATTGGAAGACAGGTTTTATTTTCTTCTCTGCCAACATGATAATGATTTAGATAAAAAAATTATATATAAAAAAAACATTTTCTGTGAAATTATCGCAGAGATTTTACCTTTTTAGGCATGTCTTCATGGTATCTGTTAACTAACCGATAATAGTACATTAGAATGGTATCAGCCCCTATAACAGATATCAGTATTGCTATGTATAGTTTTAACCATGCTGTCTTACTATTAACAAAAAAGAGTGGTTTTTGGTTTAATTCACACATTTCCTAGTAATCCTCCTGAATCCTGCTGTCAGAGCTTCGCCCTCTACTGGTTAACATAGGACAAGGTTACTCGTTCTTACTTCCAGGTTGAAGAAAAACTCAAGAATATAAGTTATGCATGTGTCTATCCTATATGCTGAACGATGCTAGCAGGGTAAATATGAAATTAACGGCAGAAGATGCGTTTACAGCCTGGTTTAATAGGTCAGGTTTACTGTCATGATAACTGAGGGGGAAGAATGTTTTTATAATCAATCACACTTTCAGATTCTAATTTAACTTATGTATAATTAGGGTCGTTTCTTTTTGATTAGCTGTCAGAGCTAGCTTTGGTGGCTAACAGCTAGCTGCAACCTCAGAGTCATATTAACAGTGAGAATATTTTGTTTCTCTGAACTTGACAATCAGCTGTTTGCAAAATATTTATTAGGGTTCGGATGTCAATAGTGCACTTATTAGACAAAGATGGCTGCTGTGGTATTGATCGCACATACAGAGCGTCCAGAAGTCTCTGTTCCATTTTCTTTTGGGAAATTATATTTCTGCTATGTATTTAAGATAACACTGCTTGGTCAAAATGGGTTAAAATAGTAATATTTCTTCTTTACTTATTGATTATTAAAACATCATTTTAGTGAAAATTACAGACCACTGAGGCTTCATGTTTTTATTTGACAAAATTATTAAAACAGTTTAGAAGGACGAGGGGATAGCACAGTCGCTAAACAGCAGTTTAATGGCTAAAAGCGCCGCTAACCTCCATTAGCTTAATTGAGCTCCAGGTTAGCACAGTTAGCTTCAGTTAGCTTCAGTTAGCTCCAGGTTAGCTTCAGTTAGCTCCACGTTAGCTTCAGTTAGCTCCACGTTAGCTCCAGTTAGCTCCACGTTAGCTCCAGTTAGCTCCACGTTAGCTCCAGTTAGCTCCACGTTAGCTCCAGTTAGCTCCACGTTAGCTCCAGTTAGCTCCACGTTAGCTCCACGTCAGCTCCACGTTAGCTCCACGTCAGCTCCAGTTGGCTCCACGTCAGCTCCAGTTGGCTCCACGTCAGCTTCAGTTAGCTCCACGTCAGCTTCAGTTGGCTCCACGTCAGCTTCAGTTGGCTCCACGTTAGCTTCAGTTGGCTCCACGTTAGCTTCAGTTGGCTCCACGTTAGCTTCAGTTGGCTCCACGTTAGCTTCAGTTGGCTCCACGTCAGCTTCAGTTGGCTCCACGTTAGCTTCAGTTGGCTCCACGTTAGCTTCAGTTGGCTCCACGTTAGCTTCAGTTGGCTCCACGTTAGCTTCAGTTGGCTCCACGTTAGCTTCAGTTGGCTCCACGTTAGCTTCAGTTGGCTCCACGTTAGCTTCAGTTGGCTCCACGTTAGCTTCAGTTGGCTCCACGTTAGCTTCAGTTGGCTCCACGTTAGCTTCAGTTGGCTCCACGTTAGCTTCAGTTGGCTCCACGTTAGCTTCAGTTAGCTCCAGGTTAGCTTCAGTTAGCTCCACGTTAGCTTCAGGTTAGCTTCAGTTAGCTTCCGTTAGCTCCAGGTTAGCTTCAGTTAGCTCCAGGTTAGCTCCAAGTTAGCTTCAGTTAGCTCAGTTACTACTATCCACCCCCACAGCTCCACCTCTATCGTTTCTTTACATTTTCTTATTGCGGCCTTGAGCTCTTCAGAAACCTACGTGTGATGTCACTGAGGCTCCGCCCATCTTTATACGGTCTACGGTCAGAACCGGTTCCAGTTTAATCTGGCTGGTTCAGCTGCCTGCATGTTTACCTGTCACTGTAGAGCTTCAGCAGGTGGAAACACAGGTCCAACAGCGGCTGTTTGGGCTCCTCCTCCTCTTCCTCCTCAGGTAGCGCCCCCTCCAGGTAAGGTGGCAGCGGGGCGCAGGCGTACTTCCCAGCCTCTGTGGAGCCCTGCAGGAGGACAGCAGGACATTCTGAGGTGGGTTCTGACCCGGCGGAGGAAGGTGGCAGATTGGAACCTGAACCCACCTGGAAGGCGGCTTCGTAGGCGGCGAGGGCATCAGCTACCGACGCCGTGGGCGGCAGCATGAACCACAGGTGGACGGCCAGGCAGCGCTTCCAGTCCAGCTCCGAGCACACGTTCACCGTCGACCCGGACGACTGCCACACCTGCAGAGACAGGAACTCGTCCTGAACCAGAACCAAGGGTCGAAACGTGCTAACGGGTCAGAGAAGGAGACGCACCGGTTTCCCCGCCAGCAGAGCGAAGATCCGAAGCCTCTCCTCGGACAGGAAGAGATCCGTCTGCATCTGGTTCCAGTCGGCGAGCTGCAGGGCGAGCAGCTGGCGGCAGAACTGCGACCCGACGGCCTGCGACAGCAGCAGGGACAGACGGTGGTCTCCTGCAGACACAGCTTCACCATTCAGAACCAGAACCGCTCCAGTCCCAGCAGAACCCACGGCACCACTGCTCCTCACCTTCCTTCTGAGCCAGCCGACACGCGGCGCTGATCCGCCGACCCGTCAGGTAGCTGAACACGGCCTCCGTGTGCCGACTCCTCCCCACTAGCGCCACCTCCTTCTCCACCCTGCGGGAGGCGCCGTGGGACAGCCAGTCGGAGAAGGCACGGCGCCGCTGCAGCTGCTGCTCGTACTCGCTGAGCGGCTCGCCGTCCTGATCCGAGGGGCCCGCCCGGCCCCACAGGGCCTCACACAGAGTCCAGACCTCGGCCCAGTGACCCACGACGGCTGCAGGGGGACACGACGCGTCAGAAAATGTCCCTACAGAGACACCGTCCTCTAACACGGCTAACACTCACGCTCGGCGCCGCCCTGCTGGTCGACCAACTCGCTGATCCACTCGGCGTACTCGTGCAGCGCCGCCACGCCGGGCTGCGGCTCCACCAGAGGACAGGGGACGCCCTCTGGGACGCCAACGCTGCTGTGCTTCAGGCAGATCTCCAGGGGGCGCTGCAGCACGGCATGCCTCTCCTCTTCCTCCTCCTCACTGGTCCTCCCCTGTGGAGGCTCCAGCCCCACCAGCTGCTCCAGCACCACCTTGTAGGGACTCTCAGCGAGCCTGGAGGAGAACAGAAACGCCTCAGGTTTGCAGCCTCTTTAAGACCATTTCTAGAAAAAGTTACACCCGTTTCACAGCCTTACAGGTAGAGCAAAAACCAAATACTTGAATTTTTTTCAAACAGATACTTGGATTCTTCTACTAAACACAAAAATTCAATAATTACGAAGACAGGTTTTATTTTCTAATTTTACCTTTATTTTTATTACAAATAAATGTAAAATTAGGACTGGGTGGTATGGCAAAATGTTGATATCACGGTATCGGTATTTAACAGTATTTTCCCCCAAAAAACTAACATTTCAAGTGAAAAACAAACATTTTCTGTGAAATTATTGCAGAGAAAAAAAAACTTAGTGTTAACTGTACTTAAGTACGAACTGTAACTTATTTATTAAGCCTTTTGTGACAAACGCCACATACCTGTCGTCTTCTCCCAGGCAGATATCCCACAGGAAGAAATTATCCCCTGCCTGTCAGTGGACGGAGCGCAGAGTCTACAACTGCGAGACGCTCAGTGTTTGCGATTTTAAATGGTTCGTTTTATAAGAAGTTTGAATGAATCAATAAATACTATCCGAAGGAAGTAGAACACGTGAGGGTTCATTACAGTGTGCTTCAGAGGCTGGGTTATAATATAGAACTAATGCTGGAGCACTTATGCCTTGATAGCTTTTCTCTCACCTCAATATCTTCCACACGTCCAGGAAATACCAATTACACAAATTTTAGAAAGAAGCACTATAATTTGCTGCAAGCTAACCGCTTGGGATATTTTAACACAAAAACCGGTTTGATCCTTTGGACTGAAACACCTGTTATGGACTTAATTGCTGAATGTTCTGGGAAAAATTAACTTAGGGTTCTAAAAATAAGGTGAGACAGAATCCTTGAAAACATTTTACAGTATTTATTATAAAAAAATGTGTGCTGGCCAGAAACAGAGGGAATAGGTTTAACCCGTACATTCCCTAACTCACCCACCCTAAATTACGCCTTAAATACATAAACGCTAGGGGTGGGAATCTTGCAACGTCTCACGATTCAATTCGATTCCGATTCTTGGGGTGACGATTCGATTCAGAAGCGATTCTCGATTCAAATAAAAAAAAAAAAATGTCTTAATGAATACTCTTTCATTCATCACACAACTTGATCTGCCAAGTGTCTGTTATGAAGTGAGCCATGAATGTAACAGGGCATCAACACAAAATGGATTTTACAATCTATGTTGAGAGAAGGGAACTGGTTCAAAAGTAACAAGGCATGAAATTGCAACTGGACATCCAAGAACTTTTAAACTAAATTTATAGTCTTGGAAAAAAAATGCTGATATATTTTAAGAAGAAAAAAATAAATAATATGTATTTTGTTTGTTCTTTGGTACGTAGTAGAAAATACATTTAAAATATTTAGTATGGACCAAATGTTGCTTATCAACCATCATTAAACAGAAATTTATGGCTTATGTTATTATTTTCATTGTTTTTGTTAGAAATTTTAAAAGTCCTAATGTTATTGAACTCAGCATATATTTCGGACTTCCTTGAAAGCCCCACAGGTGTGCAGCACTGCTGGATGTTTATGTGTAGCTTATAAAGAAAGATCGCTCTTATATACTTGCTGATTTATAAAAAATAAAAATAAAAACTTTAGCCAAGGGTGTCATTAGCATGGAGAAGACCTTTTAGACAGCCCAAACATTTACCTTCAGCAAAGACGGGGCGCTCGGGATTTCTCTTTCGTCTTTCACGCTGAACCTTTAGCCTAGCGGCTACAGCTAGCTGGCGGTAGCAGCTAGCGCTAGCTAGCCAACGGCGCATCAGACCTGTCAATGCGACGGTGGCCGATGAATGCATGTAAAACACTACGCAAAGCGAAAATGTAAAAAGGTTCAGAAAACATTTTTTTTGAAATAGATTCTTAAACATTTTGGATCGATTCTGAATCTTGTTAAATAGGAATCGAGATTCAGACGTGAATCGATTTTTCCTCACACCCCTAATAAACACTATCACAGTCCTAGTCTTTCAGTAACGATATCTAGCTAACAGTAGCATTAGCTCGGATGGAAAACGATTGGCTAACGTAGCTAATGACTTAACTAAAATCAGGCCTGTGCCAACTAACGACCAAGCATTATATGATTGGCTGAACGTTACAACGTATTGTGCATTTTTTTGAATAACTTTATTAAACAAATCGAAAGTATACAAACACGAATGGATGAAGAATATAGAGGAATTCAATACAAAGAGCCAGGGGTTTTATATAAATCCCGTACACGTAGGGGTGGGCGGTATGGGAAATAAAAAAATAAAAAACACAACGGTATTAGGGTATTTAATTTCCATAAAAGACCGTTCATATCCACATTATCTTATAAGAATGAATAATATAAAAATGTCCTTTAAATAGCCCATTTTACTGCCATATGGACTACATCATATTGTTGTTTTCAGACACAGGTGAATTATATGAAAATAATTAAAATGATTATGATTCTAGTAACATTCTTGATGTTCTAACGCTGAAAGTATAGTTTTTTTAAAACATCACGTTGGCGCAAGCAATATATTGCATCTTCTAATTGCTTTACATGTAACACTGAAAAATCCCGCTAGGGGGCAGAGTATAGACTCCGATAGGATTTTGCCAAAGAAGTAGTAAAATAAACATGGCGACCGTAGGAGATTATTAGCTGGTTAATATTCAGATAACAGAAAAAAAAGACGGCAGACGTATCGTAGATGGTATGTAAAACATATTTACCGCTACTTTTGATTTCTTTTTTACTGGATTTGCTGCCGTTGACAGAGTTTACCTACAGACAGTCAGATAGCGCTCAACACTTCCCCCTACTGGTTACTCTCAATAGCGTTTGTAAAAGGTATGCCGTTCGGTTCTCGTCTGACATTTTAAAGCCGATAAACTTTTTAAACTATAGACGAGGCTCCCCTTTTTTGGAATTACTTAATCAGAATTGTGAGCGTTGCTACTGCCAGCAGTTGAATTTAGTTAAAAACTTTATTTTCTACACTGTGTTGAAGAGCGCGTAGCAGTGAAATCGGTCCTGGCTGAAACACTTCCCCTCATTAAACGTTCCGGAAGTTGTCAGAGCTTTTCACCAGTATAGGAGTATGTTAAAAATTCATATCATAACGAAAATAAACACCTGTTTTCGGTATGAACCGGTATACCGCCCAGGCCTACTTACACGCAAAATGTACGTATATGAATTCTTTTGGCAGCCTTTTTTGTTGATAGTATTTTTGGGTTTCTCTAAAATAAAATAAAAATAAACAGAAGAAAACCTTTTTAAATCACAGGAAAGTCCGTGAAAAACAAAGTTAGTACCAACCTGCCAAATTCTTTCCAAAGCCCATGCATGAAAGAGCAGCACAAGAGAAATATGTTGTCTTAATTCCCCCACAGGAGCTGTTAATGACATTTATCTCTCTTTAAATTTAACCATATAGCGCTTGTAAGGTAGTTTGTCCGAGTTAAGTTGGCGTAGCATGACGTTTCGGCAAGCGCAGCCCCCCCCAATTCGATTTGGTACCTACAGCGGTAAATCCAGCTACTGGCGGTCTTAGCTCTTCAAAACGGCGAATTTGGCCGAGGGCTGAGAGATTTCCACGTCTGGCCAATAGAAGGACCGAGTAGGAGGTGGTCTGTTCTGGGGGAACCACTAACAGGTTCTACGATACTCTGCCTTATCTCAGGACTCGACAGATGAACCATATTTATAAAGCGCTTTACACATGACATAACAGTCAACCAAGGCGCTGTACAGAAAAGATCTAACAATAAAACCATAACATACATAGTATAAAAGTAGTAAGTAAAGAGGGATTAAAACAATGTACAACCCAAAGAGAGATTCATAAAATACATAAAATGGAACAAGAAAAGGTAATCAAGCTATGACGAATGTGTCATTAACGAGATTTAGAGGCGGACAGTAAGTGGGAGATCATTCCAAAGTCTGGGGGCAAACACTCAGAACGCTCTTTCACCTCTACATTCGGTATGAACTTTCAGGATTGTCATAAGGTGATCTGTTGACCAGAGGGCCGATATGTAGAGAGCAGCTCGGATAAGTACGAAGGGGCGGGACCATTTAGAGACTTAAATAAAAGAAGTTTAAACTAGATTCTGACATGCTCCCTCCTAGCGGCACCAGTTAAAACTCTAGCATCAGCGTTCTGGACCAGCTGGAGGTGGGTGACCAAGGCCTTGTTGATACCAGCCAAGGACGCGTTGGAATAGTCTAAGCGGGACGTAAAGAATGCATTAATGACCGTTTCTAAATGCTTTTTAGATAAAATAGGCTTCAATTTGGAGATTCGCCTTAGAAACCAGACCCATTAAGTCCATTGTCCATGCTGAGTACCGTCTGTGTCCAAGAGCGGTAATGGACTGGCTATGACGGGTAGAAGGTTAAGGAGGATAAGAAGGAAAGTTAAGGATAAATCTGAATATCCATTTTCGTATTTGGAGCAAACAGAACCAGTTCAGTTTTACAGTCATTTAGGTGGAGGAAATAGGTGGTCAGCCACTCCTTGGTATGATTGTAGCAGTGAAATTAACTGTTGGGTTTTAACTGCAGCTGGTCCAGTAAGAACCTGAACAGAACCCATCGACACACAGATCGGACCCGGACGGTTCCAGGTGTTCCTTACGGTTTGTTCCGTGGCGGTTTTGGCAGGAAGCTGAAGTCGGCCTTGGCGTCGAGCTGCTGCCGTTTGGACGTCTGGGCGCCGAGCCGGCTGCCGCAGTGAGCCAGGGTCCAACCGGGCCCCCAGCCCACTCTGAAGGACCGGGTGGCAAATAGGCCTGTGTCCATCAGCAGCGCCCCCTACAGGAACAAACAGGAATTTACCGCTACCCGCTGAATCCATGAAGCTTCGTGGTTTAAACAGATCCAGAACCAACCTTCCCCCGAGTCACGGACTCCTTCAGGGGAACCGGGCCGCCCAGCCGTCGGACCCCCACCGTCCGGATGGCGGCGTCCGGAGCTCTGGGCGGCAGCAGGAAGGAGGCGGGGCCCGGACTCTTCCACTGTAGGGGCCGGGGGGAGTCGCCCGGCGGCGGGGCGCCCCGGGACGAAGGACGGGGAGAGTCCAGGTGCTGGGGGAACAGACCGGAGCTGAAGCGGGCCTGAAGAAGACCCCCGACTGCAGGGAGATTAAGGTTAGCGTCAGAAACCGACAGGAAGTCATCATCATCAGGGAGGGAGGAAGGGTTTGGTACCAGAGGGCCGACCCTGAGAGCCCGGCAGGACGAGTCGAGGAGACGAGACGTCAGAGGACACCTTCAGCGTTCGCTGATGATGGAACATGTCTCCATCCTCGTCGTCCTCGGTGAAGAGGGACGCCTTCATGATCTGGACACAGGAAGTAATCCGATTACTCAGATCTCTGTCAGCGTTACCTCGGCAACAGATGAACGATTAATGAATAATTGGCTGATTAATATGTACCGTTTATTGCGTTTTTATTGGGGGTGAAAACAAAAAAAAACACGATTCACATAATCTAGATTCTTTGCACAACAATTTTGAATTGATTTTTAAACTAAAAAAAATAGATTTTCAAACGTTTATTTTTATTTTTACATGCAGCCCAAGGTTGGAAAAACAGTTTAAATTCTAAATCGAATCTTAATTCCATGAACTGGAATCAAATCATGAGTTGAAAGATTCACATATCTAGTTTTTATCTTTTTTGTACAGAACTTTGTGTTGTCTTGAAAAGTGCTATATGAATAAAATAGTATATACACACACACACACATATATATATATATATATATATATATATATACACATACATTCATACATATACATGTATATATAAACACACTACAGAAAATGATTAACTTCATCACAATATGCTAATTTTTTGAGAAGCACCTGTATAAATGTTTTAGATTGTATTATTTACCATCATGTGATGGTGGGCTTTACTTTGTGATTTCTCTTTGATACTTTCAGATTCGACCTAAACCAGCTATTTGCACCATTATTCTGGTTACTGTTTGATTTTTTTTTATTGTTTATACTTAAACTTTAATCTCAATATATTTTCGATTGTTCTGACACCATTTACACTCTGGTTACCATTTTGAGTTTGTTTTTATGTTGTCTTATATTTGAAGTTTAATAAATATTTAAAGAGTTTTATTGACCTTTTAATTTATATTGCAGACAGTGTTTGTTGTATTTCATAATCAATGTGCCGCTAAAAAGTACATATATCTGCCTTAATAATCGGCTTTAGGTAAAATAAAATTGGTCTTGGCCATTCAAAAAACCCATGTCAGTCTGTCTCTATTATAAATATTCAAATCATTTTAATTTTATTAAATGAGCCAAGTTATGTGCTTCTATAAAATCTCTAAATATGTTTTTAAACATCCTAAACTTCCTGTAAATCCACATGCGGCGTCTGGATAAAAAAAATAAAAAGGCGCTCCACAACCAGACAGCGGTCGGCGTGAATCATTCGGACCAGGTCAGTCTACCTATGACGGAACCAGCAGGCCAGAACCAGGTCCAGTTCAGTGCAACATGAGGATTCAGAACCAAAAGCTTCTAGCAGACAGACGGGTCAGAACCGCCCCTAATTGACCTGACCCTGGAGCCAGTTAGAGTTTTACCAGCTCCAGAACGGAAACGTTTCCCAGTCTGAGGAGAACGACTTAATCTGAGCCGATCAATAAAAGGGAAGTTCTGCTCATTTCAAGCTGGACCTCATTTTTAAAGCAAACATCATTTTACACTCATTTCCTCACGCTGACCACTTTGGAGCAACTAGGAGTCCTTCAGGAGAAGTTTAGATCCCTTGTTTATCAGCGTATATCCATATAAATAAGGAATCATCTGCCACTAAACTCCTTCATTCACCAATGTTTGGTTATAAATCTCTAGCTCCATTCCCCTGGGAGTTCAGAGCGTCTGGTGTGTGACTGTAGATGAGGTTCACGCTGGAATAAACGGTACTTCCCCTTTAAGAGCAGCTGAGCTACGTTCTCCAGGACGGTTCGGCGGTTCTACCTGCAGGGTGTGGGGGTTGATCCCCAGCGAGGACGGGATGTGACCCGACCCAGAGAGTTCGTGGTCAGTCAACGTCGCCCCCCCGAGCTTCGTCGTATCCATGGCGACGGGCGACAGCTCTCCGCCGCCGTCCTCCTCCTCCTCCCGATCTCCCAGCATGCTCTCTGTGGGGACACTCTGAGTGATGTCGGCCATGTCGCTGTCCAGCTCGGCCACGCCGACGCTCAGATCCGCCATGGTGGACTGAAGACAGAGAGACGGACAGCGTGAGGACCGACGGGTTCTGCTGCAGACACATCGTTACTGTTCCCTGCATGCTTTAGATACGACCCTGCATCCAAAACATGCAGAGCCGAGCGGGGATAAGAGGTGGGACACTAAAGAACAACCCGGACGCTGCGATCAAACAGACAACCTGTTAAAAGGAAAGAAACCCAAACGGTCCAGATGATCCTTCAGGAAAAACCAGCTTCACACAAACTAAACGTGTCTTTAAGAACAGCTTTTATTAGACCGGAGAGAAATTACATTTCATACACACTTCATTTTCATCTTCATCTATAAACACAAACAAGGCAATAAAATAAGTCAGAAGATCAAAACCAGCAGGAAAAACATTCTGGTTCTGATGGGAACCGGATCGTCCAGCTGAGACCCGGAGAACAAAGATTTAAACATTTTTAAAAGTCAAAGTAAACATATTTAAACACACAAACAGATGGAAGAGATCAGAAGCTCCTGATTTTCCTTCTGTCGGCTGAGAAAAAGTTTCCCCACTAAATCATTAAATACATTAGGAACTGTAAACCAAGGCTGCAGAAACATGATTAATGTATGGTTAATATGAACTAAAAGCTCTTTATTTTATTCTGAGGAACTGCTGTAGCATCAGTGATGGTTATTCTGGGATGTTTTCTTGTTTAAAGCAGCAGAAAACTATTTTGGATGAAACTTTCTCTCTGGTCAGATTATCTGGGGTCAGTTTGCATGAATCAGAGACGACTGTTATAACTCCCATCATTAAGCCCCAACATCATACGGCAGGATCTACTCTGATGTATTAGGGGAAATTATTAACAACCAGAGCAGGTCAGGAACACGTCTGTCCTGTGAAAAGCCTGACTGCTGAATCTTTTATTAAAACATCCTTTATAAACAAGAGGCTAAAAATCTGCACATTATTGTCTCAACGATTCATCTCATTTTGAAGGAGAGTTCTGATTAGCACAAAGATGAATTAAACTTTGGGAGACATTTCATTTTTCCCCGTCTTCTGCTACAGAAAATGACGCTGTAACTGGTCTCTAACTGGAGTCTGGAGCAGACCAGTTTCCTGCTGTTACTGGGATTCTTTATGAGTGAAGAACCTGAACTGCTGCTGCTTCACTAATCTGCTCTACCTGAGCCTGTGGCGCCACCTGCTGCTGGGCTGGAGGAAGCACCTGCTGCAGCCTGGAGGCGGGAAGTGACATCATCGTCTTGAGCTTCTTGGGGTCGGTTTTCGGGGGAACGTCGTCGTCTTCGTCCGAGTCCTGGAGGCCATATTTGGAGAAATGGGTCACCTGTAGGGGAGGGAGGGAGGGAGGGAGGGAGGGGGCGGAGTCAGACACCAGGTTTCTGCACAAATCGGATCATTTCATTTGATTTTGACTATTCCACAGTTATTCATTCTGATGATGTCATCAAGCTGCGCCTACATACTTTATACCAGGTATACAACGATACAGATGTTCACTGTTTGTCTTCACACTAGATACAGTTTAAAATAGTTTGTTATTTAATGAAAAAGAAATTTGTTGAACTTTAAGCCTTTTTAATTCAAATATATCCAGGGTTTTTTTTTTCTTCAGCAATATTAAATCTATAAATAAGTAACCAGTAACCTTTATTTTCAAATTTAGCTTTTATTTTATCGCAAATATCTTCATCGTTATTCATGTTGTGAAAATTTTTTTGTTTCATTATTTTGGAAAAAGATTTGAATCGTTTTTAAATGCATTTTGCACAATAATTTGTTTTATAGTATTCTAAACCTTTTTGAAGTCGTTCTGCTGTAATGTGTCTGTAAATGAGGATATAGATGTCAAAATGACTGCTTATGGACAAAAAAAGGAGGAATATACCACAATACAAATTCCTACCACACATTCTTTAGATTATATCACAATATAGATTTGAGGCCATATCGCTCAGCCCAAATATGTACATGAAATAAATTAATAAAGGACCATGAGGAAGATATAACCCGCCAGCAACCCGCCAGACCAATCAGGTCCTCCAGCTCTAGTTTACTGATTGCTACATAGATTATAGAGCCAAATAAAGTCTTATTCAGAAGTTTGTACAAAGCTCCAAAACTCGACTCAAACTTCTTTAATGACCTCAGTAGGGCTGCAGCGATTCGTTGAGTTACCCGATTCCAAAAATTGCTCGAGGCAAAAACTCTGCCTCGAAGCCTCGTGAATTCTTATGACGCGCAAACAAACCTTGGACAAACCCGTGCGAAGCACAACAGCAGCGCGTGATACAGTTTTAATTTAGTTGATACGATGGCATAGAATAAAGATGTCTATAAACGTCAGACAATGTGTAAAGTTTGTGATCGTTCCATTCTAACAAAAGAACAAAGTACAGAGGATTTACTGCAAAGTAGAGCTGGTGTAGCAGAGCAGTACGAGCTCAAAGATCCAGCATCAGAAAACATCCACATGATGCAACAAGGTAACCTAAAGCCTGTAAATATTTATGTTCACTACTATTAATACTGTATTTGTAGAGATGTCATGATGCTGTTTGACTAGATATGATGTTTAACTTTGATTTTTATTAATTAACTTTATCCACGTTAAATCGCCAGACAGCCTTGTCCACACGTAGCCGGGTATCTCACAACACGGAGATATTTTTCTACAGTTTGGTCCGTCATCCACAGGTTAACGCAGATTTTCAGCACAAAAAACTAATCTGGCCAAAGTGGAGATCTGCGTTTTCTCCGTTTTCAGTATCTGCGTTTGGGACGGATGAAAACAGTAACGTCACTATATGTGACCAAAAATGCTCCAACATTTAAACCCAACAGACTTCATGCTGCGCCGCGACCAAAGTAAGAAAAGAAAAATACTTTCCCACTCTCTCCTGACACAGAGACTTCTTAGAGTTTATAAAATGATTAACGAGTGATTATTAGCAGGGGCGCATCCAGGAGGTTAATAAAGAGGGGCTAAAAGGGGCCCGGGGTGGGTCTGGGTCTGTAGCACCAAAATAAAAGCAGAGATGTTCTTCTAGTGGAGACCCAATCTGAGCTGCTCACATTTTAGAGTTTTAAAGTGTTAAAATTAGATTTAAAGTCATTTTATTTTACAAAGGTTTACGTGACAATGTCGTCTCAAACTCTGATTGGTTTTCAAACGATTTAAGTGATTGGCGGGGGGAAAAAATCATTAAAACATTGCAACTTTTCACAAAAAAGTGGATGGACTGTTTAGTTTATTAACTTATATTATTGCTGTTGACCATTATTTTGTCAAATACATAAATACTGTAAATGGGTTTAATTTTAGAGCCAAATGTTGGAGTTCTGTTTATTTAAGAGGTAAAAGGAAAATACTTGATCGTTTTACAGCCATAAAATTTTCGCTATGCATGATTTGTTTTGGTTGTTTAAAAACGTAAACCTCAAGAACAGGAAGTTGTGTCAATAGGAAATTTCTCATCAGAAAAAACAGATATCACATGTGGGATTCCCCAGGGCTCCATCCTGGGGTCTTTAATATTCCCACTAACCCAGATTATAACAGCCAATACGATTAGTTACCATAACGACGCAGACGACACTCAGCTGTACATTATAATGTCACAAGATGACTTTGATCCCATCCAAACCCTAAATTACTACATTGAACAAATTAAATGATATTTGTATCATAACTTCCTCCAGCTGAATGGAAACAAAACGGAACTTTTTTTTGCACCTAAAGAGGAACGATCAAGAGTCCGCACACAACTTCAGTTGGTCCAGCTAGAAACCATAAAACCAGAAGTCTAGGTGTAATAATGGACTCAGACCTTAACCTTCAGGCTCAATCAGACAGCTGCAGCTGATCCAGAACGCTGCTGCTCCTGTTCTCACTAGAACCAGGAAAGTAGAACAACATCACCCCAGTTCTAAAGTCCTTCCTCTGGCTCCCTGTAGCTCAGAGAATAGACTTCTAAATACTCCTACTAGTTTATAAATCACTGATGATTTATGATGGAGACCTGCTGTCACCATAGCAACCCGCCTGACCAATCAGATCCTCCATCTCTAGTTTACTGATCGTCCCTAGAACCAGAACCAAACATGGAGAAGCTGCTTTCAGTTTCTATGCTCCTCATATCTGGAACAAACTTCCTGATGACTGCAGAAACACTGAACTGCTTTAAAGGAAAACTTATCTGATTAAAGCTGTCTTTTGTAAACTATTATAATTATGTAATTTTCTTTTTGTTGATTCTCTGTTTTATGCTTAATTGCTGTTTTTAATTTGGACACTTTTAGGCTGTTTTTTTTGTCTTACTATAATTCTCAAATGTTTGGTTTTTTACCACCAAATCATTTAAAGCACCTTGAATTACTTTGTGTTGAAAGTGTTCTATACAAATAAAATTCATTTCTTTTTAATACCATGTAGGACCTTAATTTTTGCTAAATCCATTTATTGACTTTGTGCCCTGTGGGAACCCTCTAGACAGCTGAGACCTGCAGGGTTACTAAGCAGAATAAAGTCTCCGGATGCCGACCCACCTCAAAGACCCAGGATCCGGTCTCGGGTCGGTACTCCAGGAAGCGGGCCCCCTGCTTCCTGGAGGCCTTCTCCAGCCGGCCCTCGTAGTTCATCTCCACCAGTCGCTCGGGGCTCCGGATCTGGGCGCAGGTCGTCTTATCGTTGGGCCAGACGCCGTCCAGAGTCACTTCAGCCCGCCTGCAGACAGGAAGCAGGGAATATAAGCTAGCAGGCTAAGACTGGAAACTCGTATTCATTCAGGTTTTAAACCAATGATCCAACATCAGAAAACTTCAGACTAAAGGAAACGTCCTGTAGAAATGGACGACTTAGGCGCCGCCTCACCTGTTAAGCCCCTCCCCCTCGGGCGGTTTGCACTTGTCGTCCGGGTAAACGATGACCTCTTTGCGTCTGAAGTGGACGATCTCGTCCAGGTTGAGTCCAGTCAGGTTCACCTTCCCAGGGAAGAAGACGGAGCCGTAACCTGTGAGGACCAATCAGGGCTCAGCTCCCAGACAGCCGTCCAATCAGATTCATTAAGCACCGCTTGTAAGAGGCGTTACCTTTCCTGCCGATGGTGAAGTTCTCCACGATGCACTCCCCGTTCTCGTCCACCATGTCGACCAGGTCGTCCAGGGGGGGGATGGTGTAGTAGCCCACACGGTTCAGAACGATCCCTGAGAACCATAACATCCGCGTTCAGCCACAGCAGCCGGGGCTGATGGGAAATCAGCCAAACAGAAGCTCAGAGTCTGACCTGCAGGGTGAGGAGCCTGTTTGGACTCCTGCTGCTGCTCCTCTTCCTCCCGCTCGTCCTGCAGTGAGTCCTCCCCGAAGGACGCAGAGACGTCGTCGCTGCTCAGCTGAGGACAGAAACGCAACAGTCTGATTCTGGGGATTCTCCGGTCCAGATTCCTACCGGTCACTGAAGCTCCTCCTGCTACACAACCAGATAATCCACCAACAAAACTCGTCCTTTCTCTCCAAAGGGGCTCAAAATGAAGAGCGGAACTCCAGCCTAGAGACCAATGCAGCTAAATAACCACAAGTCGAGCAGCAACCAGAGAACCAGTTTCTGAACCTTTTCTCCTTCGTGAATATCTAGGCAGGCTGGGAGGACGGGTTCACTCATCGGCTGTTCTGATAACGACTTTAGCTAACGAGGACCAACTGATACAGGTATTCATTTAATACACTTTATCAGTTACTGGAGGCCACCGTCTAATACCATCCATCCAGGTATTCATCAAGCAGTCATGGTTCTTAAAAGGGATACAAAAATTATTTCAACCAGTCAAAAGGGCTGTATATTATTTCTTATCAATCAAAAAAGATGTAATCTTTAGGGACCTTACAGGTAATTTCCATTCAAACCAGTTTAAAAGTTTCATCTAAATCAAAACAGCTGATTAAAATATTTGAACAAGAAAAACTTCTGCCTCAATAAAAATAGCAGAGAATACAATCTAATACACATTTAGCAAAATGTTCAAATGAATATTCAAACAAAACTAAATACTTCATCATCGTTTAGTTCTGCATCAAAGAAAGGAGGCTTCCGTAAAACTAACGGTGTCCCCAACTCGATTTTCTATCGAAATTACGTAACGACCTTACGCATCGCAATCCTCCCTTCTTTACACACTGTAGCGTCCCACTCGGACTCCGTAGCAACAATTACCAGGCAACCATCTATTAATTCAGATTTCCTCATCACAAAGAACCACAGATTGCATTTTCCCCAACAAGTAACTCACCAGTTCTCATAAAACTCCAACACCTGGTAACATTATTAATGCTATATCACAATAAGAACATCCCCCTGTGAACACAGCAAACCTCTATAGAACACATTAGCTGATGCTAGCAAGTAGCCATTAGCTAAGCTATAGTTAAACCACGGCTAGGAAGAAAGAAGCAGCGGGAATCTGAGCTAAAGCTGCTCCTTCTACTCTTAAAAATCATCAGTGAGGAAATGTTGAGTTCCCAACAAGGGGAAATTCAGTTTACAGTACAACCTGTCAGTCAAAGATCATGACAAACAGATCTAGGTGCTTTATTAATTTAAACAACATTTTTACGCTTATAAGTGTAATTTGTTGTAAATACAATACTGTAAATAATTTATTTAAATTTAATCATTTAATGCCCAAATTTATACATTAAAAAGAATAATGGAAACTGCATCACTTATATGTAAAATGAAATAATTTACTGTACAAAATTTAATCAAATCGAAGATTTGGAGAATCGTGACACCCCTACGTAAAACCCATGACCCTCTGAGGGAGCATCCTTGTTTTTGTTGCCGAGTTACAGATTGAACTAAAATCCTCATTGCAGCTTCATAAAATGATTTCATTGCATTAGTGGTGAGATGATGTTCAACTGAAACTGATTCATCTTCAACAGGAGACTCTGGTGCTAAATCTCCATTTTTATCGGACATTTTTCTTTTAACAGTGAGTGTTTGAAACGGACGGAGAAATGTGTCTGATTGGTCAGTGGATGGAGTGTGATCATAGTGCATGCACATACTCCGTTCCCTCCCAGAGCGTCTCTAATATGCAGGGAATTTCTGCGTAGCTAAGCGTGGTCAGTAATGTAGATTTATCGCTAGGCGCGTTTTAAAAAAATGCAGTGAGAAACAGAGACAGAGGGGCTAATGGTGCGTTCAGCGTCAGCAGCATCAAGATTACATGTTAAGTCTACGGTTGAGGCCGTTGGAGGAGCGTCTCAGAGTCTGCGGCGTTTTGTGAGCTTTTGGCGCCGTCAACTTTTCAAGCTTTTCCTGCGTTTCAAGCTTCAAAGCTCATAACGCCAGCAACGCAGAAGTTGAAGCTAGTTTAACTTTTGACGCTCTTTCTTGACGCCGCACGGCAACCAATCAGAGCGACTCACTGCAGTGATGTTGCCCGACGTCGCCTAGCCAACCACGATCGCAGAGTGTTGAAATCATCCAGCAGAGAAAGGCCCGCCTACGAGCTTTGTGAGCGTCAGCTTAAAAATGTATCTTCTGTGTTTATGAATCAAACTAGTCGTTTTATGAGCGCTGCCCGACGCTGATAAAGCCTGCAGTCTGAACGCAGCATAAGTTGGCAGCAATAAGCAGCAGTGACTCAGCAGTTAGTGTTAGACAACGTACTGGTATATTTATAGAGCTGAAATAATAAGATTTAATCGATTATTAAAATAGTTGACAACCAATTTAGTAATCGGTTAGTTGCTTTAACCCCTTAAGCCCTAGGGTCCCCCTATTGGGGGGCCTTGGGGTTAATTTTTTTTTGACAGCCCATAAACACTACAGAAAAAATAGTAATGCACGTGAAACAGCAAACCAAGCAGTACAAGGCTATTTAAACTATTTTTACCCACCACAATCACAACTCAGATGCCACATAAATAAATATTTGCAAACAAACCCATAAAATAATATTCTCGTCCACTGAGCCGCCACATTTCTGGCTCTAACGCAACAATCCTTTGTGCTACGCACAGAAAAACAAACACTCAAATGAAAGCAGAGACTCAGCCGATTCCAAAAAATGCAACCAGCTTTGGAAAGCAGTGGAGATATGAGCCAAGGAATGACCAAAACCCGCTTTGTCAAACTCATAGCACTCATAATTTGTTTTACCTTTAAGATTTCTACGGCAAATAATATGGGGCGCCAAGTGTAAAATTTTCGTTATTTAGTAGAAAGGCACTTTTTTTGAACATATAGCTTCAATTTTATACATTTAGGAAGAAAATGTTTCTAAAATTCAACATTTACCATCATATTTACATTTTAAAAATCTAAATTCTAAATATTTCGAAATGTAACATTTTAAATCTAAATGTTAAATCTAAATCTAAATGTTAAATCTAAATGTTAAATCTTAAATCTAAATCTTAAATCTAAATGTTAAATCTAAATGTTAAATCTAAATGTTAAATCTTAAATCTAAATGTTAAATCTTAAATCTAAATGTTAAATCTTAAATCTAAAGGTTAAATCTAAATCTTAAATCTAAATCTAAATCTTAAATCTAAATGTTAAATCTAAATGTTAAATCTAAATGTTAAATCTAGATTTTAAATCTAAATCTAAATGTTAAATCTAAATGTTAAATCTAAATGTTAAATCTAAATCTAAATGTTAAATCTAAATGTTAAATCTTTAAACATTTAGATTTAAAATGTTACATTTCGAAATATTTAGAATTTAGATTTTTAAAATGTAAATATGATGGTAAATGTTGAATTTTAGAAACATTTTCTTCCTAAATGTATGAACATGTGCTAAATGTGGAAAAATGAAGCTAAATGTTCAAAAAAAGTGCATTTCTACTAAATAAAGAAAATGTAACACTTGGCGCCCCATAAAATAAACCCTATTTTCTGATAAACAATTCTCCCGTTTTCCTTCTTAATGAAAAGGTGAAAGTTATAATCAAATGTAATAATTAATAAAAGCGATTAATCATAAAATAAAATCGACAGATTAATCGATTATGAAAATAACCGTTAGTTGCAGCCCTATACATTTATAATCGTTCTAATCATTTTCAGGTCTTATTTCGTTAGCCACGTGTCTCGGGCGTCGGCTGCTGACCTCCAGGCCGTTCCTCTGCTGCTTGTGCATGTTCAGGTCGCTGATTGTGTCCTGCAGGCTGGTCTGGGCGCGGCCCTGAGGGATGGGCTTGGCAATGGGGTTCACGTAAAACTGGGTGACCTCAGGGTCGTCGTCGGGGCGACCGCTCACACCTGGACCGTCCCGGATCTCCTCCTCTTCCGCTCGGCTGTAAGCAACAGAAACTTTAACACACTCTGGACAAAATTAAATTACTGAAATTTGGAGATCCAGTAGATTTCTAAAACTCCAAACGATGTTTAAAAAATAATCATCAAATAGTGTCCAAAAGTGTTTCCAATTAAGGGAGACTAAGTCCAGTTTGAGAGGAACAGACGCGTTTGTGAAGCCAGCTGTGAGAACAAATGCCAAACTTCACCTAATCTCTGCAAGAGGCGTCCAGTTATGGAAAAGCTGCCGTGATTACATGAAAAACTGTCCAACAATTGGCAAATTTAAAGATAAAAATCAATTAGTTTAATTATAAGCCATGTCTGTATTTTCTTTATATTTAGTTCTTATGTACCGAGTAATGTGCTAAACTTTCTGCTGTTTTGCATTTAAAGTTATAATAAACTAGGTAAGAGTTTTTCCAACTTTGAAAGTATTGAACGTTAAATTGGCAAGTGTTCACCTTTTTGTTATTTTAAATAATAAAAAGAAAAAACAGAACTGAGGCGGTTTTCTTCAGTTCCTGGTCTGAACATTTAGCCACGCCCACAAAACCTCCAATCCGCTGGATCCTTCTGGCGCTGAGGAGCAGCAGCTCTTCTCTAAAGCTGCAATGCAGCCTCTCTGGACCGGTATCTGGTTCCGCTCTAGTAACTGGACCAGGACCGCAGCGTTTGGACCGGTACCTGGTTCCGTTCTGAGGATAGTCTGACGGCGAGGCGAGGTCGTCGCTCTCTTTGTTCAGGCTGCTGCTGCTGCTGTACTGACTGCTGTTCAGGTTCTTCAGAAGCAGCTTCTTGATGCTCTTCCTGTGGAGAAAAACAAAAAAAGCTGAGTGAAACTGTGACCTCACCATTTCCACGGCGACAGGACGAGGATTCCTGCCTGAAGGCCTTTATTGGGAAATGTAGTTTTCAGTACAAAAAAAAAATGAGACAGGAAATGGGTATGAGGTGGTAGCGGCCGGTTACCGCGGCGACGGTACGGTACCTGGGCACGAAGGCGCCGTTGGTAAGCGACGGCTCGTCGTCGTCCAGGCCGTCGAACAGCTGCGACTTTGAGGCTCCGGAGGAGGTGAGCGCTTTGGGCCGGACCTTGGTGGCCGGCCGGGGCGTCAGCTTGTAGTGAGTGGGCGTGGTCAGAGCCTTCTGGGCCGTCGGATTGGTCGGTTTCAGACGCTGAAAGAACAAGGGTTCAGATCAGAATAGGAGCTTCAAGAACTTCCTGAATTACATGTTTTAGTATAAAATCTAGAATATATTCATTTAAAAAATATCTAATTTTGTTTGCTACTTTGACATGATTCTGAGCTAAAGTCGTCAATCTGCCCAGAACCAACCAGGATAATTTGCAGCTTGTCTTTAGTTGGACGGTTCGATTGAAATGGAATCAAGTTTTTGAAGATGATTTTTTAGCAAATGCATTTTGTTTTTAAGAAATAAGAAAAAAAAATATCTGACAATCAGAAATTAAATTTGGTATGAAAAAAAACTCTTCAAGCGCTTCAAATTTTAAGCCACATCGCCCAGCTCTAGAATATATCTATGATTCACTGTTCTAATGTAGTATTAAAATTAACCTACACCATGAACCGATAATTTCAAAGAAATTTCTTATTTCTCTCTTGAAATATTTGTTTTGTGATCATTTTTATTAATATTTTACTTTTCGTCAAATTCACCATTTATTAAAACGATCAGAAGGAAATAAAACCAGTCAGCCAATTCATTACATTTTTGGGCGGTAGAAATATCCACATTTGTACTCTGATCCAACCATCGGTATGATATCGGTTTGATTAAAGTAGTAAAGGCAGCAAAGATCTGGTTCTGAATAGGGATGAGTACCGCTCTGACATGAACGGTAGTAACCAGACTGAAAAGTACAGCACATTAAAGCATTCATTTCCTACATCACGTTGGTATATTTTTAATGGTGTATTGGCTTTGTGCTGATATAAGTTCATAAGTTGTCAGCGAATTATCCGTCCGCTTAGATATCAGCTCGCTGTGTGCGGTGCAGATTTTAAATGCTCCGTATTTATGTTGATTTATACGTGTTGGTTCACCGTATCGATTCAGCACATTTCATAGTGAGATACCGCTGCATTAGAAATATGAAAACATTCAGTCAAAGTGATGTTTTCTGACTTAAATTAGTGCTAACTATTAGCGGAAGTAGCTGTGTACATCTTCACAATAAGAGCGTTCATTTCCTGTTGTGATGAACCGGAGAATCTGCTGAGTGTTTACTTTTGGAATTGTGACATTTGATTACTAGGTCTGTATTATATTTGATTTATGTGATATTTAATAGTCTGCTGATATCCAATTGTTAAGTTTATTCATATATGTTGGTTAGTTCTTCCTCAATTTGTTATTTTTCATATGAGACCATAAATACATTGTGAGTGTGATTGTTGAGATAAAAACAAAAACTTAATAGAGTTCTTCTATATTGAATGTTTTTTAAAGAGCAACTGCATCTAGATATTTTATTTTACTCACACTGAAAACTGTCGTTTTTGGGTCATATTTAGGAATTGTGATTAATTGGATCACCATTTTTTATTGTTTGAACTAAATGAGACAAAGTTTGTATGTTTTCCGGTCTTGAAGCACCGTTTTGAGCCCCGGCACCGTTTCAAAAATACCAGTTTGGCGCCGGTATCGGATAAAACCTAAACACTACCCATATGAATGGGTAGCATATGAATCAGACGCCACGATGAGACAGCAGCTCTCACCTCTTCCTTCTTCTTTGGGTCGGACAGCGGGTTCCTGAACAGCGGCGAGTCTCCGTACGGCGAATACGCCAGGACATTGAGCTGCTGCTGCAGCATGGCCTGCTGGGCCGCGTTGGCGTTCGGGTCGGTTAGAGCTGAAACGGGAACATCAGAGATGAAGACGACGTGTTTGTGAGTGTGGTGGCGCCCTCTGCTGGGCTCAGAGACTAACCGACTGGCTGCTGTGGCGCCCCGAAGCCCAGGCCGCTGGTGCCGCTGTTGAAGCCGGTGGCTCCGAAGGTTCCCATGGTTCCCAGCGCGGTGCCCAGTTTGTTCTGGTTGTTTCCGAACACGGTCGTCCCGGTGCCGACTGTGGAACAGAGAGAGGAACAATTAGCTGCACTGAAGCCACCTAACGGGTCAATCAGAACCTTTAAACATTTTCTATCAACTCTAAAGAGTAAAGAACATTTTTTCCGTTATTTATTCTTCAAAATGGTAAATTCCCAACCCGTCATTACCTGCCCCAAAGGTGGTTCCCAGTCCAGTACCGAGTCCACCAGTGCCCGTCTTGTTCCCAAAAAGTCCTCCTGGTGCCGGGTTGGCACTGAAACCTGAAGGACAGACAGAAAAAAGGGATAAGGGACGAAAAATGAAGCTGAGACGTGAATCGATCGGCAGAACCCTCGACGCCTACCGAAGCTGGAGTTGTTGGTTCCAGTCCCAAGGGTCAGAGTGGATTTGTTCCCAAAGAGCCCGGTCCCGGTGCCGAAAGACGGAGCGCTTGTGGTGGTGGTTCCGAAGCCGGGGGCCTTATTCCCAAATAAACTGGGCTGGAAGAGGAAACAGAAGAGGAAGATTTTTTCACGGGTCGAGAAGAACAAAAGGTTTAAGAGCTGAACAAAAGTAGAACAAAACCCAAAACTCAGGGGAATAATAATAAGTCTTAACCAACTAGGGCCGGGAATCAATTCAAATGCAAAGAATCAATTAGAATCAAATTCTTGAGTTATAATCGATCATCACGATCCGATCTAATCCAATAAAATATAGATATGGGTCAGTGTTATTAAATATGGTTAATTATATGCCTGTAATTCAGTAACTTCAATGAAAATTTGTTTTTTTTCTCCAACCTGGACCTTATTTTTAGAAAATATCACGTTCATGTGTTTACAAAACTGATTTTTTGATGTGTAACATCCTGATAACGTTATTTCCTCATTAAAATCCTGCCTGAAGTGTTGCTGGGACTCATCCACTTATGTCTGAATAAATTTTGAGTCTATGCGATGGCGATTATTGGGGGTGCTGAAACGCCTGCTCCCACCTATCTCCTCCTCCCACCTGACGTAGCTTACTCAGCAGCCCTCCCCCTCCCCTCCCCACTCATCTCTGGTAGAGTAGCAGCTGCTATAGTTAGCTTAAGTTAATTGTAAGGCTAAGAGTTTGGACTTCAGCTTTGGAAACAATCCTAGACCGAAAAATATCTGTTATCTTTGCGTAAATCACTTCACAGAGGATTGATTTCTCAACCAAAACCTTTTTAATAGTGGATTAATAAGCAGATTGGCCCTAAAGGCTAGGCTACTCCATCAGAACCTGTACAGGTAAGAACTGTGACTTAGCATTACTAACTCTGAATATGTTTCTGCTGCATTGTAAAACGTAGCTTCATAGTTGTTTGAATTGATGTTTTCAGTGCAAAACGTGGCTTCATTTGTCTCTACATTTGTGATTTCAATGCATAACTTTTATTTTTATTACTTTATATTGATAAAAGGGTGCCAAGGAGGTTAAATATGACAAAGCCTACGCGTCTTATAAAAGCCTCTCAATTCTCTGGTTCTGCAAAAACTTTCAGGGTCGGATATCGAATCACAAATGTGATTTTTTCCCTAAATACTAAAATTGTAACAAGCTGAAAACTTCTGTAAACTATCAGAGTCCGACTCCACGCGCATGCCGTGATAATAGCCATCTATGACGTTCTGCAGGGGGAGTTTCACAAACTGTAGGAGGGCTTAGAGAGGCTCAGGCGAATATCAAGGCATCAGAAACGGAAGTTATGAGAAGGAACATTTCTTTATGCTTGTACCTGGTAGAAGTATAATTAATAAATAAAAAAACATATTTTTACTCAAAAGTACAAAGTAGCTGTCTGAGAAATTAACCGTTTGATTAAAAGCTACCCAAGTACTGAGTAACTAATTATATTTGACGTTATTAGTTGAAAAAAAAAATTGTTTGGGGTAAATTCTGGTATTTCACAGACTAAATGAAACAAAACTTCCACAAAAAAAGTATGAGAAACGTGCAATTAAAATATTTTTTTCCAATAGTAAAACTTATATGGTTCAGCACATATTGAGTATTTCCAAATGTCGCTAAAGCTCAGGAGATAGAAATAAATAATGTGAGAACAAAGTACAAACAAGAGGTCTAACTTCAGTGTAAGCTGTATGAGTAAATATCTGTCTCAAGCATATTTGGTAAAAATAATATTTTTCATTCACTAAAGTTACTCAGGTAAATGTAACTAGTTACTAACCATGTCAGGATATCATAAAGTTTAGATTTTAAAATCATCTTAATGAGAAGGACAAATGTTCCTGTTCCAGAATCCATACCTGAGTGCCAACGTTCCCAAAGCCGGTGTTGGTTTGGCCGAAGAGCCCAGAGCCCGTCCCAAACCCAGCGGTGCTGGTCTGGGTGGTTCCGAACAAACCGCCCGGCTGGGAAGCCGCCGTGCTGCCGAACAAACCCTGAGGAGACGCAACAGTTCAGACAGTCGACCCAGAGGAAGTAATCTAAACTCATCAGAACCCTGTGGAAGCCGCTGAGTGGGCCGGTTCTAAAGTCATTCAGCACTCACCATGGTGCTGGTGTTGGGCTGACCCAAGGTGTTTGTGTTGGTGTTGCCGAAACTGAAGCCAGCGCTCTGGGTGGTGAAGGGCTTGAAAAGGCTGCTGGCCTGCTGCTGGTTTTGTGCTCCAAACAGGCCGCCGGTGTTGGTTCCGAAGGAGCCGGTTCCTGTCGGGGGAACAGAACCATGAAGCACCATTCAACTGAAACATGTCCAACCTCTGAGTTACGTGCTGGGACTCATTTCCCATAAAACTGGACGCACTGCATCTCCCAGGATCCCTTTCCCTACCCACCTGCTGCTTCAGGAAAGCACGTTACCTGCCAAACTACCCAGCATGCACTTTGTGCATCTAGACGTCTGCTAACATCGAAGCTATACCAAGATGGCTCTCTGCAGACAGACCTGAACACGTTCACCTAACGTTCGATCGTGCACAACGCCGTTCCTGACAGAATCCATCACAGGTTGGCCTCCATCGTTCTTTTTTCCTCCATCGTTTGTCGTGGACAGAAGAAAATAATCACCAAAGTCAGATAAACCTGGTTTCTTTTTAAAACGTCTGGTAGGTCTGAAGGGTTTATTGGATAATCTAAGTTTGGGAACTTTTACCCCACAGTTTGCTCATTGCTAATTAGTGTTGCTGTACGCTGGCTTTCAGATATGTTCTTTGCTTTGTGTTTAAACTGGTTGCAGCCAGTAGCAGCGCAGATATACTTCATCTTTTCTCTTATTTTGCTGATTATAGGATAGATAAGGACATTGGACTTCATGATGTCTTTTTTTTTTAAACACGCTCCCCCTGGCTCACACAATCGCACACACAAACAAACCTAGACGTGATAATGCGACTTTAAAGTAACAGTTTCTCTCTTCCCAATTCTTAGTTAATTGTTACGTTGGTGGCAAATATTATCCATCTTCTGAGATCTGTTTTGTAGTTTGTAAATTTGCATGCCAAGAATAGATGGGGATTGTTGATAAAATGTGTTTAATGCAAACTGAACCCTTTTTGTTAATAAAACTGTTATATTTTAAGGAGAAGTTTCTGTATTTGTTTAGCATGTATCATTTTGCTCAGTCCCAGAATTTGAGCTCACAACCTTCAGAGAAGACTGAAATATCTAGGTTTTTCTTATAATCTCTCCTAATAATAATAATATGGTGCTCCGGTTTAGATTGAGTTAATCAGCCAAATAAGTGATTCTCAACAATTATTCTGTTAATATTAAGTTCTTGATCATAACTATTGATGTAAACCAGCCATAAATTGCTGGCTGAGCTTTACCGTACCAATGCATCTTGAAATAAACGGCAGGGAGAACTTACCAGTACCAAACGTGGTCTTGTTTGCCCCAAAGTTGAAGTTGCTGTTGGAGGCGTTGGCGCCGAACAGACCGGTGGAGGCGCTGGACGTGGCTGTTGTTCCTCCGAACAGGCCGCCCGCCCCCGCAGCCATCTGATTGGTCGGGCCCTTCCTGCCCGCCTGGTAGTCCTCCAGCCTCAACTCCTGCAGAAGCAGAGGAGACGATGAAAGCCGCGCCACACATGGACGCCATCATTAACGCAGACTGCATCACCACACTGTACAACAGGAGGTTTCAGCCATTTAATCTCCATAAACTCCTGCTGCGGTTCTGAGAGACATCAGGAAACCCACAGACCGGATCAGCTCTGACCCACCATCAGGTCCAACCCTGGAAACCTCCTGATCCCATTTTATAGTTTACAGAAGGGCTGGGCGATTATTAAATTAAAATAATCATGTTCATTTTTACTATATTGACCAATCAAAATAAAAAAAATTTAGCATTCACCATCTATGTTACATACAGAGTGTGCGTCCTGCTTTTGTTCCTCAAAACTGTGCGCTAACGCTAACTGCTAACATCTTTATCAACTTCCCTGTCGTACATTTTCCTCCCCAATTATTCACCAGCTGTAAACTCTAAGCAGTAGGGCTGAGCGATTAATCGATTTGAATCGAAATCGTGATGTTAAAAAGCTTGATCGTGACCAACTATGTGGTCTGTTTTAATTGTTACACCAACTGACCAATCCAGTCGAAGCACTGCCTTGTTGTCGAGCTAGCTGGCCAATCAGGTCGCAGAAAAAACATGCTGTATTGAGGAGATGGGAGGCCCCCTGCTGGTGGGTAAAAACAAAGTGCTGTGTCTCGAATGTACAGCTGGGGTCAGTTCCAGAATGCAAGTTATGTGACATAACCGGATAAGTTTGGGGATAACCTTAACGTTTGGTTCCAAAAGCGGAGGTATCTTTCAAGGTGTGTTAGTAACCATGGCAACTTAATCTCTGAACATCCGGACCAGGTTATGTTCTGGGTAAAATTGTTCCAGAGAGGTTCTGAACATGGGGTGAAAGTACAGATTATACTATGTTTGTTCAAAATGACTTTAGTTTTGTCAACCAGAAACTGTAGGACAAAGCCCATTACATAATACAAACAATCAAAAACTATTTTACAAACATATCAGTAACCTGTAAGAGTATTTCAGATAAGATTACAGAACACATTATATGCAGCTAAATCAAATAATCCTGCATTGTGAAATAATAACTACTGCTAAGTGCATTACAATATCATAAACTGGCAGCAATGATAGTTGTTGAATTGACAACACTTTCTACCAGTAACAAAGTCACTGGTAGAAAGATGATTTAGTGTCTCCAGGAAAGCCATGAACCACTGGTTCTTTAACTTTATTGCTATTTTTCATAATGATTGGCTTGCATTCCTCATAAACCAGCATTAGTATTTCCATCTCCACTTCTTTGAGGTTTTCTGCCCTTTTTTCCTTCACTTTCCTTTGTCTTTATGTTTCAGGGTTTACCAGGATGATTAACCAGATTCTTATCAGGTGTTCTGGAACCAACATACTCAGGCTAAGCAGGTTTTGGGTTGATTAACCAAGACTTCAGGGTTTACCACATGGTAAGTTTACCAAGCTTTCTGGAACAGGGCCCTGGTCAGGGCCGGCCTGAGGCATAGGCAGTATAGGCAAATGCTAAGGGCGCCGCATACCCAGGGGGCGCAAGAGACGGGATAAGAACTTTCCACTGTTATTGTACTTGACACTGTAACAAATGTATCACAGTTAGAATTTACAGTTTACAGTCTACAGCTTCACATGCCATTGACTTTAACTGTTAAGTACTGCTATAATACGACCAGTGGGGACTTGAAAGGATCACACATACACTTAGCTCATGGTGTAGAACAAAACATGAGGCGCCACAAAGCAGGATGGGAAACCACCACCACCTCCACCAATCAGACTTCTTTTACCCGCCATTCGGTTTTCGTTTTTATTGCGTCAAAAAACGTTAATATGTCAAAGCGTCCCAAACTATCTGGTGCACAGGGGAGGAAGAACGTGACAAAGGAAAAAGGTATTGTTACAGTAAAGATGATGTTGATGATATTATTTTGATGTTACAGAAAGATGATGATCAATAATGCCATTAGCTATTAGCATACGTGGTTAGCTAATCTATAAATAGTAGAGATGCAACGGGACAGGGTAAAGTATCGGACCGTTCGGTTCCCCCCTGCACGGGACAATCCGTCCTCCTGTACCTTGGGACTTCGGTACCGCCATTGATTTTGTGCTGGTAATTAGTTACTGCCGGCCCGACGTTACCAAACTGGGCCGCGCTCCCAGACACAGGTGCAACAACCAGCTCGCTGTTCCCCGCTCCAGCAGCTGGTTGGCATAGAGACACGACCTCCTCTCCACACTGCGCACATCACGGAGCAGTAAGGAGCAAAAAATGTACACGGGTCGGTTGCGCTTTTTTCGGACATCACCCCTGGTGTGAGGTGCTGCTAAAATTTCTCCCCGACTTGAGCGCTTTCTGCCCGGATGGGCTCCAGCATTAAGGGGCGCCGGGTTGCACTGTGTTCATCTCCTCTTTGCGGTATGCCGGAGCGCGAAGCAAAGAGGAGATGTGCTGCGCTCCATTCATTGATGATGATGAACACACAAATGCCCTTTGAGCAGCGGGCACACGAAGAATATTCGCCACCTGTGTCAGTGTGGTCAGATGCGCTCTTGTTTAAAGAACTGGTAAAATACAGAAAACATTCTGTTAATGCGGCCCTGTGTGTGAACCATAATCCCAGAGAGACGTACAGCACGTTTATGTTGTATTGTCATGGCTTTGACCTGCCCAAACCTGCAACTATGGGCGGATTAAGTTAACTGTGACATTCTGCTTTTGTTCCCACTTCCCAAAAAATATATATATTTGTTTTGGGATTTAAAAAAGCAGTCTCTTTCTACACAAAACATGTACCGAACGGTACCGTGGACCGCGGCCCAAGTACCGAGGTTGTCATATGATGATGTCGTAGATGACTTTGCCTCAAGAAAATCCAGGAAAGTCGAGCTGTAGCAAGTCATGTAAGATTAAGGAGGTGGTGGTGTAGTTCCTGAAGTAATTTAAGGCAGGACCAAAAACACCAATAGAGCTCTTTTAAAGATCATCTTTTCATTTTTTTATTCAAATCCTTGTTGTATTTTTGTGCCTACTTAAAGATATTAATAGATAATTTATATAAGATAGATAGATAAGAGAAGATAGATAAGATAGATGAAATAGATAGATAAGATAGATAGATAGATAGATAGATAACAGAAGATAGATAAGAAGATAGATAATAAACGATAGATAGACAAGATACTAATGTTTTATTTTGCACAGTGCCGTATTTCTATTGTATTTAAGTTAATGTCACTTGTTTACACTTTTCATTTCGGGAGTATTTAAATGTAATACTTTATGTAAGCTATCTATATTGTATTTAATATGTTGAGTTCATTTTTTTTTTTTTACTTTAATTATTATTATTATTATTATAATTAGTATTTTGAATGTGCAATTGTTTTATTTAAATAAAAGAATGTCTAAAACAAAGCTATAAAGTTTCTTGTGAGAACATGTACACTAGCAGTGCAAGTACTGTACTGCAGTGCAAGGGGGCGCCACTTAAAATCTTGCCTAGGGCACCAAATTGTTTAAGGCCGGGCCTGGCCCTGGTGAATAATTTATAAGGAAAACAGACAACAGGGAAGATGATAAAGATGAGCAAATAGCCGACACTGAGCCCAGAAGAGAACACGCAGTGATAAATACATCATGGAGAGAAGTAGCAATGTGAGCTCAGTAGTTTGGATATTTCACAGAGGAAAGCTGCCAAACTGAAGTCATCAGTAAAATCTGCTGTAAAAACCGTTTCAACAAAGCAGTTTTTAAGTGCAGTGATGTTAGCAATACAACAGTAGCAGGACACACTTTCTTTATGCAACATTAACAGTGAAGGACATATATAATCGCTTTTATTATTGCTTTGATGAGAATCAAAAATAGAGATCGTTCTATGTATTGAAAATAATCGTGTTTATATTATTTTTATAGTCGCGACTTTGTTTTTTCACTCATCCTGAGACGTTCTGAGCCAGTCTGAGTCGTTCAGCAGTATTTATACACACAGTGTGATCCGCGTACATCCGTAGAACAAGCAGTGCTCGGGTCAGACCAAATGCCTCTGGTAATAAGGTTTATTCTGCCCCTAATGCCGTAATTTTAGCATGTTTATATTCTCTTTGGATTTATGAACGCTTCGGCCATTTCTAATCTTTTAGAAACAAACGGAATCAGATTATCTGATCAGTCACAATAATAAATCTGTGGTAAACAGCTGGATTTTTTAAATCCATAATGAAGGTTCTTGATTCAACCATTAAATAAATTACACTAGTTTCATGTAGGGATGGATATCAAGTAAAATTTCAATAATCGATTTGTTCCCGATTCTCAACATTTAGAATCTATCATTATGATCCGATCCAATCTGATTTAGTTCGCCATAGATATGGGTCAGTGCTATTAAAAACGTTTCTTCTACCCGTTATCTTAGTTATATGCCTGTAATTCAATGACTTAACGCCTGGTAACCCGTGTTAACTCTTTTAGTAGGAAGCCTTAAAAACGGCCGTCTGGGCTTTTAATTCCCATTTAATCTGTAAAAAGAAACTATGTTAAACAGATTTTTGAATTTATAAATCGATTAGATTCTTAGAATTTTTATAAAAATAGCTTCAGAATGGATTTTTTTTCTCATTTTGTCTCACGTTAGAAGCAGCAGCTCTTTGCAGAAGTCGCTCCAAACTCACCTCCAGAGACTTATTCTCGTACTCCTTCATGGCTGTGATGCACTGATGTTTGGTGTTGATGCTCGTGGTCACGCCCGATTTCACCATCGTGTCACTTCCTGACAGAGGCTGAAGAAGTGGAAGAAGAGTGGAGAGATTTCAGATCACCAACGCTGGCGACTTGCGTTCTGTCCGTCAACATCGTGCCGTCAGAGCCGCCGCATCCGAAAAACTCACGTTGAATTTCACCGTCGTTCCCGGCTGCTGATTGGCTGAGAAGCCGGAGGCTCCAAACAAGGAGCCGGAGGCGCCAAACGGGTTGGTGGTGGTGTTGGTGGAACCAAACAGGCCTCCGCTGCTGGTGCTGGTCCCAAAGCCTGTGGGAAACCATGAGGAGGAGAAGTTTCAGAAGAAGCATCTCACAGAAACTGATCAGGCTGCTTGTCTGGATCCTGGAGTCTCACTTCCAAATGTGGTGGGTTTGTTGGCGGCGAACGCATTGTTCTGCTGGGAGAAGAGTCCGCCGGTGCTGGTGCCGGTTCCCGTGTTCCCAAAGAGGCTGGTGGAAGTCCCGCTGGCCGCGCCGAAACCAAAACCAGCGCTGGTGGAGGACGTCGCCGGTTGGCTGAAGGTGCTGGATCCAAACAGGCCGCCTGCAGGGGAGGAGCCAAAAACACCAAAAAAAACCACGGCCAGGTGAAACCAACCAGAGGATGAAAGACGAATCAGAGGATTTTCTTTACATGCCAGCAGAGATGGACGATAAATATCCACCGATAGGTGTGCAGTGTTATGGAGGCTTTAACTACAGCCAGAGAAAACAAACCTGCTGGCTGCATCATTTAGGCCACGCCTACTCAGTGGCTCATTAACTTTGGCTTCAACAACTGAACTGGATCACAATCAGCTTTTTGCATAAACTAAAGATCTAAACCACTAAAACAAAGTGTTTAAAAACCTTTAAACGATAAAAACCACAGAGATGAGCCTAGATTTTAGATCAATAATCAATAACTCAACTGTTTATGACAGTATTTCCTTTATGTTTGTCAGTCACTCTGGGGGTATTCTACCATGCGAGCTCAAAAAATTTAGGATCATTTTAAATATCCTGGCTAAAATTATCCCAACAGTTATCTCCAGGTTTATTCAGTTCCACCAATGAAGCTCAGGTGGATTCAATCCCCACTGATTCCATCCAGGCTCATGTGTATCAGCGCTACATTAGAGGCAGCTCCTGTTAGTCGATGCTGGATAAGATAGAGGCAAAGAGGCGCGTTCTTCTCCCAGTCTGAGAAAGACTTATTAATGCAGCCTATGAGCATCATAATGACATCATAACCAGCATAACAGCAGCTGTATAGAAAAGCTCCTCAGGCTGCTTTGGGTTATAATGTTGCTACACGGACGCTTTAGAGTGTGCAAAAAAAAAAAAAAAAAGAAGCTTCTAAATTCATGTTAAATGTTAAATTAGCCTCACAGTGAGCCTGCTACGGAGCAGGCTCATCCAAGAGAATACGTTTCCATGGTGACGGGGCGGGGCTTCAGGTTAGCCTCGTTCATGGACTCGAATCTGGGTAAAAATGAGCCAGGATTGTCTGAGTAAGTCTGGCTTTTAGAGTTAGCTCGCTTTCAGTCCCCTGATGCTGTCTCAGTAAAGGGTAGAACTACGTTTTATTTTGGTAGTGTATAAAAATTGGTTAATTAAAGCTGCTATATTGAATCTGCAAAACAATCTAGATTAAAACAAACAGTAACATGGATTGCGTGTGATCTGTGCGCAGCAGATTGACACCAACTACCATGATTTATGTAGAAATTTGCATCAAGACTTTGCGTGTAACATCCATGTTGACCTACTGTTCTTTGTTTTCACACTGAAAGTAAATTATAAAAATAATATATAATACAGAATAATAAAAATAATAAAAATAAAGAGTGCAAAAAAAAAAACAGTAACAGAACTCCCGCCTCCCCTCCCCTAGGCCACGCCCCTCTGGTTTGGGAACCGACATGACCACAGCAGACAAGAGATCACAAAACAGCAGCAGTAGTTCGGTCACCAGTGTTTCTCTGTGGTAGTTTGACCTAAGGTGAAGTGGTAGCAGCCGGCTGGTTCTCTTCTGACGTTAACGAACAGAGAACCTCCATCACCAGCTAAATGCTGCAGCGTGTAATGAGTGGAGGAGCCCCGGAAATGTGCGTTTGTCCTGTGAAATTGTCCAATCATTGGATTCAGACCGAATCATTTCATAGGATGATATTTTTATACAAATGTGACCAAATCTTCATTATTTTTATTTTAATTCTCCACAATGTTTTATAGCTTTAGAGTCTTGCTTAGCAGATTCAGTGTAGTAGCTTTATAGACTTGTATGAAATGGCCAGCGCTTCACTTAAAATATATATTGTATATTTTTTGATAGTATTGCTAAGATCTACGCAAATTTTCTCTTTATGTACGTGTTGTTCATTAAGTTGAAGTTTATCTGCACAGAACAGACAAAATCAGCAAAGGTTGCAAAGGTAACGTGTTTTATTGTTGCATCTATTCTTCTGGGGCGGATACGTATAAATCTGCCATCTTTGTGCTTTATGTGGATTTTTAATGTCTGTCATCTGAGAAACACGTAATCCTTTGGCTTTAAACTGTTATTAATTGAATAAAGATGAAAATTTTTAACACCTGTTTATTCCTTCAGTACTTATTGTGATAAAACGTTAAACATAATAATAGGCTATGAATAGTTAATTATTAAAGTTAATAATAGTTAATGTCTGGCTGCCAGATGTGTGGATAAATCCCAACAACTTAATGCACTTTCAGTTTAAAGTTGGCTCCTTATGTTTGTATGTATATTGTTTTAATAAAATAATGCTTTAACATGATAATTGTCATATTCTTATTAGAACGCTTAACTAAAAAGTATGTTGCCTTTAAAAAAGTGAGTCAGTTGAATGCAGAGAATTCATGCCTGTGTTGGCGCATGGTCACGATGGAACCAGCCTCAATTTTAGCCAGGAAAAACCTTGGTAACTACAACCATGTTGGAGTAGAAACTATCAGGATGAACTCAGACTGAAGAAGTTCATTAAATCTCATGTTTTAGGAAAAGCTGCTACCATGAAACTTTGGGTTTAAATGGGGATCCACACATGAGAGCAGTGAAATGGACCCAAATATGACCTGGATGGTAACATAGATGGAGACAGAAGACTGGGAACCAACCAGGTTTGTTCTGTGTGGCACCAAACAGTCCTCCGGTGTTGGTGGTCGCTCCGAACGCCGACGTTCCGAATCCTCCGGCCGCCCCGAAGCCCGTATCTGAAAGGAACCAGAGGAGTTAAAACGGAACCATCCAGACACAGCTGCAGCGACAACACGACCCAGAGCTGCAGCGCTTCAAGCAAGGATTAGCGCCACCTTCTGGTAATATAACAGTGTTCGGGAGGAGAGCTGAAACTTTTGTAATGAAGTTGTTAATAAAACAGCTGCTCACCATCGGGTTCTCCCTCTCCCGGCTCAGAGCTGGGAAGGAACAAGTTAGCGATTTAGCTAAAGTAGCGCTAAATGTTATCAGGGTAGAAGCAGCGACCCCAAAATAAATCGTAGCACCTTTAAGACATTTTAAAACCAAATTAAGACTTTACTCAATGCAATTAACCATTAAAATAAAATCCATTCTGAAAACTGTAATTAAAGTTTGTTAAACTGTCAGCGAGTCGTGCTTCACCGTAAATCCCCTCATCAGCTAGCGCCACCCTGAGGCCGGACGTGGCAGACAACGGGGCTGGAGTCATCGCTCGCAGAAGCTGGCGACTCATGTTCACAGCGGTGGTTGATGAGCCGATTCCACTCATGAGCGTTTTGATTGGTTGATGCAAACCCAACAGCGACTCTCTTGGTTGTTTTTTGATGTCACCAGGTTCATCCACCATTTCTTCAGCGAATGTTCAGCTCCCTGTTCTCTGTAGCGCTGCATCGCTTCACTGCTAAATTAGACCCCGTGACTGTAGCGGTCAAACTAAAGTCACGTGGTACGGAAACTGCTGCAAACAGTCGGCATAAAACAAAAACTTCAAGTGATTGTAGTTTTACCACTAACCTATGGAATATATAATGTCCAAATCCTCAATTTTTTCCTTTCCTTACAGCACGGATCCCTAAACTATTTTATACTAGTCTATTCTACAATCATTGGTTTTATTTATTACATTTTGTGCAGTATATCTAATTTCAAAAACATAATTTCTAGGGCTGAACGATTATTTGCATATGCAATTAGATCGCAATGTGACAAAATTAGATTTTCTAATCGCAAAGGCTTCGATTTGACTTGATGTAAACACATCTGGTAAAGTCACGTTGCAAACAGCTCAAACAACGCAGGGAGAGAAGGAAACGCTGCACTTTAATCCGTTATAAATCACCTAAAGCTTAACAGAATCCAATGCTGCACAATTTTTGGTACCAAAGAGGAAAACAGTACGTCAGTTGTGAGAAATTATATCTGCTATGAAAACGTTGACAGGGATCGCTGACCGAGCTGTTTGAAAGAATCGTTCTTAAATGGACAACTAAGCACCAAATCAACTTTTTGTAGCTTATAAACTGCATAAATATGCTTCTTATAGTCCTCTCTACATGTCCTCGTCCCTTTTTTGACATTTGAGTGAAAATTAGATAAAATCTCACTTTTGAGCCTAAAACCGTCTGTCTGGCGCCATCTGTGCATTTTCGGTTGCACTACATTTGAATTTCATTCCTGTCCTCCCCATTTGCTCAGAAGTTTGTGTGACGTGATTTGGTGGTGTGTGTGAAGTCCGTCGCTCTGACGCTTGGGGTATAAAAGCAGTCAAGGCTCGCATACGCCCTGTAGCGGGTTGGAATAGTGAGCGAGCGTTTTACATCGATTTTCAGGATAGCAAGTTATCATTAGCATAATATTTAGTTAGTTCTTTAGCGTAGCGTTTCTAGTGTAGTTACTTTTCTTTTTACTACGGCTCTGTATAAGAGAGGGGAACTCGGCCACACCTCCTCAGCGAGGCGCTATGAACTGCTAGCAGCACAAAACCTGAGTTACCCCAACTTACTGACATTTGTTCATTACCTATGATAAACGTAATGATAAAGGATAACTAACATCAGTGAATGGAAAATAAAATCTGGGCTATGAGTTCGTTTTTAATGGAATAATTGTGATGGTGTTTCTTTTTTTTTTTTTTGCATATTCCTGAATGATTTTCTCGTCATGCTTGGATACTTTATACGTCTCTCTGCAACACATTTTCTGCTGCAGATAATAATGTACAGTGGCTGCAGGTGCGCCTGTCGAGGCAGAATCACACGAAATGACTCGAGCTAATCGATATTTAGCATTAGATTTTGGTAACAACAATGTACCACTCAGAGACGGCGCTCATTCTATGCAGCGATGCCGCTACAGGTTCGGCACCTTCTGCTGAGAACGAGACATCGGCCCGAAATGATCTGACTCAGAGCCACTCAGTTACTCCACAGAACTGGAGAGAAACTCAACCTACAGATTATTTCCCTATGAGGAAAAGGAGCCGCGTTGCTGTGGCTCTGTCCGCCTTTCTGTCCGTCTGTGACTCTGCGCTGCTGCCTGTCTGTCTGTCACAGCCCAGAACACGCCCAGCCAGTATTCCCCCCCCCCCGCGTTTTTCCTGGTCCGCCAGGGAACGCCTTCTTTTGAGCCGTTTTTCACAAATAAATGTGGGCGGGGTTATACTCTGATAGGGTGTTCAGTTACTCTTTAAGAACATAAAAAATCTGAAATAAGTTGTGCTATAACACACTGAAATACTGCTATAACAGTTTTTATAGCCAAGCGTATGCTTTGATACGCATGATGAATAAGCTAGGAGTTAATCTCACTAACAATTTTTTTTGCCACGTTTGCATTTTTTATACATTTTCGCTGTATTAAAAAAAGGCAGAGAGAACGTTTAAGCCGCACCGAAAACAGTGGAGTATTTTGCGACAACTGTCCTGTGATCAAACCGCACTACGGAGTCATACAAGTCAAGGAGAGCGAGGGCCGTAGCCTCCAGGATGAAGAAAGGAGCATTAAACACGGAGAAAACCTCTATAAATCTGACCATGTGGAAAGTAGCAGCTATGTCGGGGATAAAGCAGTCGGTGGAGTGAGAGCCAGCATGGAGGAGAAGCTCTACAAGCTCTAGGTGAAGGTTTTACGTGCTATAGCTAGCGCTAGCTCACGTTAGCAAAATGGTGTCATATATGCGACTTCTGATTTCTATTTGTAGGCAATTTAAATGTGAATATTTAAAATCAAATAAATCCCAAATCACTGTACAAACAGTAGAAACGTACATTAGTTATCATTTAAATTGAAGTAAAACATATGTGTGATTCAGAACGTAAGACAAACCGGACCAGAATATAACATATCGCTTCATTGATTTCCATCCATTGGCTGCATCCAAAACCATTGATTGTTAACCTCTAAGCGCTAACACTAGCAACTAATCCTTAACCTTTCATGGGGTCATCAGTGAGAACACTATGGATAGTAGTCTAGGGAGCCGTTCGAGAATGTGTCCATTTCGAACAGCCTTTCTACCCGACGTCATTACGCGACGTAAATGCACATGAATGACGCATATCAAAATAAACGTTCAGAAGAGGTTGTTGTACTCACATGCGCGCATCCTTTTCCTTTCGGCCATTTTTTTTATTTTACGTGACGTGGGCCGGGCAACTCGTATTGATGGCGTCTTGTGGCGCAAGGGATTGTGGGATGGCATATAGCTCCTAATCGCCAGTTAGTTAGCATCAGAGGTCCCTATGCTAAAGTGGCTATGATAGTTAGCATACAGACCACTTTCCTTAACTCCTTCCTAACTGGAAGCCCAATTCGGATGCATCTTATCATGGCGGACGCTGACGCACATCCGGTTTGGCGTAAGACCTCTTACCAATTTAGTGGTTTCGGATGCAGCCATTATTTATTCGGTTTGGGGACCCATAAGGGCCGACAGGAAGGGGCGGAGCTTAGGCTCCCTACAGGAAGGAAACTACACACTTTAACACTTCACAAAATCGATTTAAGACTTTTAAAATTCTTGATTTTCCTTAATCGATCCGCTTTTTTATCTTTAATACTTAACAGAACCTGTTTTAGATGCATTTCAGCTCCTGTTCATAACAGAGTTATTCAGGTCAGTAGCAAACATCTAAAACATGAGGACCAGGTTAAAGAACCTTGGAGTTAAAAGTAGAGAACTAAGAACTGGTTCTAAGCTTCAGCACTGGAACCAGCCCCAGTATAAACCCACTCTGGGATTGTCTACTCAATCCCAGAGTGGTCCCAGAGTACTCATCCACAGGAACAACCACGATCCTTCATGTTTCTGCTGAGGCTTATAAAACCCACACGTGACTTCGTCAGTAAGAACCAATGGGATTTCACAAAAACCAACTTACTCTGCTGCCCGAAGGTTGAAGAAGTGCCGAAGCCCCCCGTCCCCCCACCGAACGGTGTGCCAAATGAGTTGTTGAACATGTTGATCTGCTAGCAGGACCTCATGGATCTCCTGTAAAATGAGACAAACTACTTTTAATCTTCATCTCCAGGCAAACTCAGCCAACCTTTCAAAGTCTTTGTAGAAACCTAATCAGTGATAAGATTTAGAAACTCTATAAAAAAATAACTTGAAACCCTCCTAAAGCCTTTATGAATCATATTTCTGGGTTGCTGATGCTGCTGAGGTTCTTCTCGGGGGTCTTTGCACGTCTATAGGTTCTTCTAAAAGTTAATTATTTTCTGTGTTAGACTGTCTGGAGTAATACTGGGGAGAAGGAAATGCCGAAATGCCTGAAGTCCAGTGTCAATTACCCACAGTCAGTGATGGCCTGGGGCGCCATGTCAGCTGCTGGTCCACTGTGTTTTATCAGGGCAGGGTCAACGCAGCTTAGCTATCAGGAGATTTTCGAGCACTTCATGCTTCCATCTGCTGAAAAGCTTTATGGAGATGAAGATTTCATTTTTCAGCACGACCTTGCACCTGCTCATAGAACCAGAACCGCTGCTAAATGGTTTACTGACCATGGTATTACTGTGAACAATTGGCCTGCCAATGCCTTCTGAGCCCCACAGAGAATCTGTGGGATATTGTGAAGAGAAAGATGAGAGACCCAACACTCCGGATGAGCTTAAGGCCGCTATCGAAGCACCCTGGGCCTCCACAACCCCTCAGCAGTGCCACAGGCCGATTGGCTCCATGCCACGCCGCATTGAAGCAGTCATTTCTGCAAAAGGATTCCCCACCAAGTATTGAGTGCATAACTGAACATAATTATTTGAAGCTTGACTTTTTTTGTGTGTTAAAAACACGTTTCTTTTATTGGTCGGATGAAACATGCTAATTTTTTGTGATAGGGTTTTTTGATTTTTCTTTACTTTTTTTTTGCCAAAATCATCTGTATTAAAACAATGAAAGGCTTGAACTACTTCAGTTATTTGTAATCAATCTAGAATATATGAAAGTCTGATGTTTATCAGTACGTTACAGAAAATAATGAACTTTATCACAACATGCTAATTTTTTTAGAAGGACCTGCAGTTTACTCATCTTCATTGCTCATCATCCGTAAAAGAACCAACATCTTCACAACTAATGATGCAACAAATTCAGTCTTTGTGACAGATGATTATCACATTAAAATCTGACTATTTACCAAGATACACTGGTGCTTCCCTGCAGTTAAAGAGATTTAAAGTTGGGTAAACTTTACTCCCTGACAGGAGATGATTAAGATTTTTCTGATTCAAACACACCAAAAGGCTGCTGCAACAATGGAGATTAGATTAAATAAAAGCAGGAATAATCATATATAATTCAGTTATCAACACAGTTTATTTGGTTTCAGTCAAACAAACGTCCTTTTTAGGATGTTCTGGTGCAAAACTAAACTTTAAAGCAGCAGGACTTCTCCAGGAAGTCCAGAAATAACTACATTTATACAACATGGCTTGTATAGATCTAAACCACCAGGATGTGGTTCCCTCCTTGGGGAAGAACCAAACCTGGATGCTGATCGGGGATGAGTCCAAATTAGTTTTCAGATCAGTAAACTAGTTCCAGCTGGGTCAGGCCGGTCCTCCCGAAGCTAACGTAGCTGTAGCCGGTAAACACGTTATGTCCACCGCCGCTCAAATCCTGCTCACTTCAACCCAGAGATGATTCAAAAATACACAATAGGCACATAAGAAGGTCAAAAACTTATCTAAACATAAAGCTGTCGCTGCTTCTGGGTGTAGTTTTAGACTGCGACAGTTTTAAAACAACTGCGCTACGCTGACGTTAGCCAACAAGCTAACAGCGTTAGCATCAGAGGAGAGAGTAAAGTGGAGGAAAAACGAGCCTAATGTTTACCTTCACCGAACCTGCTACGACAGTTCAAGCCGTCGGCCGAACCTCCTCCTGCAGAGATGGAGGTAATGAGTCTGGGGAGCTTTCAGTCCGAACTTTCAGTCTCTGCTAATCAACACAGCCGGATAGCTGCTAACTCCGTCAGCGAGGAGGGAAAACGGCTCACTGAACGTCAGCACGTACTTTCATACGTCATGACGTTGACGGAGACGTTTCAAACTTACCAAAACAAGAACGCATTATAGTATCTTAGCTATCGTATTGGCTAGAACAGGGGTCTGCAACCTGTACCATCCAAAGAGCCGTTTTGCGCTTAATCCAGATAAATAAAACTCATTCAGAGCCGCAAATGTAACATGACCTTTAGAAAAACTTAATTTTGGATTTTTTTTATAATAATCTACTGGAGTAACATGTGTTAATTCACAAATAGGTACTATTTTAGGTAGGTACCATAGTTACTATTTTATTTCTGTTTTTAGGTTGAGGTAAAAGAAAGAAAAAATTATGAAATGTTTGCGTAAAGAGGACGGATTCATTTTCTTCAGAGTTTTTGACATTTGTGACAAAATTATGTAAAAATTCACATAGTTTTAAACCTAAATAGCAGATGAAGTTTTGTTATTTTAATGTCATTCTATCACAGAAAATGCAAAATATTTTTTATATAACAAAACTCCTGCGAAAACCTGAATTTATTATTGAAAGAACAGAAAAAAACATTATTTGGTATGTTTGGTGCGAGAGCCATTGTGGAAGGTCTAAAGAGCCACCTGAGGCTCCGGAGCCACAGGTTGCAGACCCCTGGGCTAGAAGATTACGGGATGTTTTGGACTCCATCATAGAAGAAACACAATCAGGCTTCATGAACAAAAGGTATATAGGAAATAACATTAGGCTCGTTTTAGATATTTTAGATTACCCAGAAATGGTAGAGGAGGGTGGGCTAATGCTGTTTGTAGATTTCTACAAAGCATCCATTCATTTTACAGTCCCTTTAAAAAATTTGGTTTTGATGTTTTTTTCCCCCTCACCTAATAAGAGCCTTTATAACAATAGTAATAGCTCAATTAGACTAACAGGTGGTATGTCTCCCAGATTCAATGTCTCTAGAGGCATCCGACAAGGGTGCCCGGCTTCGCCTTACCTCTTTCTATTGGTAGCCCAGCTTTTATCTCATCATATTAAATCAAGTGAAATAAACGGCATCAAAATATAAGGTAGAGAGCTTATCATATCTCAACTGGTGGACGACACCACTCTCTTTCTTAGAAATGTTGAATGAAATCTCTGTTGCAATAAATTCTATAGAAATTTTTTCCATAGCCTCTGGCTTAAGGCTGAATATCAATAAGTGCGAAATCATGTCCATTAAGGAATGCATGAAATCCTGTATTTGTAGTATTCCAGTCAAAAATGAACTTGTTCACTTAGGTATCACAATTACCAAGGACCATCAAAAAAGGACTTCGTTAAACTTCAACCCTATTATTCAAAGAACCAAAAAAAAGCTGAACCAATGGCTGTTACGGGATCTCTCCCTCAGAGGCAGAATGTTTATCAAGGTTAACATATCCAGCTTTATCTCTGTATGTGGACAAAAAAACACTTAGATTGACAAGCTACTCTTTAACTTCTTATGGAAAAGTAGAACTCATCATGTGAAGAAGTCTGTTCTAACAAATGACTATGAAAAGGGTGGATTAAATTTTATTGATTTCTGTACTCTTAATAATACTTTTAAAGTAAGTTGGTTAAAACATGTCTTTAAAAACCCTAATTCTATCTGGAATGTCATACCCTGTCGCATTCTATCAAAACTGGGTGGGTTGAGCTTTTTCTTAACTTGTAATTACAATATTGATAAAGTCCCGATAAAAATGTCTTCTTTTCACCGCCAGGCCTTCCTTTCATGGTCTCTTATTTTCAAGCATAACTTTTCGCCCCACAAATATTACAAATGGAACAACAAAGACATACTGTTTAAACACAAATCTTCATTTATTTATTACTGGTTTAATAATAACATTATTTTTGTTGACCAATTATTTAACAGGGATGGTTATCTTTACTCTTATAGTGAGTTTCTAGAAGAATACAAAATTCCTGTGTCTCCTGGAGATTATGCCAAAGTTTTTGGAGCAATTTCTTCCGAGGTCTGCATGTTATTTAGAGCTCAACCAAGATTGGACACACAACAACTAACCTTGGTATCGTTGACTGACACTTCAGTTGGTAAGATTTGTTTTTCCTGTAACAATGGAAAGAACAATAAACTAATTAGATCCTTGTTAAAAAAAGATATTATCACAGTCCCATATGTGGTTCCATACTGGAATAAATTTGTGCAAAACATTGACTGGAAGAAGGTCTGGCTCTTACCCAGCCGATACCTGCTGACTAATAAAATTAGAGAAATATCATTTAAAATAATTCATAAGTTTTACCCGCCTAATTTCAGTCGGATATCATATTCTTACCAGTTTATCCAGGTGGTGTAGCAACAACGTAGCAGTTTCAGTTTTGGTGCTGCCGTGTAGTAGACCCGAGCGGAGTTAATAACCACACACATTGGCACCGCATCGCAGCGTCATTTTTTAAAGCTAATTCCCTGATATCTGACAAGATAAATGTTTAAAAAAAAATTATAATTTCCGGTTTCCCGTCCAATCCCGTGGATTATTTCCTGTCCCGTCCCGATCACGTTACCAACAGTGAAATTGACTCCCGTCCAGCGGGAATCCTGCAGGAATTACGTGACCCGTGGGAATCCCGAAAAATTGTCATCCTCTAGTAGCATCTCAGAATGTTCAGTAAACGGGTGCAAACAACACCCACAGCTTTTTTATATACTGGGCTGGAAAGATTTGCTTAGTGGATGCAGCTATGTGGGTTTGGGGCCTGTCTAAAGCCTGGAGATTTAGCAAATGAAATAGGCTTTATTAAAAAAATAAATGAAAGGTTTGAGCCCTTAATATAACACAGTTTCACTGAGGTACTCTGTGCTTTTACAATTCACTGTCAGAATACTGTTTGTGATGAAGCTTAGCACTGTTTGTTTCAGTCTCAGGATACATTAATACTTAACACCAATGGTGTATATATATGTCTATCCCAGAAGTTGAAAGCTGTAAAATTGCACGATACAGTCCCTTTAAAAAACTATTTTTTCAGTCAAAAACAATGTTTGTGCTACATACAGGCCTGGACTGACCATGTGACCTACCGAGACAATGCCGGTCCAGGACTGTTATTGTACAACCAGCAACATATTATAAACTGATAGACCAACCAAGGCAGCCCATTGGCTGTTTTCTCGATTGAGTTTGGCTAACGATCCAATGAAATCCTTCAACCCTCCTCAGCCTGCCCCTCTCTAATGGTGCGTTCTATTTACCTCGGAAGTCAGAACTCTGAGCTGGATTTGGCGTCACGTCCGAATAAACAGCGTTCGTATTATCGTTGTCGGATAAGTCGGAAGTCCAACATGGCGACGCCCAGGTAGCTGCAGTTATAATACCTCTTACAAAGATCGTTTAAAGCGTACTTTCCAAAGTGGGATAAATCTTTCCAGCCCAGTATATAAAAAAGCTGTGGGTGTTGTTTGCAGCCTATTATCATGTTGGTTTTTTGGTTGGTGATATATTTAAAATTATGTGACTTAGTCACAATTACATTTTATTTTTAGATGGTTGTCTCTTTCTGCTGTGAAAGGTATCATAGATGTTATAGTACTTCTTAAGGCTTAACATCCGTCCACACACAGTGGAGTTGTTTGTCTGCTTATAAAGTACACATGGAGTTTAAGCAGATGCAGCTCTGCCTTTAAACTATCTTATTTGAAATATCGACTCTTTTGCCATCATAGGTCACTGTATTTAAAATCAATACAATTCATATGGACAATATTTTGGGATCTATATAATACATTTATCAGCCAGATCTAGATTTCAGCTCTGCTTTCCGTTTCCTTCAGTCCCACTTTTGGAGCTCATAATTCCACATGGATAATTGGTCGTACTAAAGGCATAATTGAGTAGGCTATTTTAAAATAAGTATGTTTCATAAAACATAGAAAAAGCATATTTAACAGTGTTTCTTTGACATCCATTCCAATTTCAAGATGTGAATTATGACACCATGCCCCTTCTTCCCACAATTAACAAATTGTTGAGCAGTGTAGGCTGCAGCAGTTTTTTTAAAATTAGATTTTTTTATTTGATACAACGTGCTCAAATATATCTTGTATGCCATGTGCTCTGCATATTTTGTAAATGATTAAGATGGGCCACCATGGCCACTTTTTGGTCCCAGTCCAGCCCTGGCTGCAGACTGAATTGCCGTTCGATTGTCTTAACTAATCCCTGCCCAGATAAACCTTGTTGAACAAAGGAGGAAGGCCAGGTCTTAGCTGGCTTGTTAGCAGCTGCTGCGTGGAGCGCTAACAGTGAAGCTTCAGGTGTGTGTGTGTTAGCCAACGAACATTAGTCCGAACTCGGGCTGTTCCTCTTATAGTGGTTTTATTGGGCTAAATCTTCTTCCACGGACTGGTCTTCTTCACGGGAGCTTTGCTGAGCTGCGCCAGGGAATCAGCCTTCGGTCAATGCAGCTCTCGGCCACGAAGCTCAGTCCCTCTCTTTGGTGGACTTGGTAATTCAGAGATAGCTTCTGCAGAGTTTACCACTGGCCGCTGGGCGAGTTCCTCACATGCGGATTCTGAGTTATTGACAGGCAACCGCTTACTTATGCTCCGTTCACACCAGGCAGGATTTCAGTAAAGTCTACGGTCGAGTACGTCAGAGGTCCGTCAGAGTCTGTGCGGTGCGTTGTGTGACACTGGCTCCATCAACTTTTCAAGCGTTACTTGCGTTGCAAGCGGCAACGTAGCAAACACAAGCAACAGCTGAACTTTTGACGGACTTGACGCAGTGCGTCAACCAATCAGAGCATCTCACTGTAGTGCTGTCACTATACACGTGTCTTGAATGAAGCGGGAGAAGTGAAAACATTTTCAATCAGAAATAACTGAAGTCAGATCGATAGGTGCTCCTAAGGAGGAACAGAGAACCTGTAGTTGGTGTCCTGGTAGGATATTTGAGCTCCGATGCGGCCGAGGAGGTCGTAAAATTAGGCGCGGGACAGACGGAAGTAGCACTGAAAGCGAACCTCATCCATAAGCAGCTCCTGGAGCAAATGGTTAAACTCCCCAAAATCAGAACGCATCTGAATAATGGGCGCTGATGCACCTGATGTCAACGCTGTCTAGCTTTATCTAGTAAATAAAGCCACTCTCTCGATACGATCCACCATAGTTCAGAAGCCCCGCCCACACACTCTTTATTGCTGATAAGCAAAGTTCAAAGTTCAAAGTTCAAAGTACCTTTATTGTCCCACAAGGGAAATTGGATTTGCAGCAATGCATCCACATAAGACACAAACATACAACAGCACTCACCAACAAAACCAACCAGTAGAGAAGGAGAAGGAAGTAACATTAACGCCCAATGTACATAATGTATAATAAATAAATAAATAAAGTACAGGACACAATCAAGTGCAAAAATGCAACTTGTGTAAGTAAATATAAAATGCTAAGTGCCATTAAGGTGCCTCACAGCTGACGCAATAAAAGACATTTGCATCCTCTTTGTATTGCAGCTAGGAACTCGATAGCGCCGTTTAGAGGGCAAAAGCTCAAACTCTGTTCTAAGGGGATGATCCTGTGAATGAGCTATAGCTCTAACTTTCCTCTGGACCTGTTTAATGTATAACTCCCCTGGTTGAGCCTGACTTCTCCTGTATGCCACGTTGACCAGACTACCAAGTCTGTTTTTATTTGTCAGACGTTGGAAGCTTCAACGTACATGCGTTAAACTACATGCGTTGGGTACATTGCCTGATGCAGACAAACTGTGCGGTCTGAATGCAGCATTATAGCCATCGAGGGCTCTCCACAGCCCCTAGTGGTGGTAGAGGTACCTCCTGCCTCTTTATGGTGTTCACGCCATGTATCTCAGTCATTGCTCAGCCTCAGGCTTCTACTTCAGGGGTTCGCCCCCAGTACCCCACCCCCCACCCAGGGCTGCGAGGATGCCATTTCCATTCAAACCAGGGCATAATGGCCAGATGAAAGCTTGGCTGCTTGACAGGTATGCTTCTTCCACGTTTAACACCTGCTTCCAGACGGACCTGCCATAGCCCTACCGAGACACGTGTGGATTCATGGCGAGAACCCGCCACACCGTGAGCTGTACGATGAAGCGTTGAATTTCAGCCATCATATGATCACTCTGAAACACAATGGTACCCCCTGTAGGACTGTGGACCTCTCGCCCTTTAACAAATTCTTCCGACTTAACTTTTGCTACTAATTCCACTTTGCAACTTGCACACTGTGTCCCAAAAGTTTGACATTTTATATTCTTCTTTGTTTCATTTTTTACGTTTTACAGTGACACAAACACGATACGCAAATTTTTATTTGAATTTAATGAGCAATGTAAACATATAGTGAGTGTTTTGGTTAGAGGACATTTGTTTCAACAGAAGTCCTTTCTCTTATAAATGTCATGATCTGTTGGGCTGTTATATATGGAGAATTAGATCGCTTAAGGTTCCTCTGCAGCCTTCCAGATTCATCCCAGTCTTGGTTGTGGTTTATTTGCCTATATTAATTTTCCACTACCTATTTTTCTACCTTTTTACTTTAAAGTTGATTTATTAAAGAACTGAATCCAACTGTGACCAACACCTGCTGCCTTGCTGCTTTGGGATCCTCACAATGGCACAACATTTCAATAGGACATTTTTTCATTAAAAAACGTAATTATTAAACTTTTTTGATGTATTTTAGAAATGAATAAATCTATCTCGAAGACGCAAACTGAACTTCTCATCTACTGACTGCAGCAGCTTTAAGTTTTCGTCGACAGTACAGATGGAAAAGAAGTACAGGTCTAATAGTTTGATCTCTAAGGCCATAAATTAGAGAACTCAAGCATCTGGGGAATAAAATAATCAACACATAAAGAAATTTATGTAGTCGTATAAACACTATACTGTGAACAATTTTTATAAGAGCAATAAGCATTGGGTTGTAAATAGTTGAGGACAAACTGAGGCATAACTGCACCAAATGCAGCGTCAATGTGTTACGAGCCTTCAGGGCTGAAGCTTTCCCTGTGGACGCGGACCTGGCTGCTATTATTACACCAATATAGGAAGAAAAGATAACCATGGCCGCCGAAACAAACAGGAAACCAGTGAAAGTGTTATCATAAACTTTAGACCTGGATCCAAGCAGCATTGTGAGTTCAGAGCATAAATCCTTCATCTGTAGGTTCTCTAGGTCTTCAAAAGGAAAATCTAACATCAAAATAACCCGACAGATATTGTGTAAAGTACTGCAAGTCCAAACAGCAATAATTGCCAGTCTTGTGTTTCTGATGGTGACGATCACAGCATGTCTCAGAGGGAAGCACACAGCTACACACCGCTCCATAGACATCACCATCAGTGTAAGAGGAGAGATTACATTTGTGATATTGGCAAAAACAGTTAGTGTGCCACAAACAGGATATGTTAGTATAATTCTAGAGACAGAAAGTAGAAACAGAACCTGGCATACTGCTAACTGTGCAGTGTCTGCAAGCAGGAGGTTATACAAGAGAATATATCGACAGGTGTCACGAAAAACAGATTTACTCCTCAGAGTAAACAGAACGGTTCCGTTGATGAGGAGAAACAGACACGATGGGATTGTGCACAGAGTGAAGGTGATCACTCTTTCCAGAAACTCAGCGTCATGCGACTCAACAGAGAAGTTAGACTGAGGCTGAGAGACATAAGACATTTCACAGGATATTTAAAACAAGTAGAAACCTAGTAAAATTCACAAAAACTTAATGAATCACTTCATATTCATGAAAAAGTTAGGTTGTAACAGTTTTCTTTGGAAACATATGCCTACTTCTACAATAATGACAATAATAATAATGAAAAACAATAATAAAGACCCTTCACCTATGCAGGCATCAAACTGAAAGACTCAGGGAGGATTTCCATGCAGACAAGATGTGTGTGGAGTTTTCTTTATCTCATTTTTGATTTATATACTCTCTACTCATTTCATTCACACCTGATGCGTCACATGGCAACATGTCAGTGATGCGATGCTTTCTTACTCCATTCCATCAAAACCAGCAGCTCAGTCTAATTTAGTAATTTTTTTTCAATCAAATATTGCCTACTTAAATGTACACTTTGAATGTTTTTTCAGTCTACAGTTCATTATAAAACAGTTTCAAAATAAATACATCTCATATTGTTTAATAGGCCGTTATGAAACTTAATAAAAAATGCAAGTACAGATATGTAGAATTATACAGATGTCACAGCCTGGAGTAAAAAACCGAACTGAGGCTGCTTCTCAATCTATTAACTTCTTCCTGGCCCCACTGCAGAGGTTTCTAGAAGATTTCGTCAAAATCCGAATACAACTTGTTGAGTTACTGTATTTTCCTAAAAGGCAGCCAAACAAACCCTAATCAGAAATCAATTATAATAATATTTGTTGGACGTGCTATTTTTATAGCATCAATTCAAGACACGTCATTTTAAGGCACTTCACAAAAAAGGTGATTTCAGTTCAGTTATACATCGATTCCAATGCGTGTGGCGACAGCAGAGAGGAAAAACTCCCATTTAACAGGAAGAAACCTCCAGCAGAACCAATATTCACTTTATTCAAAGCGCGTTTTAACAGTAGGGCCGGAAATATACCTGACTTTTAACCTCATGTTGACACCAGCGATAGGCTGCACCTACCTGCTTGCGCAATGTACGTGCTACAGGAGAGCTCCACTAGGGGGCAGAGTACAGAACTCAGACCGGATAGAGTGTCGCATTTGTAGTGTAGAAACAAAACAAACATGGCGACCGTAGAGGAGATAATCAGCCGTTTAATCTTCAAATTATGACAGAAAAATATGTCAGCAGTGTCGTAGAAGGTATGTACATAAGACCATATTTACTGCTGCTGTTGCTTGTTTTCCTACTGCTTTAACCACTAACTCCATGTACCAAATATATCTTTTGCTTAAAATAATTACAACATAAAAACACAGAGTGGCTTAAACAAGTAATATTAATTTGATTACTGGTCTGGAAATGGTAATGCGTTAGATTAGTCCTTATTAGAAAAGTGGTCATATTAGGAGGAACATGTTACCTGGATCACTGCTAAGCAGCTGAGTATTGCTATGAACTAGACCATCGATTTCTGATGGGTTAGTGAAGGAATTGCTGCCTTCAAACGTGTTATTCTGAGACATGGACGAAAATAACAATGGGACAGATTCTTTAAAACTTGTTATGGCATTAAATTTTCTTTCAGATTTTGGAACGTAGGGTAAAGTAAATTCAAAGGTTATCAAAAAATGGTCAGATAGGACTGGGTTATGTGGGAGGACTGTTAGTTCATCACACTCAATGCCGTATGTCAGTACAATGTCTAAAGTGTGCCGACCAGAGTGTGTGGGTCCCTTCACTTTCTGAGTAAAGCCAATTGAGTCTAAGATATTATTAAATGCTGGAGTTAAGCTATCACTTTCAGTGTCCATGTGAATATTAAAATCCCCTATTATAATTACCTGATCAGTTTTTAAAACTAAATCAGATAAAAAATCTGAGATCTGGTCCAAGAATTGAGAGTAAGGGCCTGGTGGACGACACAAAACCACAAACAAAAGTGGTTTTAATGTTTTACAGCTTGGATGAGGAAAACTAAGGATTATATGTTCTAAAGAGCTGTAGTTAATAACTGGTCTAGGAGGAATTTGTAAATCTGAATGAAAGATGGTTGCAACTCCTCCTCCTCACCCAGTACTTCTGGGAATGTGAAAATGTTGATAATTGGAAGGAGTTGACTCATTTATAATCACAAAATCCTCCTGCTGCAGCCAGGTTTCTGATAGGCAAAATAGATCAATTTTATTATTACATATCAAGTCATTAACTAATAAAGTCTTTGAGGAGAGGGATCTTATGTTTAGTAAACCACCTCTAATTACTCTATTTTCTTGTTTGGTCTGAGTCGTATTTATTTAATGAGATTTTCAGAGTTTGCTTTTGTCAGGTTAACTTTTAGTCTATCTGATTTTGGCCGTGGGTAAAACACTGTCTCAATGGGGTATTAAGTGGGTAACAGTACAGAAGCTGCAGAGAAGTGGGTTAAACTACGACTCTGCTTCCTGCTCTGGACCCTGGTTTGTCAGTGTTTTGAAGGACTAATAAATGTATCCAGATTCCTAGAAAGAAGAGCTGCTCCATCCAAAGTGGGATGGATGCCGTCTCTCCGGATCAGATCAGGTTTTCCCCCAAAAAGTTTTCCAATTATCAATGTAGCCCACGTTGTTTGCTGGACACCACTCAGACAAACATCTATGAAATGACAGCATGCGGCTAAACGTGTCATCAGTGGTCCGATTGGGCAGGGGTCCAGAAAAGATTACACAGTCCGACATCTTTTTAGCAAACTTACACACCGAAGCAACGCTAGTTTTAGTGACCTCCGATTGGCGTAACTGGGTGTCATTACCGCCAGCGTGAATCTAATCTCTAATCCTACGTGTATGGAGCTGCTGTTCCCCGCCAGGCCTCAGCTCTCTGTTGGTTTTTCAACAGCAAGGAGCTGTTTCATAGAATACAATACAAATTGTTTTACTTTGTTTTATGTTTCGATGTGCAGAAGTCTCAGCAAAGTCATCTGGAAGGATCAATCTTTTGTTATTTTTGCTTTTCCCATTGTCAACAGGATTCACGTCTGATTATCATGTTACTGTTGATCACTGTATTTTGTTCTCTCAACCTAACAAAAACTGTAGGTAAACTGTGACAGCATCTTGGAATTTTCCTTTTAAGTTATTGTTTTTACTCTAGATCAGTGATTCATCAACTTTCCAGTCTCAGACCCACAAAATAAAAATTTAAGAGACCCCAAATCCTGATGGAAGATACTAGCATTTTGTCTGAGTCACTTAAAAATTGCTACAATAGTAATATAACCAAAATCAAAAACCAATACATTGACAAATACATAATGTATTATTAGTTCAAGTCCTAATTTATCCTCTTTTATTCAATTTATAGAATGCAGATTCTTGCTCATTGCAATTTCTGTTATTTACCTTTTTTCTCAAGTGACTCTCAAGACCCCACACTTACATCTACATGACCCCAAGTGGAGTCCCGACACAAACTTTGGGAACCGCTGCTCTAAATGTTAAAATTTTATTATGTGATTTGGATTTGATTCTTTATACCCTGTAAGTGCAAGGACAGTAGATCATATAGAGAAAATAAAAGCCTTCCGTTGTCATATATAGGGGTTTGAAGGAGGACCCAGATGCAGAGCGATGGTTGGAGCGCTTATGGCTCATCTTTAATAACTGTCCAAACATGCTCGGGACAACACTGGACAACAACGAGGGAGACGTAGCAGACGTGGAGCAGACAATGACAACGATGCAGTAGACGCAATAGAAACCGATACGACACAACGAACAAGTGGAGACGTAAGGGCACAGGGAAACATATATATACACCGGAGAGAAATCAAGACACTGGACACACCTGGGATCAATTCAAACACAGAGACAGACAAACACAAGGAACACAGGGACAGATCCTGACATCCGTCTGCAATGTCATGATAATAATGTATTAGATTAAACAGACATCAGCCGGAAGATATCTACTAGTGATGGTAAATTTGATTATTTTTACTGAATCGAGTCTGAATGAGTCACTCACTAAAATGAATCGGGTTTTTTGAGTCATTTGAGTCACTGAGTCAGTTGCCCAGAGAGTGCAAAAAATGCTAATTTTCACTCACACTTAATTTGTTTCTCGTTTGATGTAAATCCTGCTGCTAAGACGAGTGAAAAAGAAAACAATTATCTAATAGAGCAAAAAAGCGAGACAAAAAAAATTCTTAAGGGAACATTTATTTTCCTTTCAATAGAATGTTAATGAAATTTCTGACAAACAGAAAATGAAAAGTGAATCAACAAAATAAAAATCCAAAATATAAAGTAAAAAATTAAAGTTGGTTGCCAACCAAAAAGAAGGAGAAGAAGAAAAAGCTTGTTTAAGTTGTGAGCCGGATGGGATGGAGCGATTCATTCATGTTACGCTTCAGCACCAGACATTGTTAGCTAGCTCCAGTTAGCTCTCAGAAAGGAAGGGGTGAGTAGCTCGATTAGCTGTTAGCATGTTAGCATAGCAATGCTGCTGTGAACTAATGAGCTCATGATGTGAGCTATGTCGTCAGGGTTTTTTTCTTCCAGCCACGAGTAGCAATGTTGTTGTTTTTTTTATTGGCTTTTAAAAACTTTTTAAAATTTAAAAACTACTAATGGAATTAGTTGCTAATATTAACTGGAATGAGTCAGTAAATGAGTCACTTGTGGAAGTGAATCATGACTCATGAGTCACTAAAGTGATTCTTGAGTTTTGAACGATTCGTTCATAACTCGCACATCACTAATATCTACACTACATTGTAATTTGAGAACACAGCGACTGTTACCCTAAGAATGCCGAATGATTTTCCAGGAGGAGACACAGGAAATGAGCTCATGCTGTTATTGATTGCTAAATTATATTTTAGAGAATATGATAGAAGGGTAGTCAGAGTCAAAATCTATGATTCCTATAATCATCAAAAATACCTTCATATTGAGAACCAACAGATATGAGTGTATATAAAATGAAAGAGTTGTCCGATAGATGTTACAGAGACAACTAAAGAAATACAGTTTATACGTCACATTTTGTAACAGATGAATGGCCGTGTACTCCTCCCACACATTCCTCTGCTTCTTCGTGGGCAATACGGTTTAAAGAGCCAATCTCCTGCTAATCCAGGGAGCACATGTCCTCACCCAAGCACCCCAGAACAACTCAATTTTTTACACATCTATAATGTTCTACCTACAATATTCATTCAAAGTACAAAAACTAAATAAATGATGAAATGCAATGCATGTATTTACAATTCTCCTTAGAGAATGTGAGAATGGAACTTTTTGGTTTACTCTGTCCCCTCTATGTCTGGTCAACATGTTGTAGTAAATAATACTAGGCTGGAAGGACTTGGTCTCATCTTTATTTAAGAAGAAGCTATATTTAGCCATAACCAGAGGAAGAGGACCAATTAATTAAATTTCATGCTTAGAAGATGATATTTGGAAAACTCAGAATAATAAAGAAACTGTTGTTGCCATGGTTAGAATACAACAACTAAATATAAATAACTGCATCAATTTGAAAGGTCCTAACAAAAGTCCTACAGTTAGGAAATACCAATATTATTAAAATGTGCTATTTCTAATCGTTTCTTTGATGGTGTTGAGACATGAAGGATGCAGAGCGAGAAGGAAATATACAGTTAATGAACTTGTGTAAATGTAGAGCCAGGTGTAATACATGCTATGTTATGAAAAAGAGGGAACTTTACTGAACTAAGTTTTTCCAAATGTTTATTTATATAATTTCAAAAACACACAAACAAATTGCTTTCATGGTTATTGGCATTAAAACCATCTGTCTGCCCCAGCCTGAAAACTGCAATAAACACAGTAAACTAGACAAACTTGATCTAAATTATTGTACAGTAAACAATTATCAAAAACCACATCTGATCGGTTAAACTATTAAATCCTTATTTAAACTTTTTTCCAGCATAAGGACCACCTTAAACGGGGTCCTATTCACAAAGCTTCTTTAAAGGGCAATTTCCATCCATCCATCCATCTTCTTAACCGCTTATCCAATTCAGGGTCACGGGGCAGCTGGAGCCTATCCCAGCAATTATCAGGCGTTAGGCAGGGTACACTCTGAACAGGACGCCAGTCTGTTGCAGTAAAGGGCAATTTGTGAAATTTTAATTTCTTTCTGGAAACAGACTAATTTCAAGACTTTTAGGTTTTAAATGTTTGTTTCCATCTCATCTTGTCACATTACCTAAAGGGCTTGCATTGTATAGACTGTTTAATGTATCATTACAGTCCAACAGAGAAATAAAATTTACACTCCTCTTCACAGTCAGAAAAGCTAAACATGGTGTTTTATGAAGATGCTAACCGATATCTGACATCTCAGCAAGTGGTTCAAGTGAGTTTATATCGGCAACATAAATGTCAGTAGAACAGGTCTGATGGTCTGATCTCTTAGGCCATATATTAAAGAAGTCAAGCAACTGGGTAAGAGGACGAAAAGAACATAAAAAACATTCTGGAGCCATACAAATACTATTCTTTGTACAATCCCGGAGAGAGCTATGAGTACCGGGCGGTAAAGGGTTTGGAATAGAATCAGGCCCGGTTGAATTAGGTGGAGTAACAGTGTCTTACGGGCTTTCAGAGCAGATACTTTATCTGTAGAAGCTAACTTGGCTGCTAGTACAACTCCCGTATAAGAGCGGAACGCGGAACGCTCTGTAACCTGGAGGGGGTGGGGCATGAAATGTTTCGCTTACATTTAAAGGGACGGCACCAAAATGAGTTGCTCTAAAGATGCTCCTCAGAACGGTATAAGGAGGGTCTGTGGGAATACAATAACATGGCATTCAGACCAAACCACTGTGGTTCTACGTTACATAGACCACAAGTGAATGATTTACATGTGAAAAGGAAGGATTTAAAAGCAAGATATATCTCCTTTAATCCAAAACTAACAGACATCATTTCAGTGAATAAATACTGTTCTGTGGGGGTGCAATGACAATTCATAGCAGTAGACTTTGCAATATTAACAGTTTCTTGTTGAGGTTTCTGTGGCACTAGTTCTCTTTCTTTGATGGCAGACATACATGAAGGATGCAGAATGAAAAAGAAAGATAAGCAGTGAATGAATTGGTGCTGAGGTTGAGACTGGAACAACTGAAGAGTGAGAGGTACAATTTATGCTATGCCAAGTAAAAAGTGGACCCACACTGAACTGAAATAAAAAACCAAAAAACCACTTTAATTGCAAAAACACAAAAATAGCTTTAATGGTCATTGACAGTAAAACAGTTTGCGTGCCTCCGTTTTAAAACAGTAAACTAGACAAACTTTAACTAGATTATTCTACAGTGAACAGTTTTCAAAAACAACTTTTGATCTGTTAAACCTTTAGCATAATTTGTGAAAAACCAAAATAATCTTTGAAGCTATTTCTGGCATAAGCACCACCTTGGATAGGATCTTAATGCAAAGCTTATTTAATGGACAATTTCTGATACTTTTCTTTTGTTGAAGAAACTAATTTCAAGAATCTTAGGTTTTATATGTAGGTTAAAATCTCATTATCACATCAACTGAAGGTTTGGTTTCGTCTATTTTCTTCTTCCCAGTTTGATAACACAGGAAATGATGGTGTCTTCTGAAGATGCTAACCAACACTTGACATCTCAGCAAGGGGTTCAAGTCAGTTTCCATCGACAACATAAATGACGCAGTAGAACAGGTCTGATGGTCCGATCTCTTAGGCCATAAATTAAAGAAGTCAAGCATCTGGGTAAAATTATAAAAAGAACAAAAATAACATCCTGGATCCATACAAACACTATCCTTTGTACAGTCCTGGCGAGAGCTATGAGTAATGGATAGTAAATTGTATGGGACAGACTGAGGCCCAGTTGAATTAGGTGGAGTAACAGTGTCTTACGGGCTTTCAGAGCACATACTTTATCTGTAGAAGCTGACTTGGCTGCTAGTACAACTCCCGTAAAAGAGGCAATTACAGTCAAACCGGCTGCAATAAACACAACAGAATTGAATACTTTATCATAATTATCCCACAATGAATTTGGAAGCCAACCAATGTCAGTACAGTAGTCTTTCATCATAACACTCCCAAAGTTTTCATAAGAATGTTCTATTAAAAACATATTTCTAGTGGCATTATTTAGTGAACTGACAGCCCAGGCAGCAATAACAGCCACTACTGTGTTTTTGATGGTGATGATAGAAGCGTGTCTCAATGGGTAGCAAACAGCTACAAATCTCTCCAGGGACATTATTACCAGAATCAGAGGAGAAATTCCTGCTGTGAGATTGGCCATAGTAGTGATGGTCCCACAGACAGCATATGTCACTCTAACTCTGCCAACAGCAAGCAGAAACAGGACCTGAGCCACTACCAGCTGAGCAGTATCTGCAACAAGGAGGTGATATAAAAGAATATAACGAGAGGTGTAACGAAACACAGGTTTACTCCTCAAAGAGAACATTAAGGTCCCATTAATAAAAAGAAAGAAGCAGGCTGGACCTGTAGACATAAAGCAGAGTACAATTCTTTCCAGTAAACCCTGATACTGCTGTCCAATAGTGATGTTAAGGTGGGAGGAAGACATGACAGGATTAGTCAAAGCATGTAAAAATATCTACCTGCAGAAGATGCTAAAAAAGGTGTGAAGATACAACAGATGTAAAAAGAGACATGAAGTTAAACAAAAACTGTAAAGCTGGCAGGTTCGAGTCTATGCTTGTTGGCACGTGGGCAGAGCCGGTCTGCAGAGTTTCAGTTGCTGCACATATGATTTATCAGCTTTCACAAGCCAATTTACTCACATAGCAGATCACACGTTTCTACACAACAGGGGATGATCACCACAGGGTGATGTCATTCATTTCCCTTGTTTTTCAGTCAGAATGGCTGCTTATCCAGACCAGAGATTTAAATGTATGAAGCTCACACCAAACCACTGTATGCTCAACACACAGATATCAGATAAACAACTTTTTTTGTGCGTGACATCACAATTTTGCAGATCTGTTAAGTTTATTCATACATACAGTGCCAGTTCACATGTGTCATCTGTCATCTTGAAAACCAAGATGGGCTGACATACTGCTGCTAACAACTAAACATTCTTCCTTTCCTGGTATTAACTTTTTACTTTCTTTAACATAGAAAATACTCATTACACAGGTCTACCTAAAAAGTCACTCAGACAGCTGCAGCTGATCCAGAACGCTGCTGCTCGTGTTCTCACTAGAACCAGGAAAGTAGAACACATCACCCCAGTTCTAAAGTCCTTCCTCTGGCTCCCTGTAGCTCAGAGAATAGACTTCTAAATACTCCTACTAGTTTATAAATCACTGAATGGTTTCCCAATGATCCTAGGAGCTGGTAGGGTCACCCATGGCAAACTGGTCCTAGGTGAGGGATCAGACAAAGCGCAGCGCGAAGACCCCTATGATGAGTACTAGTATTGGAGTCAGTGTTCCCTTGCCCGGACGTGGGTCACCGGGGACCCACTCTGGAGCCAGGCCTGGAAGTGGGGGACGTTGGCGAGCACCTGGTAGCCGGGCCTTTACCCATGGGGCCTGGCCGGGCTTAGCCCAAAGAGGCAACATGGGCCCCCCCTCCCATGAGCTCACCACCTGTGGGAGGGGCCATAGGGGTCAGGTGCAGTGTAAGATGGGCGGTAGCCGAGGGCGGGGACCTTGGCGGTCTGATCCTCGGCTACAGAAGCTGGCTCTTGGGACGTGGAACGTCACCTCTCTGGTGGGGAAGGAGCCGGAGCTGGTGTGCTAGGCTGAGAGGTTCAGACTGGACATCGTCGGCCTTGCCTCAACGCATGGCTCTGGCTCTGGAACCCGTCTCCTCGAGAGGGGTTGGACTCTCTTCCACTCTGGAGTTGCTCCCAGTGAGAGGCGCCGAGCTGGGGTGGGAATACTTGTTGCCCCCCATTTCGGCGCCTGTACGTTGGGGTTTACCCCGGTGAATGAGAGGGTAGCCTCCCTCCGCCTACGGGTGGGGGGACGGGTCCTGACTATTGTTTGTGTTTACGTACCAAATGGTAGATCAGATTACCCACCCTTCTTGGAGTCGTTGGAGGGGGTGCTGGAGAGTGCTCCTTCTGGAGACTCCCTCATTCTGCTGGGGCACTTCAACGCTCAAGTGGGCAATGACAGTGAGACCTGGAGAGGCGTAGTTGGGCGGAATAGCCCCCCCCCCCTGATCTGAAACCAAGCAGAGTTTTGTTGTTGGACTTCTGTGCTCGTCATGGATTGTCCATAACGAACACCATGTTCAAGCATAAGGGTATCCATGTGTGCACTTGGCACCAGGACACCCTAGACCGCAGCTCGATAATCAACCTGGTTGTCGTTTCATCTGACCTGCTGCCGCATGTTTTGGACACTCGGGTGAAGAGAGGGGCGGAGCTATCCACCGACCACTACCTGGTGGTGAGTCGGCTCTGGTGGTGGGGGAGGACACCGGACAGACTTGGCAGGCCCAAACGTGTTGTGAGGGTCTGCTGGGAACATCTGGCGGAGTCTCCTGTCAGAAGGGGTTTCAACTCTTACCTCCGGCAGAACTTCAAACACGTCCCGGGGAGGCCGGGGACATTGAATCAGAGTGGGCAATATTCCGTGCCTCCATTGTTGAAGCGGCGGACCTTGTTTGTGGCCGCAAGGTGGTCGGTACCTGTCGCGGTGGCAACCCTCGAACCCGCTGGTGGACCCTGGTGGTAAGGGATGCTATCAGGCTGAAGAAGGAGTCCTATCGGGCCTTCTTGGCCTGTGGGACCCTGGAAGCAGCCGATAGGTACCGACAGGTCAAGCGGAGTGCGGCTCGGATGGTCGCTGAGGCAAAAACTTGGGCGTGGGAGGAGTTTGGAGAGACCATGGAGAATGACTTCCGTATGGCTTTGAAGCGATTCTGGTCCACCACGTCTCAGGGGGGGAAGTGGTCTGCCACCAACACTGTTTACAGTGGGGGTGATGTGCTGCTGACCTCAATGTGGGACGTTTTGGGTCGGTGAATGGAATACTACGAAGACCTCCTCAATCCCACCGACACACCTTCCTGTTTGGAAGCAGAGTCTGGGGACTCTGGGACGGGCTCTCCGATCTCTGGTGCTGAAGTCGCCGAGGTTGTTAAAAAGCTCCTCGGTGGCAAGGCTCCAGGGATGGATGAGATTCGGCCGGAGTTCCTTAAGGCTCTGGATATTGTAGGGCTGTGTTGGTTGACGCGGCTCTGCAATATTGCGTGGACATCGGGGGTAGTTCCCTTGGATTGACAGACCGGGGTGGTGGTCCACCTCTTTAAAAAAGGGGGACCACAGAGTGTGTTCCAACTACAGGGGGATCACACTGCTGAGCCTCCCTGGTAAGGTCTATTCGGGGGTTCTGGAGAGGAGGGTCCGACGGATTCAGGAGGAACAATGCGGTTTTCGTCCTAGCCGTGGAACACTGGACCAGCTCTACACCCTCGGCAGGGTCCTGGATGGTACGTGCGAGTTCACCCAACCGGTCTACATGTGTTTTGTGCACTTGGAGAAGGTGTTCGACCGTGTCCCTCGGGGTGTCCTGTGGGGAGTACTCCGGGAGTATGGGGTACCAGGCCCTTTGATACGGGCTGTTAGGTCCCTGTTTGAACGGAGTCTGTTTCTCATTGCCGGCAGTAAGTCGGACTCGTTTCCGGTGAGAGCTGGACTCCGCCAAGGTTGCCCTTTTTCACTGGTCCTGTTCATAACGTTTATGGACAGGATTTCTAGGCGCAGCCAAGGTGTGGAGGGGATCCGTTTTGGTGACCTCAGGATCGGGTCTCTGCTTTTCGCAGATGATGTGGTCTTGTTGGCTTCATGCGAACGTGGTCTACAGCTCTCGTTGGAGCGGTTCACAGCCGAGTGTGAAGCGGCTGGGATGAAGATCAGCACCTCCAAATCCGAGATCATGATCTTGAGCCTGAGTGTCTTCCCTGGGTCGTGGATGAGGTCCTTCCTCAAGTGGAGGAGTTTAGGTATCTGGGGGTCATGTTCACTAATGAGTAAAAAATGGAGCGGGAGATCGATGGACGGATTGGTAAGGCATCTGCAGTTATGCAGGCACTGTCCTGGTCTGTCGTGGTGAAGAGAGAGCTGAGCCGAAAGGCGAAGCTCTTGATTTACCGGTCGATCTACATTCCTACCCTCATCTATGGTCATGAACTCTGGGTGGTGACCGAAAGAACGAGATCACGCAAACTGGCGGCTGAAATGAGTTTCCTCCGTAGGGTGGCTGGGCTCTCCCTTAGAGATAGGATGAAGAGCTCGGTCATCCGGAAGGGGCTCATAGTAGAGCCGCTGCTCCTCCACATCGATAGGAGCCAGTTGAGGTGGCTCGGGCATCTGGTCAGGAAGCCTTCTGGATGCCTCCCTGGTGAGGTGTTCTGGGCGTGTCCCACCGGGAGGAGACCCAGATGAAGACCGTTCCCAGGACATCGCTGGCCTGGGAACGCTACGGGATTCATCCAGAGGAGCTGGCCCAAGTGGCCGGGGAGAGGGAAGTCTGGGTCTCTTTGCTTAGGCTACTGCCCCCCTGACCCCAGATAAGCGGAAGATGATGGATGGATATGTTATGTGTCTCTAATGTTGGGGATTATGCTTTTATTCGATCCTTTAGTCGCCTTGTTGTTGAAAGCGTGCCATTGAACTAAAGTTGCTTTGCCTTACTCCATCCATCCATTTTCTGAACCGCTTAATCCTTAATGGGTCGTGGGGGGGCTGGTGCCTATCTCCAGCTGTCAACGGGCGAGAGGCGGGGTACACCCTGGACAGGTCGCCAGTCCATCACAGGGTCACATAGAGACAGACAGGACAAACAACACTCATGCACACACTCACACCTAAGGACAATTTACAGTGATCAATTAACCTGACAGTCTTGTTTTTGGAATATGGGAGGAAGCTGGAGTACCTGGAGGGAACCCACGCATGCACAGGGAGAACATGCAAACTCCATGCAGAAAGATACGATACGGGATACGAACCCACAACCTTCTTGCTGCAAGGCAACAGTGTTAACCACTGCTCCACCGTGCAGCCCGCTTGCCTTACTCCTTTTAGTTCAATTCAAGTCACTTTTATTTATATAGTGCCAATTCACAACAAATGTTATCTCAAGGCACTTTACAACAAGTCATTTCAATACAATTATACAAACATTCTGCGAAGTCTGCACAGCTTCACGTGGCCATATTACGTCATTTCGGCAACCACGCCCCTCCGCGCGGCATCTGAGAAACCCAAATTTTCCACACTGCGCACCTAGGAAATTTTCTAACCACGGTTCCACATGGAAAAACATGTCAGACTGGCAATAGCTGGTACTGGCCAAAGTTCGTAAATAAAGACATCTTTATGATTTGCCTTATAGAGATCACTGTGATCAAAATATTTTTTGACGAGTTGACCATCTCCTTTCTCGTTTTTTTGCCTAACAGTAGTAAAAGTTCTTCCTCTTTGTTTAAGCTCACGGGTGTCGCCATGTTGTAAACAACGGAGATTTCTACTTCTACTATGGTGTAGTGTTGTATGCATGACATAGAGCTCTACGTCGCCCCCTACAAATAATCAATACCTTTGATTGGCTGTGAGCCAATCAAAGGTATTGGCTCACAGCAGGGACAAGCCGCAAAAATTATAAATGCTGCTAGAAGGCGTCTCGGCCGTTTCCGCATGTCTCATTTCCGCTCGGAATGTACATGCGTCAAGCATAAAACAAGCTTTAGACGTCTCTGCTGCTCTTCTGGTGAAAGAGCGGTTCAACCTAACTGAATGGGTTTGGGTGAATTAGATCAAGGTGGTGGAGGCTCCTTTTCAACTGGTCTACATTCAGATCAGGAATTATTTAGAAGCAGAGTAGATCGGTTGAAGACCAAAGAACACTGGAATAAGAATCAGTTAGTTTTACTGAACTCACAGGAGTAATCGGGGATTCATCACTTCCCTGAAAGCTGAGAACGCTGAAGTGGGCTGCGTAGCAATCCTTCTCTTGGCTGATCAGCTCGAAAACCTACTTGGTTTAACAGCTTAATATTGTGGTAATTGTTGTTTGTATGCCGTTCCAGTATGTAGGGCCAAACAGTTCTCTCATGATTTTCCGACAACTCTAAATCAGACACATCTAGACAGCAAACAATCAGTTTTAAAATGTTTATTATTAAACAGGTCAAGGACAGGAGTAGAGGAAGGGACAGGTAGAGAGTTTTGTGAGGTGATCTTACTTTGTTGCGGACTTTGGTTCAGGTAAGTTCTGTGTGTTTCAGGTGGAGGAGGCTGAAGGAGGGAATCTGAGGGGTTCATCCTTGGTGAGTTTGACTTGATTCCTGAATTGTTTGTTCGGGACCAACCATAAAAGTATATAACTGAAGAGTCGATGCAGGAATGGAGCATAGAAACGACGGTGGATCTCAGGAAGGTCTTGGGAGAGAACCATCTGGTGTCAGCCTCCAGGAGATACTCCCCTTATAAAGCAGAGCTAGTGATAAGACTGATGAGCACCACCTACCAATCACACGCTAAGGAGAGAGGTGATGGAACAAAACACCACCCATCCACCACCTAACAGTAGAAATGTCTTTAATTACTTCTAACCAGTTCGATTGAACTTTATTGTCACCGTAGGGCAATTTATTCACAGTCAGGAGTTCACAGAAACATTTATAACATCACTCTTGCAAGAGAGAAATAATAATAAATAGTCTGCACAAACATGAGTGTCATGGCAGTGGCAATAAAAGAGTTATTCTCTCTCTCTCTCTCTGAGTCTTACATGATATTATTGCTTTGTATCTCCATCCTGATGGGAGTTGAAATTCTGTGAGCAGTGGCTGCCCAGAATCTGATGTAATACTCACAAACACCTGATGTTTAATAATGCTAATTTAAGAGGTTTGTTAGTGGGTAGAAGATCTTTCTGAAAGGTAATCAATCTGAGATTTCATTTCATTAGCAAGGACCACACTTATAGAGATTCAAATTGCAATGTTTATTGATGAAAGGGGTTGAAGGGATGTCGTGTCTGGGAAGATGCGTTGATCGAGACTTGGATGAAGATTTAGCGTCGGGGCTCATTCTTCTGAAATCCTGAGAGAAAGAGATGTTAGAGGAGACTAAGAGTATGAGTGAACTTAGATGAGAAAATGAGTGGACGAAGGGATGTACGGATGAATGGATGAAGGAGGGGATGAGGTAGGGGTAAATAGATAAGAGAATGAAGGGATAAATGATGCTGGAAGGGATGAGGATGAAAGGATGTGAGGATGAGGCTAAATAGAGGGTCGGGAAGGAAGGGGTGTGAATACGATCAAGAGAGATGTGGAGCGCTAGAAGGTAGAGCACATATGGACTGAGAGTAGTTAGAGATTCTATCCAGACGTGAGATGCCAGGTGAATCAAGTTTGGGTACATTGCTGAGTGAGAAGTAGATTTGGGGCGTGGTTCTGCTCCTGAACTTAAGTTAACTCCACTTAATACAGGGCGACTGTGGCTCAGTGGTAGAGTAGTTGGCTTGCAATCGGAGGGTTGTAGGTTCGATTCCAGCTTCCTCCAGTCACATGTCGATGTGCCCCTGGGCAAGGCACTTAACCCCCCAAATTCTACATTGTCCTACCGAGCCATGTTGGGTGTCGGTGTATGAATGCGAGTGTGATTGGGTGAATGCGGCTTCAATGTAAAGCGCTTTGAGTGGTCAGTAAGACTAGAAAAGCGCTATATAAGTCCAGTCCATTTCCATTTACCATTTAATACGGCAGTGTTTAGTTTTATGGTCTCTCTTGGTTATAAGCACTGAAATTAAACTTTCAGGTTGGCCAGACTCATTCTGGGAGACAATGGGTCTAAAATTAACATATGGTTCCCTTCTTCATCAGATGTGACTTGAAGAGACCCTTATTGTCCCACAAGGGGACTATTATTACCAGTTGTTGTGGAGGAAAACTGCATCTAGTATCTGTCTCAGAGGCCCGGTGTAAACCAAGTTTTGGTGTTAGCTGGGTTCCAATTCTAATTTGAACATCTGTCAGAGAAAGTTTCAAAGGGAAATTCATCAGTTGATGCAGAGTTGGATGATGTTGGAGAATGGTGTACTGCTTGTTGCTATATACTCATTCAGCACATTCATTTAAGATAATAAACATTTTGTTATCATCATATTCATCATATTTTTACTATTTCTGTGTTTTAAACATGTTTAAAACACAGAAATGTCAAACACTTTCTACAACTTAAACATTCAAATGAGAGTATGAACATATTCTTATAGCTTTTGGCATACAAAGTGTCACGTCTTGTAAAAAAAAAATCTGACAAAGTTGTTGGCATAATACATTTGTGATGAGTAAAAAATGTCAGCCACTGATTTTAACTTTCAGTCGACAACACAGATAATACAGCAGAGCAGGTCTGATAGCCTGATCTCTGAGGCCATAGATTAAAGAACTCAAACATCTGGGGAAGATTATGAAACACACATAAAAGACATTCTGTATCCATAAATTTGCTTCTCTTGTTAAGATTTTGGAAAGAGCTGTAGTGAGCGGGTAGTTAAGGGTTGAAGAAAGACTAAGGCCAAATTGAACCAGGTGCAGCAACAAGGTGCTACGGGCCTTATGAGCTAAAGCTTTATCTGTAGAGGCTGACCTGGCTGCTAAAATCACTCCAACATAGGAGAACGTTGTAGCAACACCAGCTGAGACAAACACAACACATGTATAGGCTCTGTCATATTCAGCAGTTAGAGCACCAAGCACCATTTCTATGTTATAACAAAGGCCTCTTATGGGCCAACTCTCAAATGTTTCTAATGAAAACTCTAAGAACAGCAGAACACGAGTGAGATTGTTTAATGAGCTGACAGCCCAAATTGCAAAGATTACCACCGTTGTATTTCTGATGGTGATGATGGAAGAGTGCCTCAATGAGTAGCACACGGCCACATATCTCTCTAAAGGCATTACCACCAGTATTAGTGGAGAAATCCCATTTGTGAGATTGGCAAGCACATGAAGAACAATACACAGTGAATACACCAGTTTGACTCTGCACACTGATATTAAGAACTGCACCTGACTCTGTGCTAAAAAGACGGTGTCTGAGAGCAGAAGGTTGTACAGAAGAATATAACGACATGTGTCACAAAAGACAGATTTACTTCTCAGAGTGAACAAAAGGACCCCATTAATGTAGAGAAAAATAAATGATGGAACTGTAGACAGGGTGGAAATTAGAGCTATTCTTAACAGGTTCTGACTTACTGATGTCATGTTAGATTCAGACTGAGACACATTCAACATGCTGGAGACTTCTTAAAATGGCAAAAACGTACCTTATTGTTTCAAGAAAAGAAACAAATGTAGCAAGTATTCAAAGCATTCACAGAAGAAAAAAAATAATCACACAACGACAATGCACCTGCACACACCTAGCACTAAAATCAATGCTGGTCAAAGGGCTTTTTCTTTCTTTGGATGACAAGTTCTGCTCTCATTAAAGTTCACATGACTCTTTATACGCCATAATTATTCAGTATGAATTACATAATTCCTATTGTGTAATCATGACAGAGCTTGTTTGTGTGTTTTTTCTTTCCGGTTGTTTTTCGACGTGATTCTACTGTAGCAGGGCGTAACCAACTTCTCAGAAATGAGGGGGACAAATTTGTAATCCTCTCACGTTCAATCATGCCTTTCCTCAGTGGTGAGAGAACCATTTAAATCACCGCGGCACAAAAAGAGGCTTAGCCATCAGCAATAATATTAGTCTTTCAAAGAAAGTTATCATTCCATTATTGTAACCCTCTATCAAATGAATTGTTATGGGTGCACCTTGCTCAGTAGAAACAAATAGCTAAGCTCAAATGTCAGACTCAATTGACTTTTGAAATCAATCTGAAACATTTAACAACTGTGTGTAAAGGAATAAGGTTTGAGTTCATCAACTGGCTTCATAATGACAGATCAATGCTTCAGAACTAAGATTTTGTACAAGCTTCCAAACTGATTTAAAGGTGAGACTCAAAACATTAGAATATTGTGCAGAAGCAGTGGCGGCTTCAGACAATTTTGATTTGAGGGGGGCAATGGGGGGTCTTTTCAAAAGGTCAGTTCAAACAGGGTCTGTGATTGATCATCCTCTTACATACAATGGCACCTTTCCATGACAAAAGAACCATTTAAATCACTGATGCACAATAAGTGGCTTAGTTATCAGCAATATTAATAATGGTTCTCATAGTTTATAATAGTGATGAGCTCCCCTGGTCAGCACGGACAAATAACTAAGATTAATGTCAGTCTCAACTAGGGATGCACCTATACTGATCCTGGTATTGGTGCCGATACTGTTCTTGTGTACTGTATAACTGATACCATGAACCGGTACTTAAAATGTGGAAACTGCAATAATTTCACAAAAAAAAAAACATTTCACTTGAAACTTTACTTTTGCTGTCATTTTTTTATATTAACAAATATAAATATTTTTTCTTATTCATCATTTGTTGTAACAAGCAGAGAGGAAAATAAAACAGGTCTGCCAATTTATTGCATTTTTGTGTGGTAGTAGTACTGGCATTGGTACCTGGTATTGGCAAGTACTCAGATCCAAGTATTGGTATGGTATTGTTGCATCCCTCCTGCCTTTTCCTCGCAGGCACATAGTTTATGTAATTCAGTACAGTTTGGATCGGTATCGACAGATTATGAACATCAAATATCTGTATTGTATCGGAAATGAAAAAAAGTGGATTGGTGCATCCCTAGTCTCAACTGACTTTTAAGGTCAATCTGGAAAGATTTAACTACAGATTAAAGAAAGACGCTTAAAGTTTACGCCCTGGCTCCAGCAAATCACAATAAAAAAGAAAAAAAAATGATGAGAGACAAACCCTTCAGAATAAAAGTTTGTACCAGCTACCAAACTGATGTACAGGTGAAACTTGAAAAATTTTAATATCGTGCAAAAGTTCCTTTGTTTCATTAATTCAACTTAAAAGATGAAACTAGAAGATAATAAAGACTCATCACATGCAAAGCGAGAGATTTCAAGCCTTAATTTGTTTTAATTATGATTATGTTTTACATCTTATGAAAACCTCAAATTCAAAATCTCCGGAAATTAGAATATTGTGAAAAGGTTAAATATTTTATGTTTAAAGTGTCATGCTCTAATCAGCTAATATCAGTTAACACCATCATCCTGGTCTTCCATAACACCCCAGCAGAGCTACAGGCTGATAGCATCCATGCTACGCCTCGCTGAGGCAGGAAGTGATGCAAAAAAGGCCCAAACCAACTACATACTGAGTACATACTCTTGATTAAACTGTTCAAGGTTCCAACATTTCTCTAGTTAAAGTCCTTGTTCTGTTAATTTCTTGTAATATTCCAATTTTATGAGACTTTTGCACAATATTGAATTTTTCAAGTTTCACTTGAGCATTAATCCTGCTTTATCTAAAAAAATACAGACAAAAACATATTTTGAAGTGTGACTGAGAATAATTGTGAATTATCTGTTAGAACTCTGTCCTCCTGATACCTGCCTAGTTTACCTGAAGACCCAACATTATCCTCCCAGCTGCAGCTCATTGCCTCATGTCTTCCCTCTGATCTTTCTATTAACAAGGGAAGTAGCGATTTCTCTTAAATATGTGGACAGCAATAATGAGCACAAAATCTACACATAAGTGAATGAAGACTGGGTTTACACCTAGCATTGACTAGCAAGTTATGTAAAATAACTAAAACTAGTAATGTTAACTAGCTTAAAAATAAATAAAATACAGACAAAACATATTTTGGAGTATGAATGAGAGTAATTCTGAAATATCAGTGAAAAGATGTCCTGATACCTGATCCTGATGAAGGATGAGAGCTCAAACGCTGTGACAAGTAGCTGCAACACACGGCAAACAAACACAGAAACTGGACCTTAAAATATAACATGGTTTTATTAGCAAAATAGATTAACGTTACAAGAAACTCATTTCGTCAACAATTCTAATCTATTCTGAGCATGCAAACTACAAACTCCCAAACAATCTTAGAAAATGGATATTAAACGTTACCAAATTGAAACAAATAACACTGATACAACAAGAAAGTCACCAGAGCATCACTTCAGAGAAACCGTTTTCATTTCTGTGTGTATATGTATGTGTGTGCGTTTTTGTGTCCATGTGTGAGAGATTGTGTAAGCGAGGCAGGGTTTCATAAAGTCCAATGTACTTATCAATCCTGCGGTGTAGTCTATGGAACAAAGCAAACACAGGGTTGAATTCCAGGGATTCAAAGGCTCATCTCAGTCAGCAAGGGAGATGATATGAAACAAAGGGCTAATGGTATTAGCTCATAGCAGACACGGCAAACATGCGACCTGGTCTAGGCCAGACATCCTTCATGCGTACAGTGCACACCAAATCATCCAATGTCAACAGAATCTAAGAAAAAATAAAAAAGAAGAGGAGATATAAATACTGCTTTCAGCGACAATCAGTGAACACAAAACAAGCATACAACAGCTCAAACTAGCATGTGTCGATGCTAATGATGCTAGGATGCAGTGGCTATGTGCTGGTTTTTGGGTGTGTATTTCCATTTGCCTTTCTCTGCATGGTGAGACTGGCAGCTGCTCTGCCATGTGCTTCAAAGCCTGGATTTCAAGGCTTCCCAGCCTCACTACCTGGGCTGCATAAAAGGAGAGCTGTTGCTGGAGGCTGACACCAGTTTATTCCATTTCCCAGCGTGGTACAAGGTAATACAAGTACAAGTATTTGTTAATCTTGCAGAAACTTAACTTAGCTTCCTCGTTCTCCCTCACAGATTCACTCCTGGAAATCTCCTGATTGCTCGCTGCTTTCCAAGTTCTCTCCACTGTTGCTCAGATTTGATTGTCTCCTTGGTCAGCCTCCAATCCGCTTTCACTATCAAATACTGCTCACCTTTTCCACTATTTCTCACTGAGGTTCTGCTGGTCCACCCTCCAATGCTCAAAACCACAACCTGCAGAGACAAGGACAGGAACCATCAACACCTCAAGCATTCATCCCCAGCCAACCCAACGTTCCAAAATCTGAAAGAAAATTTTATTACAGTAGAACTTTATCAGACAGTGCAGTAACAAGTTTTATAGAATCTGTTCCATTCTTGCTTCCCTATCCGTCTCAGATTACCACAGTGGATGGCAGTAACTCCAACACTAACCCTTCAGAAATTAATGGTCTGGTTCAAAGTATTAAAACAGAAGGCAATCAGCCATAGGAGGTTGGCTCCCTGGTTTAGTGCAGATTTGCGTACTTTAAAGCAGAATACTAGGAAACTGGAGAGAAAATGGCGCTCTACACACTTAAATGATTCCTTTCAAACCTGGAAAAATGGTCTAATACTTCATAAAAACTAGAACAGCATATTTCTCAACATTAATAGAGGTTAATAAAAAAACAATCCTAGGTTTCTTTTTAGTACAGTTGCCAAACGTACACAGAGTCATAGCTCTGTTGAGCTTGTTCTGGTCTTGTTAGATCTCAGTGCTGCTTTTGACACAGTCGATCATAATATTCTCTTAAAAAGGCTCGAACATGTAGGGATAAAGGGAACAGCATTAGGCTGGTTTAAATCATATCTGTCCAACAGATTTCAGTTTGTTCATGTCAATGATAAATCTTCTTCTCACTCAAGGGTTACTTGTGGAGTACCACAGGGTTCTGTGCTTGGACCGATTCTTTTTACTATATATATATATGCTTTCAATTGGTAAAATAATTAGGCAGCATGGAATAAATTTCCACAGTTATGCTGATGATACACAATTATATTTATCCATAAAACCTGATGAAACCAATCAGTTAGGTAGATTACAAGCATGTCTGGAAGACATAAAAACCTGGATGACTCTGAATTTTCTACTTTTAAATTCAGACAAGACAGAAGTTGTTGTCTTTGGACCGGAACTTTTAAAAAGGAAACTGCTAAATCAATCACTTCATCTGGACGGCATTAATTTGGCCTCTGGTAATAATGTAAAGAACCTCGGTGTAATTTTTGACCAAGACATGACATTTAAATCCCATATTAAACAGGTTTCTAAGATTTCTTTCTTTCCCCTCCGGAATATTGCTAAAATTAGAAACATCGTGTCCTGGAGTGATGCAGAGAAACTAGTCCATGCATTTGTTACTTCAAGGCTGGATTACTGTAATTCCTTATTATCAGGAAGTCCACAAAATGCAATAAAAAGCCTTCAGTTGATCCAAAATGCTGCAGCAAGAGTTCTGATGAATATTAAAAAGAGATATCACATTTCTCCTGTTTTGGCTTCTCTCCATTGGCTCCCTGTTAAATCCAGAATAGAGTTTAAGATCCTCCTCCTTACGTATAAAGCCCTTAATAATCAGCTCCATCGTACATCAGAGATCTGATTGTTCCATATGTTCCTAACAGAGAACTTTGTTCTCATAATGCAGGTCTACTGGTAGTTCCTAGGATTTCTAAAAGTAGAATAGGAGGCAGATATTTTAGTTATCAGGCTCCTCTCCTGTAGAACCAGCTCCCAGTTTTAGTCCATGAGGCAGATACTCTGTCTGTTTTTAAGACTAGGCTTAAAACCTTTTTTGATAAAGCTTATAGTTAGAGTGGCTTAAGTTATCCTGAGCTATTTTTGTAGTTTTATTCATTCATTTATTCATTTTATTCAGATCCCCATTAGCTACTCAATTTAGCAGCTATTCTTCCTGGGGTCTTAGCAATTTTGAACAAAGATCAACATCAAGACTGTGCAAAAATATAGACCAATACAGAAGTGCACACGCACACATGTACACACAAACAGACACACACACAAAAAAACACAACAAATAAGCTCTTCTATGTACAAAAACATTAACATTTTCTGGGTATCATAGAACACAACAATTACATTTGAGTTGCCATAGCTTATTATAAAAGTCAATACAAAAATATTTCAGTTACTCCAAAGTAAGTGCATACAGTCTAAGTCTTTTGGAAAAAGTAACATTGTGAATCTGAGTTCCATGCCACCATTGCTCTATAACACGATGTTCTCTGAAGTTGATTTGTACGACAGGCAGGTAGCAAAAAACGCCCTTCACTTGATTGTCGAGTGTAATAAGTGTGAACGTCCGAGAAGAAGGTCAGTTTATTGTAGATAATTTCAGGTGCTTTTGTAATAATGATATTTATGTAGTTATGCTGCTATAGGTTTAGACTGTTGAAGGACAGACTGACCACTTTTCTTCTCTCTTCTACTTTTCTCTCATACTACTCTCCAGATATATATTTTCTGTTATTGTGATTGTTAACCCAGTTTTCTCTCAGTATTTTTCTCCCCATAGAAGCTCCACATGGTCTGGTACCCTGCTCAGCAATAACGCCCCCTGCTGGATGGGGAACATCTGTCCACATGATGCTCAAAGTCACCGAGCATCCTCCATGCTGTCTCTTCTCTGTCTTCTCAGACCCCCAGACAGTCGTGCCAGATGACCGCTTGTACTGATCCAGGTTCTGGTTCTGGTTCTGCTGGAGGTTTCTTCCTGTTAAAGGGGCGTTTTTCCTCTCCACTCTCGCCACATGCTTGCTCAGTATGAGGGATTGCTGAGGAATTGCTGTGGTTGGAGTCTGCATGATCCGGGTACAACCTCACATCAATGACTCAGCACAATCTGCTGGGATTCCTTACATAGAAAACTTTTAACTGATTGGAATGTTTGTATAATTGGATTAAAATGATTTTTGTTGTAAAGTGCCTTGAGAGGACATGTTGGGAATTGGCGCTATATAAATAAAGGTGAGTTGAATTGAATTGAACCTCATTTCACTGTTTTCTACAAATCTCCTCTTAGCCGAGATTCCATCAAGCTCCAAATAAGATCCATAACGTATTGATTTTAAAACGTTTTAACAAATCTCAACACAATTCTACCTACTCATATTAACCACCTACCTGTTTCTCCTTATGTGAACGTCCCCTGTGACCCCAGCCCACTTACCTGGACTCCCGTTTGGTGTCCCTGTCTAGAGTTGCTGTCATCAATCCCTTGCCAAGTTTGAGATCTGTTAATAAACATTTTAAATCTATGTGAATGTTTTCTGGGGTTGCTGCCAAAATTAGAGTCTCTGAAAATACATGAAAAAGGATCAAAGATAAAACATTGGTTTAACATTTATAGATAAATCAATTTAACCAACTCACGCGAGCTATAAAATCGTTTCTTACTAACTCCTGCCCCGTCTTCGCTCTCCGATGGCGGCCTGGGTTTCAGTTTTACTGTACAACTTAAACACTTTCACTTATAATACACACACACACACGTAGGGACCTTGTGGTAGGTACACCCTCAGCTCCAGGGGGGGAGCCCTTCGTAGGACCTCGCCCCTGGTGCCGGTGCCCACTGCTTAACTGCATCTAGACACTGAGGACCTTGGGTGGGAGATGGGGGTACCCGGCAGCATTCCCATGTCCCACCGGGCGCCCTGGGTCAGCGCCTTGGCTGCGGCTGTTGATCTGCTGCAGCGTTTCCTGGCTCATCTGTACTCAGCCCGTTTTTGCTTTTGTTTTTGGGTCATTTTAATCCGAACACTGTTTTGTATGGAAATTGATTTGAGTTGCCTGGCACCAGAACTCGACTACTCCGCAACGCTTTGCCTTTTTTAAAACATGTCAAATCAAGCCCCTGAAACCGAAGCTCCCATCAGCTCTAGCTTCACTGGGGTGGAAACACCTTCTTAATTCTGGTTCACAGATTAATGCAATCGTCCTTTACTGAAATTTGCATTGCTTTTAGTTTTGAGCACTCCGTTCAGTGCAATTTGACAAGCATCAGGGCGTGAAAAAAAGCTCCTAAGACAGGGGTTCTCAAAGTATATTCAAAAGTCCGAATCTGATTTTTGAACAAGGTTGAAGACCTGGAATAACCACAGATGAATGACTTTATGCCTATAATTGTCTGATTGTGTTCCTAAATCGCTCTAATTCAGACAATAAAATGCACGTGACACACTAGTTTTAAAGGAACCTAGGTCTTACCAATGCAATTACTTTTCATACCATACCAAATTAATCTACCTGCACTTATACAGAAGAATTACCTAAATATGGACTATGAGAAATATTCCCTGGGATATTAGAAATACACACACCCCTTGAAGCATTAAGGAGATAATTCAACAGGTTTGAAGAATACCTGTAACAAATACTTAATTAGGTCAGGATGATCACTTTTTTAGCTTGTAAGAGCAAATGTTAAATGAATTTTTAATTCTATTGAGGAAACACCAATAAAGTTGGCAGGCAAGCCAAAATCAGCATAGCAAAACAGCAGTGAAACAAAACTGGGGGAATTTTAAAACTAAATTTTATTCTGTTTACACATCCAGGATATTTCTCTAAAATAGTCTACCATCTGAACACATGTTTAAAACACTGAAATGTCTAAAACACTTTCTACAACATTTTACATTTCTAAATGGCAGGTTCCATACAGCGTGTAATGTCTTGTGAAAACAAAGAAAGGTGACACTGTTGCTTGTGAGATATTTGTGTGGTGACCAAACTCAAGCTCTTCTGTTTTGCTGCATCAGGTCCAATGTCCAAGTTGATTCTGGATCCTGTACAGCCATGCTCTACACAGACTAAGATCTTTCAAGAAATGTTAGCCAGTGATTTTAACTTTCAGTCGACAACACAGATAATACAGCAGAGCAGGTCTGATAGTCTGATCTCTGAGGCCATAGATTAAAGAACTCAAACATCTGGGAAAGATTATGAAACACACATAAAAGACATTCTGAATCCATAAAAATGCCACTCTTGTTAAAACTCTGGAAAGAGTAATAATCAGTGGGTTATAAATGGTTGAAGAAAGACTAAGGCCCAGTTGAACCAGGTGCAGCAACAAGGTGCTACGGGCCTTATGAGCTAAAGCTTTATCTGTAGAGGCTGACCTGGCTGCTAAAATCACTCCAACATAGGAGAACGTTGTAGCAACACCAGCTGAGACAAACACAACACATGTATAGGCTCTGTCATATTCAGCAGTTAGAGCACCAAGCACCATTTCTATGTTATAACAAAGGCCTCTTATGGGCCAACTCTCAAATGTTTCTAATGAAAACTCTAAGAACAGCAGAACACGAGTGAGATTGTTTAATGAGCTGACAGCCCAAATTGCAAAGATTACCACCGTTGTATTTCTGATGGTGATGATGGAAGAGTGCCTCAATGAGTAGCACACGGCCACATATCTCTCTAAAGGCATTACCACCAGTATTAGTGGAGAAATCCCATTTGTGAGATTGGCAAGCACATGAAGAACAATACACAGTGAATACACCAGTTTGACTCTGCACACTGATATTAAGAACTGCACCTGACTCTGTGCTAAAAAGACGGTGTCTGAGAGCAGAAGGTTGTACAGAAGAATATAACGACATGTGTCACAAAAGACAGATTTACTTCTCAGAGTGAACAAAAGGACCCCATTAATGTAGAGAAAAATAAATGATGGAACTGTAGACAGGGTGGAAATTAGAGCTATTCTTAACAGGTTCTGACTTACTGATGTCATGTTAGATTCAGACTGAGACACATTCAACATGCTGGAGACTTCTTAAAACGGTTTTTAAAAAAGTACCTTTTGGTAGCAAGAAAAGAAAAATATTAAGTCAGTATTCAAAGACGTTTAGATAGAAAACATATCTTCAACACAAGTTCAAAACATTCACAGAAAAAAAGTAAAATAATACAAAGATAATGCCCCTACATGCAGGTAGCACTAAAGTCAAAGCTGGTCATAAGGCTTTTTCTGATTTTGCATGACAAGTTCTGCTCCCATTAAATGTTCATATGACTCTTTATACGTCAGAATTATTCAGTACTGAATGACATAATTCCTGTTGTGTAATCATGACAGTGCTTGGTTTTGTGTTTTTCTTTTCTATCCTGACCTAGTCCATGGGTCTGCCAAGTATTGCTATAGATATGTCACTGATTTAAACTAAAAACAGCAGTGATGAAAATAAAATGTATTTGAGTACATATAGAGGTAAATGGCGCCTCTGAAAATAAAACAACCAATTATTCAATGTAATGAAAAGACTGACAGACAGCTAACCTGGACATGAACTTTATTTAAACTTTTCTCTGGTAACTCAGATCTGTTATTAATGCAGATGGATTATGTCTTAATAAATCTCAAAAAAACGTTTCCTTTCAAACAGCTTTAATTCTGTAAAACATATTCAAGGAGTTTCTGCCAGTACAGGATACAAGAATGTATACAAAACTGATAAGTTAAGAACGACAGATATCTTTTTCGGTGGCATCAGGATTGGGTCTCTTTTTGCAGATGATCTGATCGTGTTGGCCTCATCAAAACGTGATCTCCAGCTTTCACTGGAGCGGTTTTCAGCCGAGTGTTACGTGGCTGAGATGAAGATCAGCACCTCCAAATTTGAGGCCATGGTCTTGAGCCAGAAAAGGGTAGAGTGCCTCCTCCGGGTCGGGGATGGGGTCCTTCTTCAAGTGGACGAGTTCAGGTATCTGGGGGTCTTGTTCACGAATAAGGGAAAAACGGGACAGGAGATCGATAGGTGGATTGGTAAGCTGCCAGCAGTTATGCAGGCGCTGTACCGGCATGTCGTGTTGAAGAGAGAGATGAGCTGACAGGCAAAGCTTTTGATTTACCAGTGATTTACCTTCCTACCTATGGTCACAAACTCTGGGTGGTGAACGAAAGAACGAGATCACGGATACAAGTGGATGAAATCAGTTTCCTCCATGGTGTCTGGGCACTCCCTTACAGACAGGGTGCGAAGCTCAGTAATGGTTGGGCTCAGAGTAGAGTCACTGCTCCTCACCATCGAGGCTCTGGCATGTGCTCAGGATGCCTCCTGGACGACTTCCCTGATGAGGCTTTCCGGGCACGTCCCATAGGGAGAAGGCCTAAAGGAAGACCCAGGACACACTGGAGGGAAGCTGCCCCGATCCGACCCTGAATAAGCAGAAGAGAATGGATGGAGCATTCCTTTGGCATTATGCAGTCTTCATTTATCCTGAAATATAGCTTATATTTAGGAGTTATTCTTCAACCTGCAAAATCAGAGGTTACCTTTCTTGGTTATATGATTTCTAAAGGTTCAAAGTCCCTCTATTCCAAGATAGTTACTGCCATTTAGCAGATCTTGAGACCAGTCACTACGAAACAGATTATGTCGTTCTTAGGTTTGACCTCGTATTACCGTAATTTCATAATGGACTATGCGATTTTGGAGAAGCCTAAGTTAAATCATGTCAGAGACATGATGGCCTCTGACGCCATCCAGTGGACTCCTGAGGCATTGCACTCATTTGAGGAGCTGAAAAAAGCTCTCAAAGCCCTCCCGTTCTGGCTTTGCCAGACACAGGGAAACCCTTTTATCAGATGGTTGATGAAAAGAACGGTTGCATGACGTCTGTTCTCAATCAAGATCATCATGGTTTGAAGCGACCTGTTGCTTATTACTCTGCAAAACTTGATCCACTTGCTGCTGGTCTTCCAGGTTGTCTGAGAGCTGTCTCTGCAGCATAAAAAGCCGTTTTAGCTTCGAGGGACATTGTGATGTATTGTCCACTAACTGTGTTTGTGCCGTACAATGTTGCCATAATTTTGTTGGAGCAGAGGACTTCACACTTGTCAGTGGCTAGATGGCTGAGGTACACTTTTGTCTTGTTGGATTTGCCTAACATAACTGTTAAGAGGTGCAATGTTCTTAATCCTGCCAGCTTGCTGCCCACTGAGGACGACGGGGACCCCCATGATTGCCAGGCAGAGTTAGAGGTATACTGTGTACACCCCGTCCAGATTTGACTGACACGCCCTTGCAGAATCCAGACATGGTTTTATATGTGGATGGATCATCTTTCAGAGACTCATGGGGGAAAAATAGAGTGGGCTATTCTGTTTCTTCTGACTATTGTACTTGTCTGCAGGAAGCCTTCAGTCCCATTTCTCTGCGCAGACCGCAGAACTGGTTGCATTGACGAAGGCTTGTGAGCTGGCTAAAGATAAAGCAGCTACCATATACAGAGATAGCAGCTATGCAGTGGGCGTGGTCCACCAATTTCATGCTTTGTGGAGACACAGAAGATTCCTGAAGTCTGATGGTAAGCCAATTTTGAATGCAGCACAGGTTGCTGACCTGCTGGAGGCGATTCTGCTGCCCTCCAAGATTGCAGTGGTAAATTTGCAGCACACACCACGTCCAGGAACGTAGTATCCCTTGGGAACGCCAGAGCCGTTGCAGCTGCTAAAGCAGCCGCAACTCACCCACCAACGACTACCTGTGCTGCTATTGAGCAAGCAGATGTACCACTTGACGTGCATGATTTGACTGCTGTACAGAGTTTTGCCACCTCTTCTGAGATGGAAGCATGGACAAAGGCAAGTTGTACAAAAGGTGTGTGGGTCTCTGTTGTAAAGAAGCCGTGTCTACCTAAACATTTTTTCCCAGTTTTTGCAAAACTCAGTCAGAGGCTGGATCATTGTTCCAAAACTGGAATGTTTGATCTTGTTGCTACACATTGCTTTGCAAAAGGTTTCAACTCTTTCACTGAGAAATATGTTCATTTATGCATTATTTGTGGCACCAATAATGCAGGTCGAGCTGTGTCCACTCAACCTGCTGGTCATGTGGCTCCACGGAGACTTTTTGAAGATCTAATGATGGACTTCATCGAACTTGAACCTGCTAAAGGTAAAAAATATTGTTTGGTGATCGCTCACATGTTTTCCAAATGGACAGAAGCATTCCCTTCTAAACATGCTGACAGTGCTGCGGTGGTGAAAGCTTTGTTGGGAGACGTTATTCCAAGATGGGGAATCCCAGACAGGATTTCCAGTGACAATGGCAGACATTTTGTGGGCAAGGCTCTTGAAGAGATTGGTGAGTTTTTTGGGAGTGAAATTATCCAAACATTGCATGTACCAACCACAGTTGGGGGGCGCCATTGAACGAGAGAATGGGACGCTTATGGCGAGGCTTGCTAAGTGTTGTAAGGAAACAGGACTGTCTTGGGTCAAAGTTTTGCCTTTGGCTTTGTTTTATATGAGGATGAGAATAAGAGCCAAAAAATAACCTGAGTCCTTTTGAGATTCTTTTTGGCAGACATCCTGCGGTGGGGTTAAACCCACCTGCAAAGCCGCATCTCTCTACAGACCTCTGTGAGGATGCTATGATTTTTTACTGTCAAAATCTGTCTAAGACTCTTGCACAGGTGCACCAGCAGGTGAAGGACGCCCTCCCTAAAGCAGTTGGGGGACCATTTCATCCAATCAGGCCTGGAGACTGGGTTCTGATTAAGGAGCTGAGAAGGCGACTCTGGAAGTCCAAGCGTTGGCAGGGACCGTACCAGGTTCTGCTGAAGATACACAATAATTACAGTTTTTTTTTTTTCATTATTTGGGTGATTAAGAATGAAAAGGGGGGATAACAGATTTTTAGATTATAGATTTTTAGATTTTTATGATTTATGAAGAATACATAATTATTATTGAAGTTAGAGATTTTACCAAACGTTTTTTTTGTTTTTTATTCTATTTTTGTGTATTTTTTGAATGTTGAATTGTTATGGCTGATTACTAGGGGTGTGACAATACGTTTTTGGAAAGATACAATGCGTATCGATATGAGGCTAAACTATTCGATACAAAGCGATATATAACTTTTTCTAAACAATACAATTTGATACGTTACAGTAGATTTCGATACGATACATCGATTCGATAGTGAGACAATTTTGTTGTACGTTTGTACAATGACAAAGCACTTACTTACCTATACCACTTACCTATACCTATTACCGATACTAATTGAAAGCTACTCCACAAACACAAACGAATGCCTTTTCAAGGAAATTTATTTGCTTTGCTGTTTTATGTATTCCAAAAGGTCAATAAATGTAACCACACTCAAAGTGCAATATTAGAACAAACTAGTTGTCCTTTGATATTCTAGCATAAACATAAACATAAAAAGTGCAAAATTTTATGTTGCACTTTTTACATAAATGTAGCAACAATTGCTGGCTGTTGTTCCAGAAATCGCTCTAACATACTGAACGAACTGTTCCACCTGGTTACAATGTCTTGGATAAGCTTATGATGAGGTAGATCAAGAACAGTTTGTTTTTCATGCAAGACATGACACGCATGGGGACTACGGTGGAAATAGCCCACTATTTTGCGAACCTTTCCAAGTAATCTTGAGGCAGGTTTCACACCAAAACCCTTCTGGGAGACAAGGTTGAGTGTATGTGCAAAGCATAGTACTTATGGAAAAAACTCTGCTTTTTGGCCAGCAACTATAATTTTCCTCGCGTTGTCTGTAATAAGTGCAGGATTTTTGTCTGGTATTTTTCATTCAGTGCAGGCATCACACAATAAACTGCCGATATTTAGCGTGTGTTTCATTCAGAGCTCTTGTTTGCGAAAAAAAGTTTTTCATTTCCCACTGTGAATCAATAAAGTGCAACGTGATAGTGATGTAGCTTTGATTGGAGTATGATGTCCAAAGTGTTTCCATACAGACGAACGTAACTTTTTCGGTTTAAAAATATTTTCCTCGCCTCCGCTACTGCTACCACCATCCATGTTGCACGCTTTCTTTTGTCTGACGTAAATCTCCTGCGCCGCATGATTCAGGCACTTGCTGATGACACAGCAGAGGCCAAAAACGTATAAAAGTTGATCTAATTTAAGATTTAGACTTTAAAACATTTAATTTACATTGCAAATTGTGAGTATAACTTTATTTAATCCATAATATCGATATAATCGGTTATTAACTTTTAAAAACGGTGTTGCATCGATGTGTGACCACTATCGATGTAAACTAGCCGAGCGCCGATCAATGTAGCTAGATCGCAGGGGTGATGCATCGATACAATTGATGTATCGTTACACCCCTACTGATTACTACTGATTGGTTTTCTTTGTGTAACCTCTTTAAAGGGTGAGTGTGGTGCTGAGCAAAGAGTGACTGACGGTCTTGATTTTGAGGTTCACGCTGTGGATGCCTGATTCATACGAGGAAGAGTACACACTCCAAGTTTTGTTGAGAGATTAGATCTATTTAGTGTGTACCTCCAAACATTTAAAGGAATCTCTCTCATTTTTATTAAGAGTCTAAATACGACTACAATATTATAATTTTACCTGATTATGACTGATATTGGAGCTTTATTATGTTAATTTTTACGTTTTTATTTTCTAGGTTGTGTTGTGATGGATTATTATTATTGTTGATTACTACTGATCTGTGGGTTTTTTTTTGTATAACCCTTTTTAAGGGTCACTGTGGGGTTCACACTGTGGATGCAAGCCTCACTTAAAGGGAAGAGTACATGTTTCAACTTGTGCTAATAATTTTTGACTTTTCATTGTGTACTTGACTTATACTGCTTAACATTGTGGCCTCTCTCTGCTTTGTAGTTATTTTTAGGCATCCTGACTGATGAGGAGCCATACAGAAGTGCCACCTAGGGGGCATAGGGGCCGCCGCATTCTTTTGTCCCACAGTCGTGAGAGATGCAATGACACAACCATAGGCTCGGAGGTTGTTTATCTTACGCCCCGTGGGTTTTTGTATGTGGTTCTGTATCAGATCAGATAACCTCATCAAGAAGGATGTATTGATTAGACCATTTTGTTCAGAATATTTACAGTGATTTGTAATGCAAAAGTTTGTTGCTTCTTGATTTATTATTGTTGTTTCTTTTCCTGCTGCCTGCCTTCCCAATAGTGGTATTTTCTAAATGTGTCATTCTTAATTATTAGTTTTTTTGTTTATTACCTCCGCAGGGTGGCTGGGTTCTCCCTTAGAGATGAGAGGAGCTCGGTAATCCGGAGGGGGCTCAGAGTGGAGTCGCTGCTCCTCCACATCGAGAGGAGCCAGTTGAGGTGGCTCGGGCATCTGGTCAGGATGCCTCCTGGACGCCTCCCTGGTGAGGTGTTCCGGGCACGTCCCACCCGGAGGAGACCCAGGGGAAGACCCAGGACCCGCTGGAGGGATTATGTCTCCCAGCTGACCTGGGAATGCCTCGGGATTCCTCCCGAGGAGCTGGCCCAAGTGGCTGGGGAGAGGGAAGTCTGGGTCTCTTTGCTTAGGCTACTGCCCCCGCGACCCGACCCCGGATAAGCGGAAGATGATGGATGGATGGATGTTTATCACTGTTTTAAGATAAAAAGAGGGGACAGTTATGGAAAATTTTATACTGAGAAGTTATATTGATAAATGTATATTAAGAATGATCTTTTCTGTGTATTCTTTCATACTGAGAGAACTGTGTGCCATTTCTTCATGACATAGTGAAAGTCTGATTGTGTGACACTGTATTATATTAGGTTAGCTCAAATGAATTGATAATAGAATTCCTACTTCTAGTGTTTGCATGGAAACAACACTCAGAGCACTTTGATTGAGCGTCTCCTATCTAAAAAAGGCGACTGGGAGTCTGGAAACTTTACCATGGAGAAATGTTTACTGATAGGGTAGAGACAATAGCAAGGCTGTCTCAACCTATAAAGTTGTCAGTCAGTTTGTGGAAGGCAGGATTCAGCTGTTGCAAAACACAGTAATACTGTTCCTCCTTGTTTGTGCAAACAAGTTCAAATTAAATCTCCAATAAATGAAAGAATCTTTTCTCATCTCTTTATTTAAAATGTTTTGCGACTAAACTTATACAAAGGAATTACAGTTCAAACACCCCTTAAAAGCATTAAGGAAAGAATTCAACATGTTGGAAGAATTAATCTGGCAAAAACTTATTTCAGATAGGATCACAAATAATTTACTTTTTAAAATTTAGCTTTTGAGAACAAGTGTATAGTAATTACATCCTGAATTCTATTGAGTAAACACTAACCAACAAAATAGTAAAAGCAACAGGATATTATATATTTTAAAAAGGCAGCAGGTGAGCCAAAATTAGCATAGCAAATCACGATTTAAACAAAACTGGGGGCATTTTAAGGCAACATTTTATTCTATTTACACTTCTGAAAGTTGGTCTACCATCTGTAAAAATGTCCAAAACACAGAAATATATAGAACACATTTCAATTCACGGAGTCTTTATTGTCCCCAAGGGGCAAATTGTGCTGCAGCCAGCAGTAACGGACACAATCAACAATGTTAAAACAGCAACAAAAGTTATAAAATGTTAAAAACAACAACAAACATCAAATACAGAAGACAGAATAAAAGGTCACTTATTAAGAAAACCTATGGCAACAGGGATAAAGGATTTCTTGAGCCTGTTTGTCCTACACCATGGCATCATATACCTGCGGCCCCACGGGAGCAGTACAAACTCACCGACCAGGGGATGATTCAGGTCAGTGAGGAGTGAGTGGGCCTTACTTAAGGTTCTGTGCTTATACAGGTCAGAAAGGTCATTAAGACTAATGCCTGCAATTTTGCTGCACACTTTAACTATGCCCTACAATCTGTTCCTGTTCTTGAGGGAAAGTGAACCATTCCAACAGATAAAAGAAAAGGTAAGAATGGACTCAATACAACAAGAATAAAACATTTTCATAAAAGTGCTGTCGATATTAAAGCTCCTCAATTTCCTTAAAAAATACATGCGTTGATGGGCCTTGCTGCAAATAACATCAACATGGTTATTAAAAGTCATTTTATCCTCAATATTTGTTCCCAGGTATTTATAATTATGGACCCTCTCGACAGCTTGATCCTCAAGGACCAGAGAAGGTTTGCCTGACACACCTTTCCTAATATCTATGATCATTTCTTTGGTTTTGGCCACATTGATGCACATAAAGGATGAGGAACACCAGTCAGTAAATTCACTCACTACGGGGCCAGGTTCAGGGTCGTCACTGGTCAGCAAGGACACAATTACGGAGTCGTCTGCAAACTTTAAAATGTGACGTCCCGCGTGCTGACTACGGCATTTGTTAGTGTACAGAACACACAGCAAGGGTAAGAGGACGCAGCCCTGAGGTGATCCAGTGGAGGAGACAAGGGTGCCTGACAAATCACCATTGACTCTCACACGTTGTGGTCTTTCTGTTAAAAAGTCCATTAGCCAGGCTGTTAGACCAGGATCTACATTGTAGACGTCCCTTAATCTTCCTGCTAAAATATGTGGCTGGATGCTGTTAAGAGCATCTGAAAAGTCGATGAATAAAAGATGGGCAAAAGACTTGGCTCCCTCAAGATGGTTCAAAGCTAAATTTAAAAGGGTGGCTAAAGCATCATCAACACCTCGCCACAACCAGCGCCAACGTCCAGAATTTAACATTTCCACAAGGCAGTACAAAACGTATGTATTTATATTTACATCTTGTGACATAAAAGGTGTAATGACTTATTAAAACAGATAAATGTGACACAGTTGCTTGTGAAATATTTGTGTGGTGACTGAACGTGAACAACAGGTCCACTGTCCAAGTTGATTCTGGATCCTGTACAGCCATTCTCTACACAGACAAATTTCTTTCAAGAAATGTTAGGCAGTGATTTTAACTTTCAGTCGACAACACAGATAATACAGCAGAGCAGGTCTGATAGTCTGATCTCTGAGGCCATAGATTAAAGAACTCAAACATCTGGGAAAGATTATGAAACACACATAAAAGACATTCTGAATCCATAAAAATGCCACTCTTGTTAAAACTCTGGAAAGAGTAATAATCAGTGGGTTATTAATAGTTGAGGAAAGACTAAGGCCCAGTTGAACCAGGTGCAGCAACAAGGTGCTACGGGCCTTATGAGCTAAAGCTTTATCTGTAGAGGCTGACCTGGCTGCTAAAATCACTCCAACATAGGAGAACATTGTAGCAACACCAGCTGAGACAAACACAACACATGTATAGGCTCTGTCATATTCAGCAGTTAGAGCACCAAGCACCAGTGCTATGTTAGAACAAACATCTTTTATGTGCCAAATCTCTAAATTTTCTAATGAAAACTCTAAGAACAGCAGAACACGAGTGAGATTGTTTAATGAGCTGACAGCCCAAATTGTAACGATTACCACCGTTGTATTTCTGATGGTGATGATGGAAGAGTGCCTCAGTGGGTAGCACACGGCCACATATCTCTCTAAAGGCATTACCACCAGTGTTAGCGGAGAAATCCCAGTTGTGAGATTGGCAAGCATACTAAGAACAATACACAGTGAATACACCAGTTTGACTCTGCACACTGATATTAAGAACTGCACCTGACTCTGTGCTAACTGAACAGTGTCTGCAAGAAGGAGGTTATACAGAAGAACGTAACGACATGTGTCACGAAACACAGGTTTACTTCTCAGAGTGAACAAAAGGACCCCATTAATGTAGAGAAAAATAAATGATGGAACTGTAGACAGGGTGGAAATTAGAGCTAGTCTTAACAGGTTCTGACTTACTGATGTCATGTTAGATTCAGACTGAGACACATTCAACATGCTGGAGACTTCTTAAAACTAATTACACTTAACCTATCAGTAAGAAGAAAACAAATCAGCATTTAATTAGGTTAAATACAAGCATTTTAAAATGGTAAATGGTTTAAAAAGGAATGGCAGGTAGAAAAAGCATACAAAGACCATTCACCTGTGCAGACCTCAGCTTGAAGTCAACATACATATGTGGAATATCTGGCTTTTCTTTACTCTAGATAAAATGACAAAGTGACTGATCACATGACACATCATATGGTAGGTTGTTTACTAATTAATTACATAATCCCTCTTGTGCAAACCCATCAGAGCTCACAAGTTTTTATTTCTCAAAGTTTTTAGCGTCTATTACATTCAAGTATTTAGTTTTATGTTGGATTGAAATAAAACTGGTATAAACAGGGAAATCTTCACATCTGACTTTTTGGGCGTTATGGTGTCTGTGCACAGATGTGGCTACTTTTTGAATTGGACTGAGAGGGAGGCGGTTGAAAAGTAGTATGAACAATTCAGAAGCTTTTCAAGCGTAATCTCCCAACTGTTTTTCAACATCACAAAACAAATATTAGTAAATTGGGACAAATAAAATGCACCCATATCTAAAGGTCTGATAAAAGTGCATTTATGTCTAAGATGGGGGGAGGGGGCATTTGTTTTGGGAGGATTAAAGGGATATTCCACCCCTAAGTAAAAAATTGTCTGTTGTCATATTCTCCAGAGTTACATAAGTGAGAAAAAAGCATTTTGTAACCCGCCCAGTAATTACCCTGATCTGGCAGCAGTCCGTTAGCTTTAGCTTAGCATAACCCAATGTAATTGAATTGGAACTACTATCCCACCATCACCAAACTGTTCGCTGTGATGATTCCCGGGCACTCAGACCGCATGCCCAGGGTCCGCTTCCTGTCCCTAGCTGACACGACCAATCTCTGGTACCGGCTCCCCGTCGAGTTCGATTCCTGGTCCCAGTTCCAGACCCGCTCGTCCATACTCCGGTCTCTGCTACTCCCTATGACCATGAAGCCGCCAAACCTGTCTAGACAGTAGATCCAGCCATCAGGGAGATGATGATGATAATGGCTAGGAGATATTTGGATGCCGCTACTGCTCAAACCACGCACAGAGACAGGTAAAAGCACCACAACAATTTCTGCACATTCTCCATGGGTATAATCCCCTCCTTCCATCCATGGTCTTAATGTGGCTGTGTGAGGATGAGGAGGAGTGGATTAAAAAGGCCACAATCGCTGAACAATTTAGACATCCACCTATGCCTAGTCCACAGCATAACAAAACAGAACAGGTCATGGCGGGCATCAGCAGAAACAGGTGACGTGGGGGCCGGTGTCTTAGAAACTTCTTGGGATGAACCTTGTGTCTTGTAGGATGGTGAGTCTTGGATGTTGATGAAACGAATAGGGTCGACGTCAACAGAGAGAAATCAGAAGAAGAGCAAGATTTTATGTTCAATAAACCATATTTAATTGTTTTCTTTTTAGTCAAAGTCAAATTTGTCTTTGAGATTTTCATGATTTGCTCTTGTTAGGTTAACTTTTAGTACACTGTGTCATGATCCATTTCTCACCTGCACTCCCTGCCATCATGTCCCACGCTGCACACCTGTGCTCCAGCCTGATTAGCTCCCTGCCTTCATCTACATTCACCACTACTTAAGCTTTCCTCACTCTCCACTCCCTCGCCAGATTATCGAAAGCCCTTGTGTCATTAGTAGTCCAGCATTCCTCCAAAATCCATGTTTTTTCCCCTCCTGTGTATGACTTTGTTTTTTGCCTCCAGGATTCTAGTTTTTTGTCGCCTAGCCCTAGTCGGATTCTTCTTGCCTCTCTGACTCCTGGAAACAGTAGCTCCGCTCTCCTCTTTTACCCCGATTCCAGTCTTAGCCCCTTGGATGAGTATAACACTCTCTGCGTCTCTGTGTATGATCCTTACCTGTCCCTATGTAGCTACCTTGTCTTCTGTTTCCTGAATTTGACTCTCATTTGCATGAGTCTGCAAGTCTTTCTGCCCAAGGCTCCCTCTGAAGAGAAGCACTTGTAGACTCCACTATCAAGCGGCACTCCCTCCACCTGACCTCTGGTCAGGGTCTGCCGCCCAGCTCTGACCTCGTCACATCTCCCATCCTCAAGCAGCAGGTCAGTGGTACTGTTCAGCTTCCTTCCCGAAGAAATCAGAGGTAAATAAAACATTTGCATTCACCCATCCTGTGTTGTGGCTGGGTTTACGGGTCCTCCTGGTTTATCACTACACACTGTCTCAATGGGGTATTGAGTGGGTAATAGTGTTAAGCCTCCTGAGGCCTTGGTGTGGCAAATCCATGGCGCATACCTACATTTAAGAACAGCTGAATTGTAGAAAACCAGAGGGGCAACAATTACCCATATTATGTTTTAAATCTCTCATCCATTTATGCTTTAATTCTTTTTTGATAAAGTGCCTTTTATTAATGCTTTTATCTTTACTATAATGTGTGTTTACGCAACAGAAATATATACTCTGATAATTAAGTGTGCTTGCATAACAAAATATGTTAACTGATGTGCCTTAGAAAAAGATTTTGTAATAATCTAGATGCTGAAATGAGGAACATTTTGCAATAACTATGAAGATGATATGTGATAAGGCTGTGGTTTTGTTTCTTATTACCAATATGTATCTGTAAGTGTAGAGAAGGGTGATAATGTTCCAGTCAAAAGGTCACCCATCTCTGAATTAATGGAAAATGTATAACAAACCTCACTTTGAAATAACACCTGCATCAAGAAGCGTGCATGCGGTTGGCAGGTCAAAAGGTAACACTGTTTCAGAGAGGAGGGAGATCATTTCGGAGAAAAGTCAAACATCTACAAGAAACCACAAGATTGATGTTGATGGACTGATTCTGTGAAACTGTCTGTGCACATGTCAGCAGAAAAATATGACATGACCCACCTCAGAGAGCAGCCTATATATGTAATGACCGAACAAATGTTTGTCAGACTTTTGGGGGATTTAGACACTGAGCTTGTTAGACTCAGATGGTTAGAACTTGGACTGTTAGACTTTGAGACTTCTAGACTTTGGTTTTCCAGCTGTTACTTTTGTAAGCTTTTGAATTTTTGTATTGTAATTCTTTTTTGAGTTAAGATTAAACTTTTTAAATTTAACTTCCTTTTCCAAGCAAGTCTTTTTAGAGAGTATTAACTTAATTCTGTGAGGAGGTCACATAAAGACCCCTGTATTTGGGGTCTCCGATATATGATTGGCCTGGGGATTGTAGTATGCAAAATTTGATCATATGTGTTAAATGTCATGTATGATGGCATATTGAAAATCGCACGATTACAGGATGTGAAGGCTGGATAATTGGGCACCTTTTGAGGAAAATCAAAGCCCTTGTATATGTTGGAAGTATGTGTGACTTTTGAGGACCTCTGAGACAAAGAGTTTTATTGCAGGCCATAAAACTAGGAGGTTTGCTTGAGAGGACCCGGGACTATAAAACCATAAAATTCAGGATGGACTCACAGGCCAGACCTCGGATCTTTTGATGTAGGAGCAGGACAATGGTCAATAAACTAACCAGCTTTTGTTTAGGACTGTCAGTAAAGCCTGGGAGAATGAACTTTGGACCTGGACCCAGGAAATGGCAGTTGTAAAAGCAAAGAGGACACTTCCAGCTCATGAATGCATAATTCTTGACTGACCAGTCGGTGTCGAGACACTTTTTAAAAACGTTCTGATTGGAGCAGATTCCGAGGGAGAAGAGACGCCCAAATCCTGGGAAGTTTTGGATGTCTATAAAAGTTATGGCATGAAAACCATTCGTCGTCAGATGTCTTTATCTGGCCCAGAGAAAATGGGCATGTTTCTCTGTAAACTGCATATCTTAATCTGTTTAAAATAAAACTGAGAACTGGAAGTTGGCCCCTTTGTCTCTGCTTGAACATGCACTGAATTATTTTTTTTACAAAAATTTAATTCTACAGGATTGACAGACAAGTCAGCTAAGAACTTTTCAGACGGCAGTGTTATCCGTGTTTTGACAGTCACAGGGGGTTCGGGACTTCTAAAATCCAGGGACAAGGAGACAGAGGTGCTTCTTGACTTTTCATTGTGGCTGAAGTCAGATGATAAGAAATCCACCCTGGGACCTAGTTAGCCCTGCCCCGCAACTGTGACACCGGACTGGTAAGTCAAGCATTTTAAATTTGCTCAACTCTGCGAGCGCCGGGTTCTGAGGAGGTTCTGTGCTTCTGTCCTCGTATTCTGACAGTGAGTCAGAAGCCCAGATCTCCAGAATCAGCCTGTGAGACGTGGAGCGGCCGCATACAACCCGCCTGAGGACCTGCTCAGTGAAACCTGTTTAAACAAACATCTGTGATGAATAGAAGCATGGTTTTATAGAAGGTTGTGGAATCTCGTTTTAGTTCAGCGACATGAATTGGACAATCTCTGAAGAGGTCATTTAGATGGGTAGAGCTCAGGGAAGCTTTTTGACTACATCTATTGCACCTGCATATATATAAATATAAAATATATGTATTACTTAGAAGGTTATAGGTCTAAACTGTTCTCAGTATCCGGAGCTGAAACGAATCAGAACAGAGAAGTTTTTACTATACTAGGACAGAGAGGACGTAAGTGTCACGTTTAGGCTCAAGGAGGACCCAGATGCGGAGCGGCGTTTGTGGCTCTTACGGCCCATGTTTATTAATAGTCAAAAAGGCAGACGAGAAGCACAGAGAACACAAGCACTAGGGGAGGTAACGACAACAACGACCCGACGAGGACAGACAGACACAGAAGGGCATATATACTGTGGGGAGGGTAATCAGGAAACGTGGAACACCTGGGAGCAGAGGCAGAAAACACAGGGAGGACTAATAGGACAACAGGTGAAACAAACTAGGACTAAGTAACTCAAACAGACTGGGAGGAAACAGGGAGGAATAAACAACACAGACAGGGACGGATCATGACAGTACCCCCCCCTCAAGGTGCGCCACCTGGCGCACCAAGCAGGAAACTCAAGCCAGGGCGGGAGGAGGGGGTCCAGGACGGAGGGACAAAACCACAGTTCCCAGAAGACCCATGACGTGGCGGCCGGCGGCGAGGGATCAGCAGGCGAGGAGGCCGGCGACGAGGAACCAACAGACGAGGAGGCCGGCGACGAGGAACCAACAGACGAGGAGGCCGGCGACGAGGAACCAACAGACGAGGAGGCCGGCGACCAGGAACCAACAGACGAGGAGGCCGGCGACGAGGAACCAACAGAAACGAGGAGGCCGGCGACGAGGAACCAACAGACGAGGAGGCCGGCGACGAGGAACCAACAGACGAGGAGGCCGGCGACGAGGAACCAACAGACGAGGAGGCCGGCGACGAGGAACCAACAGACGAGGAGGCCGGCGGCGAGGAGGCCAGCGGACGAGGAGGCCGGCGACGAGGAAACAGCAGACGAGGAGGCCGGCGACGAGGAAACAGCAGACGAGGAGGCCGGCGACGAGGAAACAGCAGACGAGGAGGCCGGCGGCGAGGGACCGTCAGACGAGGAGGCCGACGACGAGGGTGCCGGAGTCGAGGAGGCCGGCGGCGTGGAACCTTGAGCCTTGGGGGCCGGCGGCGTGGAACCTTGAGCCTTGGGGGCCGGCGGCGTGGAACCTTGAGCCTTGGGGGCCGGCGGCGTGGAACCTTGAGCCTTGGGGGCCGGCGGCGTGGAACCTTGAGCCTTGGGGGCCGGCGGCGTGGAACCTTGAGCCTTGGAGGCCGGCGGCGTGGAACCTTGAGCCTTGGAGGCCGGCGGCGTGGAACCTTGAGCCTTGGAGGCCGGCGGCGTGGAACCTTGAGCCTTGGAGGCCGGCGGCGTGGAACCTTGAGCCTTGGAGGCCGGCGGCGTGGAACCTTGAGCCTTGGAGGCCGGCGGCGTGGAACCTTGAGCCTTGGAGGCCGGCGCCGTGGAACCTTGAGCCTTGGAGGCCGGCGCCGTGGAACCTCGAGCCTTGGAGGCCGGCGGCGTGGAGTATGGCCGGGCTTTACCCTGAGATCCGGAGAGTGCTGAAACAGGCCGAAGTGCTGCTGAAGCTGAACGGAGTGCTGCTGAAGCAGGCTGGAGTGCTGCTGAGAAGGAGGCGTGTTCGCCAGAACACCCTCGGTGGAATCGGGAACCGGAGGCGTGTTCTCCTGAACATCCTCGGAAGAGGCGGGAACCGCAGGCGTGTTCGCCTGAACACCCTCGGCGGAGTCGGGAACCAGAGGCGTGTTCCCCTGAACACCCTCGGCGGAGTCGGGAACCAGAGGCGTGTTCCCCTGAACACCCTCGGTGGAGTCAGGAACCAGAGGCGTGTTCCCCTGAACACCCTCGGCGGAGTCAGGAACCAGAGGCGTGTTCGCCTGAACACCCTCGGCAGAGTCAGGAACCAGAGGCGTGTTCCCCTGAACACCCTCGGAGGAGTCAGGAACCAGAGGCGTGTTCTCCTGAACACCCTCGGAAGAGTCAGGAACCAGAGGCGTGTTCGCCTGAACACCCTCGGAAGAGTCTGGAACCGGAGGCGTGTTCTCCTGAACACCCTCGGAAGAGTCAGGAACCAGAGGCGTGTTCTCCTGAACACCCTCGGAGGAATCAGGAACCAGAGGCGTGCTCTCCTGAACACCCTCGGAGGAATCAGGAACCAGAGGCGTGCTCTCCAGAACACCCTCGGAGGAATCAGGAACCCGAGGCGTGTTCTCCAGAACACCCTCGGAGGAATCAGGAACCCGAGGCGTGCTCTCCAGAACACCCTCGGAGGAATCAGGAACCCGAGGCGTGCTCTCCAGAACACCCTCGGAGGAATCAGGAACCCGAGGCGCATCCGTCTGGACGCCCTCGGAGGGAACTCGGAACCGAGGCGCATCCGTCTGGACGCCCTCGGAGGGAACTCGGAACCGAGGCGCATCCGTCTGGATGCCCTCGGAGGGAACTCGGAACCGAGGCGCATCCGTCTGGACGCCCTCGGAGGGAACTCGGAACCGAGGCGCATCCGTCTGGACGCCCTCGGAGGGAACTCGGAACCGAGGCGCATCCGTCTGGACGCCCTCGGAGGGAACTCGGAACCGAGGCGCATCCGTCTGGACGCCCTCGGAGGGAACTCGGAACCGAGGCGCATCCGTCTGGACGCCCTCGGAGGGAACTCGGAACCGAGGCGCATCCGTCTGGACGCCCTCGGCAGAGACTTGGACTGCGGCCTGCTGTTGGCAGCCGCGGAGAGGAGCTGACTCAGGAACCGTCTCTGGAGCAGGAGAGACCTCGGGAACCGTCTCTGCAGCAGGAGAGACCTCAGGAACCGAGTCAGAGGACCCGAACTCCAGATCATACCTAGGAGAACTGGGTTCTGGATCACACTCTGTCCGGGGTTCCAGGTGAGCCTCTGAAGAGCGCTCAAAAATAATCTCCTTAGAGCTTTCTGGTTCAAAAACAGTCTCTATAGGGGACTTGGGCTCAATATTCCCTATGGAACTCTTTCCTCTGTTCAGAACGAACTCATAATAGAGTTCAAAAATGTTTTCAAGCATCCTAGAGTCATTCTCGAATACCTTAAATAACATTTCAAAGTCTGCTTCAGTCGTCGGCCGCCAGATGGCGCCACCTCTACCGGTGCCAGTGTGAAGCTTCGTGGCTGGATGCATCGAGCAAGTGACTGCGGAAGAGGACTGCAGCGGCTGAGAGTTCGAAACCGAAGGCTGGACGCTGGGGTAAGCATCCGCCACCGAAGTGCCACCAGGAGCGGCCCGCTCCAGAGAGAGAAGAGAGGAAGCCGCGCTCTCCTGTGGCGGAGGACAGCGAGCCGAGACCGGCAGAGGTGGACGAGGACAAGCTGGCTGGGAACAGACCGATACCTGGTGGTGCCGAGGGGATTGAGTAGGCAGACCCGAAACTGGCTGCTGGCGGCAGGAGGAAGCGGAGCTCCCCTGAAGCGAAGATGGAGCAGCTCGGCGACGCCTCCTCCCTCGACGCCGAGAAGCAGGACGAAGACCAGCCTCAGAGGGACCGGAGACAGGCGGAGGACCGGTGGAAGGAGCCAGGGAGGACGACCGGCCGGACCAGGAGGCGGAAAGCCGTGGAGAAACCGGCGCACCCTGGGCGCCGCTGCAGAAATCCAGCTCGTCATCCAGGGAGTCCGAGAAGAATTCCGTGAAACAGTCATCCTCCTCCTCCGAATCGTCGTACATGGAGGCAAGGAGAAATGCTGGGGAAACAGCAGCCGTGTTCCCAGGAGGGCACTTAGGAGCGACACGATGGCCCAAAACCCAAGGAGCGGGGAAGCCGCCCCCCTCACGACGACAGGGCCCAACACCGGGCGGACAGAGGGCCAGCCGCGATCCACAAAAAGGTGAGTCTGAATAGAGTCCTTGACTTACGCTCCAATTTATCAGTCTCCTCCATTCATCGTCCGAGTGGTGGTACTCCGCTGGGTCCAGTGGGGGGTCGGGTCGTACTGTCACGTTTAGGCTCAAGGAGGACCCAGATGCGGAGCGGCGTTTGTGGCTCTTACGGCCCATGTTTATTAATAGTCAAAAAGGCAGACGAGAAGCACAGAGAACACAAGCACTAGGGGAGGTAACGACAACAACGACCCGACGAGGACAGACAGACACAGAAGGGCATATATACTGTGGGGAGGGTAATCAGGAAACGTGGAACACCTGGGAGCAGAGGCAGAAAACACAGGGAGGACTAATAGGACAACAGGTGAAACAAACTAGGACTAAGTAACTCAAACAGACTGGGAGGAAACAGGGAGGAATAAACAACACAGACAGGGATGGATCATGACAGTAAGTCAATAGACCGAAATAATTAGGGGGTGTTTACGCACAATTTCTAATTAAGTAAGCTGCGACCGAAAGCTCTGTTCTGTATAGGGCGTAGGCAAAATTTTATTTGTTATAGAATATAAAATATACGCTTTAATGCTAATGTAGTGACTCCTACTCGGTGACTGACAAGAGGGAAGTAAGCCAATATATGTTGCAGAAAGAATCAGGGGGTAGTACGTTATTCGCGGATTAAGTATGCTGGAGCTGAAGTAGTCCTACTTGGGTCAGTTATGGAGACTAGAGGTGTGTAAAGTAAGTCTGTTGTAAGAACCAAAAGATTCTCTAGTAAAATAGGAGTACAAACCTAAAAATCAGTCTAGCTAATTACCGCCTATTGAAGGTTAACTCAAAATAGTTTCCCCTTATAATAATAGGCGTTTAATTTAGTTACCGCTGGTTGAACAATAGTACAGAAGCTGCAAAGATAGATAGATACTTTATTTATCCCAGACAAAGGGAAAATTCAATTTGTCAAGTGCCCGTATATTTACAAGTACATCTTAGATTGGAATTTTTTTTAAATATAATTTTGGAAAAATGTTGGATGTCTCTGAATAGTCTTATGGTTGCAAGAACAAACAATCTCCTGGACCTGTCCGTCCTACATCTCAAAGAGATCAATCTTTCACTGCAGCTGCTTCCCTGGCTGGTCAGGACATCATGAAGGGAGGGTATAAACTGCGACTCTGCTTCCTGGTCTGGACCCTGGTTTGTCACTGTTTTGAAGGACTTATAAATCTGTCCAGATTCCTAGAAGGAAGAACTGCTCCATCCAAAGTGGGATGGATGCTGTCTCTCCGGATCAGACCAGGTTTTCACAAAAATGTTTGGCAGTTATCATTGTAGCCCATGTTGTTTGCTGGACACCACTCTATTGAAGAAATGACAGCATGCGGCTAAACGTATCGTCACTGGTCTGATCGAGCAGGGGACCAGAAACGATTACAGAGTCTGACATGGATTTGGTAAACTTATATGCTGAAGCAACACTAATTTTAGTGACCTCCAATTGGTGTAACCAAGTGTTATTACCGCCAGCGTGAATTACAGTCTTACTGTATTTGGGCTTTTCCTTAGTCAGTAGTTTCAAGTAAATTTCAGAATCAGAATCCTCTTCACTGCCATATAATGGCCAATAACAGCAATATCAGGAAATTGAATCTGTACCTTTTGCAGTTTACTGTAACAAGTAATCCTTCCCTTTTTTAATTTTTTTTATTCATGTGCAAAAAACATCAAAAACATGAAAGCCGGGCAAGGCAAATACCATCTTTACAAGTCAAGTGTTAACTAAGCTTAAGCAATCAATTGCAAACTCATGCAAAAGTATGCATCTCCTTATTATTATGAATTTCTTATAGTAACTGAATCATAAGAGAATACATTCCTAAGGGAGCACCAAGCGTCTGCCCTGTTGTTGGTGCATCTCATTGGGTGGGGATTGTTTGGTGGCGGCTGTCTGGTGGTCGGGTCCAGCAGCTCTGCTCAGTCACCTGTTCTGTGGTTCCCTTGCTTGGTTGGTTCATTGGTGGATTTGATTAGCCTCAGTTGGATGCTTGTTGGATGTTGTGTTTTTCGGGACTAAGAGTTGGGAGCTGGTTGAGCTCAGTGTCTGGGTGCTGGCTGGGCTTGGCCCACTGTGGCTACTGGTGTGGCACTCCAACATGGGGTGGAGGAGCATCGGGATGGTGGCTTTGGGTGGCGTTGGCACGTGTCGGCTGCCCACGGCCCCTGCAGCCTGGCGGTGGTAGCAGGGAGCCCCCATTCATCCAGTCCCCAGTTTGGTACGTGCTAGGGGACGGAGCTCCCTCGGGTCCATGGCCAGATCCGCGTTGGCGTAGCTAGCAGCATGTGGGCTCTTAGTTGCGGCTTCCCTAGGCTCCCACATTATGGGTAATCCATGTTCCCCAGGACACTTTAATTCTCCTCTACTGAGGGGTGGAGGGGTACGGCTTTGGCCCGCCTGGAGCTCCTGTGCTTTGTAGGTCCTTCTGATGTATATGGCTCCAAGCTCCTTCATATCTGCACCAGTTCCTGGGAGGAGAATCAGTGTTTTTTCCCTCCAGGTAGTGAACACTTGCATGTTAAAAACCTCATATGCACCAGCATGCTCATCAACACACACACAGGTATACGGATTCCTGAATGTACAGATACATTCTTGGGCTGATGTTAGAGCAACTTGATCTTGAAATTATCGCTATCATGGGGTTTTAAGTGACGCTGTTGTTGTATTTATATATCTATTTGTGTGTTGTGGTCGTGTAATTCTCAGTTTACATTGTTTGGTTTGTTTTGTTGTTTTAATTCCCCTCTCCATGCTGTTCTGCTGTTGTGGAGATGGACTGGGATGTTTTATTTTACCCCCTTCCTTTTTTGTATCTTCAACTCTGCCTTTTAACTTTTTTCGTCCCTACCTACCTCTCTTCCTGTTTTCTCGTTTCCACTCCTTATTTTCTGTCTCCATTTCAATAATATTGAAAAAAAGAGCCTGAACAATTTTTAATAGAGATTTTTTTAAAGATATAAATAAAGTGGACTACTATAGCAATTACTGTAATGCTCCACCTGTGAAAGTAAAGTGACTATTTAGCACTCAGACATCAAATATGAGTGTACAGAAAATAAGTACTTGGTCAATATCAAAAATTCACCTCAAGTGTTTATAATGTAACCTTAGTCGACAATGACAGAGGTCAAACATTTCATGGTTTGGACACATTGTAGCTGGTATTTTGGTTCATTCTTCCAGGCAGATCTTCTCTAGCGCTGGAATTGTTCTGGGTTGTCACTGGGCAACATGGACTTTTAATTCCCTCCACAGATTCTCTGGATTGGATTGAGGTCTGGAGGCTGACTAGGCAACTCCAAAACCTTAAAATGCTTTGTAAGTAGTGACATAGTTAATATAAATATATATATAGGTCATTAGGGCTACGTATTAAAATTAAATTATTGTGAACCTGTGACCAGGGAAGAACTCAATGTTAATAGAGTGGTATTTTTTATCTGCTCCCACAGTCACTTCCACAGAACACAGCTGCAGGTTTTAATTAGTTTTTGTGTGGGTTTTTCAGACAGCTTCTTTGAGGTAATTTATTAAATCACAGAAAAGTATTATGTGTGTGGATGCTTACCAAAGAACAATGCTTAGCTTATTAACACTGAAGGCAGATGGTGTGGGAAAACAGGAAGAAAGCAGACTAAACAGAAAACATGTGTTTAACTAAAAAGTGGCTGTATGAAATTGGCTAGGGAACACAAGGTCAGTTTTGGAAGGGAGGCTGGGACTCCTTGAGAGAGGTTTTCATATTACGTCTGAGAAATGTAACTTATCTTGATCTGTGTGTAATAAAAGCTGTGGTCCACTGGAGTTCGGTGTGCACTCTGGGATTTTTCTCTGGGACTGTACCCACCTGCAGGTGAGATTGGCCAAAATTGGATAATTGTGTCTGTTTCCTATTTGCTCTCTTTGGACAGAAATTATGAATACCCTCGGAAGGTTGAATTGAGGCTGCAGAAAAAGTAGAGATTAAAAGCCATATTTTGGCACCTGTTCCTTTAAAGAGAGGCTTTGATGAACGAGTAAAAATTCTATCTTTCATCAGTAGCCAGTCCTTTGTTGGCATAGCGTTGTGTTTGGGGTTATTATCATGCTGGAAAATCCAACCATGATTCATCTTCAATGCTTTCAATGGTGGAGGAGGTTTTGTGCCCAAAATCGCACTTTACATGGCCCCATTCATCCTTTCCTTAATGTGGATCAACTGTCCTGTCTCATCTTGCTGAAAAGCAGCCCCAAACCATAATGTTTCCACCTCCATGCTCCACAGTGTGTATGGTGTTCTTTGGATGCATCTCAGCATTCTTCCCCCTCTAAACAAGGTAAGTGCCGTTCATACCAAAGAGTTCTAGTTTTGTTTCACCTGACTATATGATATTCTCCCAATCCTCATCTGGATCATTCAGATGGCCTCTGGCAAACTTTAGACAGGTACCGGCTTAACCTGCAGGATTTTGATCCATGTTGATGTTGTGTTCATTAATAGTAACCTTTGTTACTGTGCTCCCAGCTCTCTTCAGTTCATTGACCAGTTCCCCCCCATCTAGTGCTGTGCTGTTTCCTCACTGTTCTCCAGATCATGTGTTCCCCACAAGGTGATATCTTACATGGAGCCCCTCGTCGAGGGAGACTGTTAATGATCCATTGTGTAATAATTGCTCCAACAGTGGATCTCCTCTGACCAAGCAGCTTGTCTACTGTAGATTGGCTCATCCCAATGTTGCGTAGGTGTACAATCTTTTCCCTGTTATCCTTGGTAAGCTCTCTGGTCTTGGACCTGTTGGAGGTTGGAGTCTGACTGAAGATTGTGGATAGGTGTCCTTTGTAGAGATGAGTTCAAACAGGAACTACTAAAACAGGTAACATGTGGAGGAAAGAGGAGCTTCTTAAAGAAGTAGTTACAGGTCTGTGGGAACCAGAATTATTGCTTGTTTGTAGGTGCTAAAGACTTATTTTCTGCACTATTATATACAAATTAATTCATTCAACTTCATGTCTCTCACAGTTGAAGTCCATGTATGAAAAAACTTACAGACTTCTCTCATCTTTTTAAGTTGGGCAACTTACATCGGTGGTTGCCAAATACTTTTATGCACCGTATGTAAGAGATAGACAAATGAGCCTTAAATTAAAAATGCAAGGAGAAATTCCTGGGGAAACAATATTTTCCTGTGTTTTTGAAGATAAGGTGATTGCAAAAATTGTCACATGACTTGGAAATGGGTTACAAAAGAGCCATAAACTGTCAACATCAAACTCTGAAAAGCGCAGGATTGCACATAAAAATATATGACTGTATATGATAGTGGGATTTGGATACTGATTATATGAAAACTTTGTTGGGTGCACAAGCGGATGTTAAATCTGCGCTCATAAGATTTTCTGTATCAGGTTAGTAATTGTTAGGGACAAAACTCTCATTTATTATTATTGCCAGGACATGTTCCCGGCTTCACCGGCTGAAATAATACCTATGCTTTGAATCAGAATCAGAATCAGAATCAGCTTTAATGGCCAAGTATGACACATACAAGGAATTTGACTCCGGCAACTTTTCTCTCCAGTACAGAACTTAAATAAGTGAAATTAAAAAACGGACGAGAAAAAAAAAATAAAATAAAATAAAATAAATAAAAATAAAGGATAATATATACACCAAACCAGGGTTATTGTACAGTAAGTATATACAGTAAGTATATACAGCAGTGCAGAGTTTTAGTTTATTGTTCATGTGAGTGGACACACACTCTGTGACTATTCAGAGTTCATCAGAGCGACAGCCTGGGGGAAGAAACTGTTCTTGTGTCGGGTGGTTTTGGCGTACAGCGCTCTGTAACGCCGGCCTGAGGGGAGGAGCCTAAACAGATTGTGGCCAGGGTGTGAGGGGTCAGTGGTGATTTTTCTGGCCCGCTTCCTGACCCTGGCCCGGAAAAGGTCCTCAATGGAGGGAAGATCAGAACCTATGATCCTCTCTGAGGACCTGACTGTTCTCTGCAGTCTGTCCCTGTCTTGCCTGGTGGCGGATCCGAACCAGACAGAGATGGATGAGGTCAGGACAGACTGGACTATTGCTGTGTAGAATATGGTCAGCAGTTCCTGAGGCAGGTTGAACTTTCTGAGCTGACGCAGAAAGTACAGCCTTTGCTGGGCCTTTTTCCTTATAGAGTCAATGTGGGAGGTCCACTTCAGGTCCCGTGTGATGGTGGATCCTAGGAACCTGAAAGACTCCACTGTGGGGACTGGCCTGTTGGTGATTATGAGAGGAGATGTTGATGGGGGTCTCTTCCTGAAGTCGACTGTCATCTCCACAGTTTTGAGCGGGTTTAGCTCCAGGTGGTTCTGACTGCACCAGAGGACCAGCTGTTCCACCTCCCTTCTGTATGCAGACTCGTCGCCGTCACGGATGAGTCCAATGACGGTGGTGTCATCTGCAAACTTCAGGAGTTTCACAGAAGGGTCTCTTGACGTGCATAAAGTATGCCGTTTTTCAAAAAAATGAAATATTTAAACTGTTATTCATTGCATACATTTATTTTATATACATTTTTATGAGTGCTGATGTTTGTTGGAAATGTTACTGTTTGTACAATTATCAAAATTAAACTGTGAAGTTGAAACTAACGTTCCTACAAAACCAGAATTTTTGTTCTACAGTTACACCCTTAGTTTATATATATTCATCTGTCTGTAAAACAGAAAACAATCTGTGCAAATAGAAAATTCACTGTCACCCTATCTAACTTTGACTAGAGTCCCACAGGGCTCAGTACTGGAACCAGTATCGTTCTGTCTTTATGTCAATAATTTACCACAGGTTTGTCCAAATATCAACATACGAATGTATGCTGATGATACAGTATTGTATGCTTGTGCAAAAACAAAACAAGTTGGCTGCTAAATATTTTTCTGGGAGAATGTCACCTGTGTTTCTCACCTGAACGGCACTAAAACTGTATGGATGTTTTTGTCATGGCAGTCAGCAGAGGGACAGGAGCCAATTCTATTAGTTAATGGAGAGAAACTGAAAGCAGCAGAACAATTCACGTATCTTGGTGTTGTCTTTGATTGGCGCCAAACATTTAAACATGTAAAAGAATCTCATGTTTTTAAATCTAACTTTTCATTATTATTTTAATTATTTCATCGTGTAAAAAAATCTCAAATTGAGGTTTCCACAGAAATGTTCGTTCACTCATCTGTGAGAGTTAAATAGAGATATGTATTCTGTTTTTATCTTTAGCTGATACACCAGGAATAAAAACTGACATTCTCCAATGACAAATGAGATTTGATATAAGAACAGGTCTGATTGTCTGGTCTCTGAGACCATATATAAGAGAGCTCAGACATTTAGGAAGGATGATTACACAGAAATAAAGAAGAACCTGCATGCGAATAGCTAGAACCCTGTCTAGATTTTGGGAGATAACTACGAGCAATGAGTTGTGTATTGTTGATGATACTGTGAGGCCCATCTGCAGCAGATGCAGCAGCAGAGTCTTTTGTGCCTTGCTGGCTAAAGCTTTGTCTATGGAGGCTGAGCGAGCCGCTACGATGATACCAGCATAAGAGAAAGTAACAGTTACACCTCCTAATGCACACAGAAAATAAGTGAAAGCTCTGCTAAATATATCAGATGCCGGGTCAGCAAACAGATTCTCTCTTCCACAGAAGTCTACCATCTGGCCTTGCTTTACATTGTGCAAAGAAAAATGTAAAAATAGACCGAGTTGCATGATTTCTTTTAGTGTACTGAAACACCAAATGATACAAATAACCACTCCTGTGTTTCTGGTGGTGATTGATGTGCTGTGCTTGAATGGATAGCACACAGCTACGTATCTCTCTAAACACATAATAACCAGTGTGACAACAGAAACATTAAGTGTCAGATTGTTGAGAATAAACAAGCCCCCACAGACAGAATACAGAAGTGTTGTTCTAGAAGAAGACAGTAAAAACATTGACTGACTCTGTGCCAGCTGGATGGTGTCTGCAAACAGAAGGTTAAACACAAGAATATAACGAGAGGTCTCTCGAAAGACCTCTTTACTCCTCAAGGTGTATAACATTGTCAGGTTAATGAAAAGGAACACAAAGCATGGCAAGGTTGTCGCTGTGGAAAATAACACCACCCCTAAAAGTCCCTGTCGCTGCAGAACTAAGGTGGTGTTCATCTGAGTTTCATTTGTCGACATGTTCAACAAGGATTCAACCCACATGAAGATACAGAACTAAAACCTAGTGTAAAAATGTTTGCTTCAGCCAAAAACTATTCCATGGTCATCATCTAGATAGTTATTAGAGTTCACATCTCTAAACCAACATATAAATCTCATTTGCATATACTTTTAGCTGGAGATGATCTGTAGTATTTTCCTTTTCTTCAACTAATATTTATTTGATTAGGGCTGCAACACCTTAAACTGGAAAGTAACAGCTAATTGGCAGATGATGTTGGAGCACCTTCCCATTTTGTCATGATGCTCAGCATTCCAATTGGCTACATGCAAAATATGGCGGCCACTAACTTCCTGTGGAAGTGTGTGATGGACGGGACTTCCGGTTGCTTCCCAGTCCTGTCAGTCAACCTGGTTTGTTGTCAGAGAACGCTAACGAACGGAGGAAAAATGAGTTTGTTTGGTGTCCAGAAAAGGAGATTGGGTTGGAGGGTCATCAGTACACTGCTGTGTTCCTAAATGTTCATGTTCTTCATGGTACAATTCTTGTGTTACCTTCCACTGCTTCCCTGCTGACAATGCCAAACGTCAGGTCTGGCTAGCTAAAATCCGGAGGGATAACTTCACTCCAAGTAGGGACTAAAGGGTGTAGTCGGCATTTTCTACCCAGAGATATTGTTGCTAGACCACAGGGAAATAAGCTGCTTAAAAAGGAGGCTGTTTCTGTTCTTTTTGAGTGGAACAACTACGACTTTCGCAAGCTAAGACCCTGTGTGTGAACGTAGGCCACAGCCGGAGGAGAGCCTTGCTGCTGCACGTCCAGCTGAGGACTCTTCGGGGTCAGAGACGGAGGCGTTGGCCCCCGACCACAATTATTGTCTTTCTAGCCAGAAAGTTATGTTGGTACTCAGAGTATCATCAAGTATTAAAAAGCACAGACACAGCCTTAGAGAATGGACATGCAGCGTTGGGCCAGGTTTTAATGAAATGCCACAAAATTATGACAAAAGATCATACCTTATTACAGCATCAAACGATGGGACTCTCTCTAAAAATGGGGTGCACAGATTCTTATAAACCTCTTTGCGCACAGGGAAGCGTGCGCTTCTTGCATACACACAAGTGCAGCGCCTAAGTGATGGATTCCAGGTGTGCTTTTCTAGACTGGAGCCAGGTCAAGTCGACTCTATCATGTTTTGACTAATGTTTTCTTGGAAATCCTCAGTGAGCCAATGTTCTGCCAGATCTTCGCACAAACAATCCTTTGGCCGTATAAAAAATTCCTGGCTAATGGGGGAAATCTTGCAATGTGGAAACTAGTTATATAAACATTAATCCTAACAGTGTAATATAATATGAATCTGCCTTCTACATTTGCAAATAGAAAACGAGTCCCTTTGCAGACAGCTGGAGCTGGAACGGGTTCAAATAGAGAGACTGCAGCTGTGAACGCGTTTCTGTCTGAAGCCCTTTTTCAGGCTCAGATGACCAGGTTCACCATTTTAACTGGTACGTTTGTATTATGATCAGTGTTGGGCATCTTACATTAAAAAAAGTAATTAGTTATGGTTACAAATTACCTTTTCAAAAAAGTAATTGAGTTAGTAACTCAGTTACCTCGCTGTACAAGTAATTAGTTACTCAGCAAAGCAACTGTTGCGTTATTTCTATATGTTCTATAACGCAGATACGTTCTATAATATCTATAACATCAAATACTTTTTTAACTGAATGATAAAGAATAAAAAACACCATATAGACGGTACTTTAGAAAATTTGGTATTTGAACTTGACTCAATAAGACTGAAGCTGTGTGCAGAAATGTAAAAATATACCAAAGGAAAATGTTGGAAACAAATAGTCACACATTTTTTATTAAATTACAAAAAACTAAGAAGGACAACTGTGGGCAAAAAGAAACAAAGGAAAATTTGTCCACTAGGTTATGCTGATCTCTGTATCTGTAATATTGTACAGTAAACAAAGCATTATCCAACTGGTTGGAGAAAGATATTTTCAGACTGATTTGGTGTCATCTGGTCACATGACCTGAAAGCTATTGAAGGAAAACCTGAAATATTACAGTAAAATACCAATATAAAATATTATATGTATGCAAATGTCAAATATATATATATATATATATATATATATATATATATATATATATATATATATATATATATATATATATATATATATTTATAAATCTGTCTGTCATGTTCCTGTGGTGTCCAACGTCAATTTATCAATATTTTGGGGTTAGTTTGTTTGTAGGTCTCACAGGTATTGATTAATTTTACAGAATGTATGGAGATTTATGGAAAACCAAAACCTAACGAAACGATATATCAATCAGCATTAAAGATCAGAATAGCAACTAAAACGAGGATGAAAACACAACAAAAGGTGACAAAAGAGTAATGAAAAAGCAACAAAAAAGCCATTAAAAAGTGACAAAAACGTGTTTGAACGGCGACAGACAAGTGACAGATAAGGTACCAAAAACATGATAAAAAGGAACAAAGGAATAAAAAAACGACTAAACAATGACAAAAAGGCAACAAGAAAGATGAAAACACTTCAACATGTTGAAAAAATGCAATGACAACATGAAAAAAAAATTACGATCACCTTTGTAAGTCTTAGAAGGGGGTAAGAGGTTAACTACAGAAGACTGCCTACCCATATGTTTGGTCTTAATTTTGTCTAAATATTCTGTATTGTTTTCACAGATTTGCCTCATACAGACATTTCCAATATTTTTTAAAGTTGTAAAGTTGTTTTAAACTGTGAGCTTTTTCAGCAAGATCAGTTAGTGAATACAAACAGTTTTTACGTGCTTGTTGTTACATTGTTGTATTGTCTTGATTATCGCTTTCTTGTATTTTAATGTGTTTAACACACATCCACGGTATGATTCTTTTATTTTGATCAATAAGTGTATGACAGTCAGATTTAACAGACTGGCTTGCCTTATCTTAGTGTATCCACGGTTAATTCCAGTAAATTTACACCTGCTAGCCTACAGCTGGAGGATGTCTGAAATATTTATACATATTTGTGTTTGCGGTATCAACATTTTAAAACAGTGTCAATAACAGAGCTGATAAGTTATAATGGCAAATTCCTTTTTTCCGCTGTGATTTTTTTAATCTAAGGCAATAGTAAAGAGTGACTTTTCTGTTACAGAAACTTCCTCCTTTGCTGAGCTGCTCCTGTTCCTGATCTATTTGTCTATTTGCCTGTCTGTTCAGGATCTATCCGTAAGGTTTGACTTTGACTACAGTAAGCAGGAACATTACCACGTGGGCCAACTTCCTCTACCATCTACTTGGAAGCCAACGCCTTTGGTTTTTTGACAAAGTTAACCCAGTGTCTTTGTGTGGGATCACGGATGAACTGTTAAGTGGAAAATTACCAGAATGGTTCACTCGTTAAAGCATGGGCTACTTAATCTTTCCAAAGCCCTTAATAAAAGGTAAATAGGTGATTTTTAAGTATTTAATGACATTTATGTTATGAAACTGTACTCAACTAGTGCGTGCTTCATGTAGAAATATTTTTACATTTGGTGGTTTTGCACATTTTACTTATTTTTATTTATGATTTGTCTTCTGAGAACCATTTTAGGTATGATCAGGATCAGTGGTTAACAAATACTAGTAAATGTACCAGTGCTGGTATTTGAGGTTTCTTCGTGTGATTGTTTAAATCTTAATTAATTTCATGTTAGTAATTTTCATTGGGTCTACAAGAATAACTTCCAGTTTTACTTTAGTTAAACCCACGAGGCTGTAGTTTTTTTCCTGTTTATAACTTACGATTCGGGAAATGGCTAAAATGCAACTATACCAAATTTGTCTCTACGCTTGAATGTTTTTAATCTGCTCTAGTTGAAAAACTAAAGTACTTAGACCTTTCAAACCTGGACTGCATTATTTTACCCTAATAGCAGAACAATTAAAACCAACTCTGGGATTTGTGAAACATTTTTGTGCTCAAAAAACAAGTTTAAATATTATTTTTTTGAGCTAGAGATAGTCTTGATAGTCTCCCCCCCCCCCCAGGAAAGATTGAAATGTCAGTTTATTGAGGTTTCGCAAATCAAACATGTTTCACAAATCAGAAACGGAAACCAACTTCAGCCTCACATTAGATATTGTTTGCCAGAATTGTTTTGGCTTTAAGGTTGAATATGGACATTTTTTCTTAAAAGTTATCTCTTTAAAAAAGTAATACTTCAAAGGTTAGTTTAGAGGTGTACAGAATGAAAGTACACTCTTTCCTTTAAACGTTATATTTAACCTAAAATCATTTAAAAAGATAACTTTTTCTGACCACCGCACTGTGTTTATATTTACGTGTTCCAGCCAACGGCGGGGCGGTATTGCTGGTTGCCAAATACTATTTTAAACAACTGCCTGGAGCAACGAGGCATTTAGTGTAGAAAATGGAGCACTCTGTTAGTTTAGCTGCTGTGTCTGAGCTCCATAGATTTCATTATCTTTCTCAGAAGAGGAGCGACTTTATAATATCTAAAACCAGAGTTAGTTTAGGTGAAGCCTACAGCAGATGGACACAAATGAAAAAACTTTCACAGCATCAAAACGTACGCAGAAGTGTCGAAGTTTCTCATGGAGAAAGGTAAGAAAGCTAGCTAACGGCTAAAGTTAGCTGTGGGTAAAACAGCTTTGCAATACTCATTTTTATGATGCTGACTGGTTATGGTGTTAGAACTGGCATCCAGACGGCACTTTGCCATTGCAACTACATCATCAGCACATTAGATGTCGCTTTGGTGCCCATGTTCCATATTCAACCTTTAAAGCGCAGGTTGCAGGTTAAAGCCCCCCTTAAACAATAATTTAGAGAAATACAGTGCTCAGCATAAACGAGTACAACCCCTTTAAAAAGTAGAAATGTAATCAGTAGCTCAATGAACAAAAGAAGAATTTTATTGAACACTTATTTAACTCCATAACATGAAATTAACTTAGATCACAAATTCTTTAGTTTTACTCAAATTGGTTGGAGCAAAAATGAATGCACCCTGCAACGGACACTACTTCATCTAGTATTTTGTATGAGCAGCGTGTTTTTTGATGACAGCACCAAGTCTTCTAGGCATGGAATGAACAAGTTGGCGACATATTGCAACATCTATTTTTTCCCGTTCTTCAAGAATAACCTCTTTTGGAGCCTGGATGCTGGATGGAGCATGAGGCGTGTTTTTTTCTGCGGCTTTAGGAGAGGCTTCCTTCATGGACGATACCCAGCATGCCATTCCTCTGCAGCGTGGGCCGTTTGGTGTCACGGGAAACGGTGAATCCAGTTTGGCTTTCTACTGCTTTAGCTAACTGCAGTGAACTTACATTGTGATTTTCTTCAACCCTTCTCATCAGAAGACGCTGCTGTCGAGATGTTAACTTCCATGGACGGCCTGGACGTCTCTGTAAAATGGTTGCATTTCCATCTTTCTTACATTTTTGGATTATTTTTGCTACAGTATTCTGACTGATACCTTTTTTGTGTAAATAAATTATTAAATTTCTCAGATTTTGTGACATTTCTCTTCCATGGGGAGCCATTGCTGACTGCGTGAAATGGGAAGGGCTTTTCTTTGTTAAGTAATGCCCTTTCATGGACACCTGTCTGCTGGACGCCTCTTAAAGCCGCATTCCGGATTATTTGGGGGAGTGATTTTTGTTTTAAACCAACGTACGAAGGCCCCTCCCAAAACATCCCTTCTCCCACCCCCTCCTACAAGCTTTTCGCTCCTTCTAAAAACTTGAAGCTTGAATTCTATTGGATAAAAAAATTCGCGCTCAGTCTGAATAGCATAGGGGTCTATGGAAGGAAGGAGGGACTTAAGTAAAATAATAGATAAATGAATTATCCGGAATGCAGTTTTAAATGCATCATTAGACTCGCCTGTGGTTGATTGCCTGTTAATTAGAATTTTGTAGTCTTAACTGTGGCTTTTCTCTTAAGAATATATTTGGGCTGCTCTCATTTTTGGACATGAGCTTGAGTGACTTTGTTAGGAAAATCACTTTTTTGTGAATATTTTGTAAAATGAATGCGCTGTTGATATCTTCTAGAACAGACCCAATGCAGAATCTACACATCTCAGTTCTCCAGCGGCAGCCATCATTGTAAACAAATTCAACCCAGGCGCTGTTTGGTGACGTGGTTGATTACGTTACTGTTGTTCACCTGTCAATCACCGTAAGCCCGATTTGATTGGTCCGAACAGATCCCGTTCGGGCATAATTGCTCCTAAACGTAGGAATGCCAGACCGAACTTCCAGACCATGTTGTGGGCGGAAATAAGTCTGGCTGGCACCCAGGCTAGTGAAATGTATGAATTTCGTTTAAAAAATGTGATATAAAGCCTAATTGTCATGGTGGTATTGTACATGATTATTATATTTTATTAATTGAAACCCAGGAAGACTATAGCCAGTCTGGTGGAAACTAATGTAGATCCATGAGGATCATAAGTCACTGAGCGCACAGTAAATTATGATGTGTCTTTGAAGGAAGTATCTACAAAACTATCAGGTTTATGGCCAATAGAGTCATTGTGTGTGAATGACATTTTTTGTTAGTAATAAACTTGTGTTGAATATGGCGGCGCAAAGTTAAGACAGGCCTTTCAGAAGCTGTAAAAGTAGACGTTAAAGCAGTTTGATGTTTAGTTCATCACACTGCGCCTGGAACGCCTACTTGTTTCCTTGTTCTCTTCCCAATGTTCTTCTTCTTCTGACAGAAACGCCCATATTCGAATTGAATTGAATAATCCTTTATTTTCCCACGAGGGGAAATTCAGTTTTACAGTACAACCTGTCCAAGATCATTACAAACAAACAGACATTCAACAAACAGATCCTGGGCAGTGCAGCCGCTTGTACGCGGCGCTCCCATGTATTCAGGAAAGAGTTACACATCAGGAGGGGGGGTTCACGGTGACTGCTCAACTGTGTTCTGGGTCCGTATACGGACTCACAACACAGGTAATAGAAAAAACACACCAAATACATAGAGAAGCACATATTTCAACGTTCACAATGATGACATGAAAGACGGTTAGGCGGGTTCAGGAGCCCCTGGTCGACAATCTGCATGCAGCGCTCAACTCTAAGCGCGCAGCCAGACCTGCCACCAGGGGGGGCAGGAGAGCTTGGGAGACAGCGAGACATTGTGTGTGTGAGTGTGTGTCTGATCCATGTGAGTGTGTGTGTCAGTTTTTGCACGTGTGCGGGGTGGAGAATACTCTGTTTACATTTTTCTTCACAGGCATTGATAACGGACCAAGTTGAAGGTCTACATGAAGCCAAAACAAGAATTATTTGGATAGCAGGGAGAGATAAAAACATTTTCCTCTCTACCCTTTCAGTCTGTCAGCGGTTTCTTTTATTGTCTAATTCAACCAAATTAAAGTTCAGATTACTCCATTAATTTCCATTTGCACCAATCCGCACTGACAGTTTCTCCAAGTCCGATGACAATTCGCGAGTGAGTCCCAAAGCGCCGGCTAGATCGCCTCTTGCAGCGTCTAGCCTGTGCTCGAGCTCACCAAGCGTGAGGTTCTGAGTTCCATCAGCACGAATCCGCGCTTCAGACTGCTCCTTCAACCGTCCAGTCGGTTCCAGAACTGTCTCCAACTTGGGTATTTGTTGCTGCTCCATTTTGCAGCAGATCCAGTACATGCCCGTTTCCAATCAGCAGGAATCGATCCACATAAATCCAAATAGCCAGATATCTTCCATAACCCGGATGCCCTTTTCCCGGTGGTTCGTAGAGTTGAGTAGATTTTATCAATAGCATTAAGAGACCAGCAAGAGAAAAATGCAAAAAGACACTCCAGATAGAGGCACAGGACACAGAGCAGTGGGATAAGACACAGGAGGAGCGTGCGTCCTCGCTGAGAGCCAGAAGAAAAGCCTGTTTTTGCATGGTTTACGTTTTAAGAATCGAAAACCTTTATCTATCTATCTATCTATCTGTCTGTCTGTCTGTCTGTCTATCTATCTATCTAGATTGGATTCATGAGCACCTGAAGAATTTGTAAAACTTAAAAGAACTACTTTTTTTCATCTTCCCTCAAACAAAATTAATGTCAAAATAAAATATGCAATAACTCCTAAACTGAATAATACTTGCTTAATAAAAAATAAATAAGTAATGCTGAGACCTGTGAGTTTCTGTTTAAAAGATAAGCTAAACTCTCACCAAATTTAGTAGTTATGGTATTCAGTCAGTAATGAGTTAAGACAAACTTTTTTTTGTCAATTTTTCCCCATAGGATTCCCTTTGTTTATACATAATTAAGGGTACTGAGCAACACCAATGGGAATTTTTAATTCTGTCAATATTTACAGTCATTAAGGGTCTGAATTTTTAATCTACTTTAATGACTTCTCAGGAGGCTGGGCCTCACATGGGGGTTCTCTCTGTTACACAGCAGGAACACATGGACAATATTTCTATGATAACAATAACAAAGTTTAGAAGAACATCTAACTTTTTTCCAACCCTTTTTGGAATATTTTAAAGGGACAATTTGACATTTTTAAGTAAGTCTGTTTTTTGACAAATAACCTGAGCTGCAAAGCTATTTGTCAACCAGTATGTTTGACAGTTTGCATAATATCTTTGTACTCGGATGCTGAACTTGTTTTTCTCCAAACATGGTGCTTCCCTTTTCAGTCAAAAATGTCTACTATTGCATCAGCTCTATGAAGTACACTGATCCCCAAGTGTTTTGGTTCATTCAAAAACTAGTTGTTTTATTTTTAGAGAAGAGTTGTTCTCCTCCAAACAAGCATTACTTGTTCTAATTGCAACTTTTAACACATTAAACTAGGATTGTAGTGTGTTGACTTTGGGCTATGTATATAGGAATTGTACAGTTTGTTCATGGTATAAATTTGCAGCAAAAGTCAATTTCTAGGAATATTGCATGTAAAATATTAAGTGACTTCCTACTTATTTTGTGACTTTCCTTACTTAAGAAAGAAACGTACAGTCTGCAGCGCTAGTGTATCTGCAGAAGGCATGAATACGCTGCAATACCCTCAAGATGATTAAGTAAAATAAAATAAACATGAAATGAACAGCAGCTGCCTGATACTCTATGCAGAATCTTTTCACATGGGGTAAAGATGGTCCAAAGGTACATGAGGGATTAAAACTACGTAGGCCAGGGTTCAGATGTGTACTGGTTTTAAGAAAGCTGATTTAAATGACCAAATAACCTCAACAGTGTTTCTTCAGGTTCTCTGCAGGCCTTGGTTTTAAATTGGGATGTCCCAATATTTTCACACTTTGTAGTGATCAGAGATCGGATATATTAGCTGACGAGTAGCGCCGACATACTCCCGAATTTCAGTTCTCCTCCCAAAAACCTCCAGGGGCCTCCATTCTCCCGAATTTCTCCCGATGTTTGACGGTGTCGCGTATCATGCACGCTCCCTGTTTCTAATGTAAGAGGGAGCGAGAATAAGACGTGTTACATTTTAAATACGTGAACAGTTTCTTCATTCCGGACATGAAAATGCATAACATGTTCGGCGACATTCGCCGTTTTGAATAAAAAAAAAGGTCACCTACGTGATTCTTCTGTCTATGAGGAAAACAATCAGTGACGCAGCAGCGAGTTTTCAAAAGTCTTTGCATTTGGTCTGGCAAAAACCAACGTTAGTGTCAAAATCAACAGATTCAATGCTGCGCTGTAACCAAACCAAGAAAATAAAAACTGTCTCCTGACACAGAGACTCCTACGAGTTTTTGGACTGATTAATAGTGCTGCTGAGCAGGGGCGTATCCAGTAGGTTAATAAAGAGGGGTAAAAGGGCCCAGGGTGGGTAAAAGCAGAGATCTTCTTTTAGTGGGCACCCAATCTGAGTTGGTCACATTTTAAAGTTTTCATTTGTTAAAATCACATTTAAAGTAATTTTATTAAGCTAAGGTTTATGTGACAATGTAATATGAAAGCAAATAAAAACATTGCAACTTTTTTTCACAAAAAGGTCTTCACCAAAATGTGGAGCGACTGATTAATTTCTTAACTTACATTATTGCTGCGGATTGTTATTTTCTCAAATAAATACTCTAAAATTCAAGTATTCTTAATAAGTATAATTATATTTATTAACACACACCCATATATATATATATATATATATATTAAACAACCCCCCCGCTTTTGACTGTCTCCCTAACTCTGAGGTTCACGAGTATGAGCGCCGATATCTTTGAGAAAGTACTTTAAACTATTTAAAGAAGGCATAGAAACTCACCTTCGGGCATTTACTCGCAACAACAAACCTAAATAAATAGTTAAAAACTCTTCTTTAGCTCCTGCAGCGAGGAAGAGGAAAAAGGCAGACGCTGAGCTGCAGCTGTGCTGCATTCAAAAAGCGTAGGAAATCTATGCAGAGTTTGGGAGCATAGGATGTTTCATATACAAGCTTATAGTGAAAACACCAATAATAATGCTGCAACTCAAAAACTTAGAACAATGCGGGCTTTCTAACTCTGGTATTTACTTAAAACTATAGAGTGATCCCATGACAGTAGAGGGCAGCATTGAGCATACGAGTGTATAACTTGCGGGACATATATATATATATATATATATATATATATATATATATTTTTTTTTTATATAATACTGAACCAAGAACGTTTTTTTTGCATTTTACTTTTGTCTGAAATATTAAACTAAAGTTGATCTTTATTCTGAGACTTAGTTTTCATGGGATTTACAACAATTATAGTAATGTAATTAATATAATCAGTCTTATTAAAAAAGCTAAGTAGGGTTATTTTCAAAAATTAAACTTCAGTTTTATACATGTTAATACAAAATGTTAAAGATCAGATCGGAGACCTAAAATGCTCTCTAGTTTTAAACCAATCTTTTGATTCAGACGTGTTGGCCCCGGGTGGCATCTAAAACATGCAGGACATCAACCACTGACAAATGTTAAACTTGTTAGTGATGTGAGGGCTGTTAGGCCCAGAGTCACAAAAACCACCACTAGTTACACACCACAGCATAACAAATTGGAATATTACAGCTAGAGAGCACACACCTGCTGAGCTGCATTCAGACTAAAGGATTCAGAGATGGACTGGGAGATAGTTCTGCAGTTAGATGAGACATCCAGCCATTACGTCTTGGGCTCTGTCGCATCCGCCTGACCATGGTGTAACTGTACATGTAACCATGTTTGAATGTTTCTGTATCGAACCATCAGTACAGTACAGAGTAGTACAGAGTTTCCAGATGGAATCCTAACTGCATTGCACTTTAGCCAGCAACAAATGCAATACGACCAGCCTTCTGGTAGCAGAAGTATTGGCCAGCTACCATTAATGAGAGCTGTGGCCGTGTGCTCCTGTCAAAGCCCCCGTTTGGGAACAGATTGGCTTTTCCACGTGCGTTAGTGTCGATGGTTCAATTCAATTCAATTCAGTTTATTTATATAGCGCCGTTTCACAACAGATGTCATCTCAAGGCACTTTACAAGAAGAGTTATTACAATACAATGTTTAATGTAGAAATTACAGAACCACAGAAGATTGCGTCGTGGAATTCTCAGCAATCCCTCATACTGAGCAAGCATGCAGCGACAGTGGGAAGGAAAAACTCCCTTTTAACAGGAAGAAACCTCCGGCAGAACCAGGCTCAGCACAAGCGGTTATCTGCCGCGACCGTCTGTGGTTTGGAGAATACATAACAGAGACACAGAAAGAGCAATAGAACTGATGCAGAAGTTTGTTGCAGGACGTGGAGAATTTTCCGTCACTGCAATGCCATCTTAGTCAGGGTCGTCAAGCAGGGCTAATCCAGAGCACCTACTATAATAGAAAACAGGTTAGCGCTTGAACTGACAGCACATCATGCAGTTGGGGAGAAGTAGGAGAGAAAGTAGGAACAGACCCTAATAATGTCCTCCAACAGCCTAAAGCAGCATAGCTACTAGCATTAACCTGTCTCCTAGCTACTAGGAGACCTGGCTCTGTTAGCCTCTACAGACGTTACAGAGCCTAAACTAAAAATGCTGCCGGCCTTCCGTTTATAGGACAACGAAGCACCCAGCGTTGCCAGATTTCTCCTCTTTTAACCCGTTTTCAAAAGATTCCAGAGTGGAACCTTTTTTGTTTTCATATATACAAAGGAGAATACGATACCAGATAAAAATATAACACATGAAGCCTGGGTTTAAAAGTGGTTTCTCTATAACAAATGAACTCTGTGGTGGTGATTAAGACTCATTACATCAGCTGGCTCCGTTAACAGCGGTGATCGGAAAAAACATTTTAGATAAAGGGACGCGAGAGATTCCTTCGGATTTATGGAGGTTTTAATACTTGTTTCATCAAACAAGGAGGAACAGTATTACATAGAACCATGCAAACACAGGCCTGCTTCACAGCAACTAACTCAGCCTTTTATAGATTCAGTCAACCTTGCTAATAACAATATCATATCAGTAAACATTTCGTCAGGGTGTAGACTCTCAGGCGTCTGATAGGGCAGGGCACAATCTCCTAAAATGTCAGGACGTCCAGTTTACGGGGGTCGTCTCCATGGCAACACAGGATGTAGGAATTTTGATATCAGTTCACTTGACCTGACCTAGTATCATACAGTGTCATATAATCAGATTAATCACTATGACACGAAGAATTAGCACACAGTACTGTCAGCATGTAAGAAGACACAGAACAGATGATTCTTAATACAAAGTTTCCCATAAGGCAGTTTAACCCCTTATTAACTAGTTACCAGTGTTGACACGGGCAGTAGGAGCGTCTGAAATATTCATTTCATATCACAGAGGGTCCTGACTTTGGCAGAAAGCCAGAGTATTGATGTTTCCTAAAAATAAACTATTTTATCTATTATTTATTTCATATTTTATTATATACATTATGTTGGAAAGTGTATTAGTAAGCAAAGTTTACTTTTAAATATCAATACGCAAAAAATGTTGCTCCTTGGTTGTACTGAAAATGAATGACAAACTTAAAATCAAGGTACATACGCCAAACCGAGATTTTTGGTTTACCGTTAAATTCTTATTGAATGCTAATCTACCCTGAAATCTACGTCAGTGATGGTGCATTAGGCCAGATGCCCCAATCCCCTGACGGGTTCGAATCCTGCAAGGCACCCAGTGTCCATGGACCATTTACAGCAAAATCCTCTACTGTCCAACACTGAAGATCAGTCATTTATGGGTCATCCAACATAAGAAAGATCAAAAACATATAAAACAAGTCGGTAAAGACAGGGTCATGGACAGATCTATGAAATCTCTAGACTTCAGACCTACATGCGGCCAAGCAGTCAAATAAAGGACTGAAAGAACTGCTTTGATGGGAAGCGGCCTATAATCCAACCAAAGGTTTCAGGAAACATTATGACCAACCACTGATTCTCAGTAACACTTTACTCAACGGTATATAGATAAACGCTTTCAGATTATTTTTTTCTGGATTAATATTACTTTCCTTAGCGATAAATTAAAACTTACAAAATAATACTCATTCATCCATAATGCATCTTTGCAAGGTTGCAGCCAACGCATGCAACGGAAGAACATGCAAACTCCAAGCAGAAAGTCAGGACCTTCTGCTACGAGGAAATATTCAATTCAGTTTATTTATATAGCGCCGTTTCACAACAGATGTCATCTCAAGGCACTTTACAAGAAGAGTTATTACAATACAATGTTTAATGTAGAAATTAGAGAACCACAGAAGATTGCGTCGTGTAATTCTCAGCAATCCCTCACACTGAGCAAGCATGAAGCGACAGTGGGAAGGAAAAACTCCCTTTTAACAGGAAGAAACCTCCGGCAGAACCAGGCTCAGCACAAGCGGTTATCTGCCGCGACCGTCTGTGGCTTGGAGAATACATAACAGAGACACAGAAAGAGCAATAGAACTGATGCAGAAGTTTGTTGCAGGACGTGGAGAATTTTCCGTCACTGCAACGCCATCTTAGTCAGGGTCGTCAAGCAGGGCTAATCCGGAGCACCTACTATAATAGAAAACAGGTTAGTGCTTGAACTGACAGCACATCATGCAGTTGGGGAGAAGAAGGAGAGAAAGTAGGAACAGACCCTAATAATGTCCTCCAACAGCCTAAAGCAGCATAGCTACTAACATTAACCTGTCTGCTAGCTACTAGGACACCTAGCTACTAACACTTTCTACTGGTTTACATTAATCTATCTCTACCTAGCTACTCTACCTCTTCCTATCTCTTCCTAACTTTTGACACTCTGCCTGACTACTAACATTAACCTGTCTCTACCTATCTACCTGTCTGACCTGACTCTAACTACCTATAAACATATCTCTAACTGTAAGCTTTGTCAAAGAGGAAAGTTTTTAGCCTAGTTTTAAAGATAGACAAATTGTCTGCTTCACGAACCAACCCTGGGAGCCGGTTCCATAGGAGGGGAGCCTGATAGCTGAAAGATCTGCCACCCATTCTACTTTTAGAAATCCTAGGAACTACCAGTAAACCTGCAGTCTGAGAGCGAAGGTCTCTGTTAGGAACATATGGAACAATCAGGTCTCTTATGTATGATGGAGCTAGATTATTAAGGGCTTTATATGTCAGAAGGAGGATCTTGAATTCTATTCTAGATTTTACTGGGAGCCAGTGAAGAGAAGCTAAAACAGGGGAAATGTGATCTCTTCTTTTAATATTCATCAGAATCCTAGCAGCAGCATTTTGAACTAACTGAAGACTTTTAATTGTTTTCTGTGGACTACCTGATAATAGACAGTTACAGTAATCCAGCCTTGAAGTAATAAAGGCATGGACTAGTTTTTCAGCATCATTCCTGGACAGGATGGGTGAAATTCAGTCAGACACATTAAATATTTAAACCAATAATTCCCTCTAGTGCTACCACTGCTCTACTACTACAACTATTGACAAATAAATCTAAATCAAAATGACGAGAATCATCAACTGGTTCCCTAATATTATTACAGATTTTTTTCTCTCTCTTCCCATTTGAACACAGACCAGAATACAGAACTTGTGATTAGACCAGCTCATTTTTGAACTCTACATTTATGAGCCCTGAAACTGAAACACTGTGTAGATATGTGTCTGTAGGTGTAATTGTTAACCAGAAATGTCATTGTGAGATTATTTGATGAGCTAATTTGAACTTTATAAACTTTTCCATACTTGTTTGCAGAGATACGGATTACACTATCTCCATAAGGATTAATTATAAAGGCTGTGATATTTACACTAACCTTCAAGGACATTAGGGAATTAATAGTTTAAATATTTAATGTGTCTGACTGAACCACCTGGGCTTTTTCAAGACTCTTAATTAGGAAAAGAGACTAAAGACTCAACTCATCATTTCAAAACTTCTCCACAAGTAATACTTTTACGTATTGTTATTCAGAATTTAGATAATTTAAGAAAGAAAATCAAGGTTAAAGGTCTACAATCAAAAAATATCATGCAGGAATACTAAGTTGACATAAAATTACAAATTAAGTGGAACCTGAGTCAGTCAAATTATTTCAGGTCATTCTTAAATTTTAATAAGAATGCTTAAATTTGGCAGTAGCACATATTAACAATTACAGTTTCAGTTTACTGACATTATGAAAATTGAAATTTGTACAACTGAAGTATTCAAAAATAAGGTTGAACAACAACAAAAGAATGACTTATTTCACTAATATTTTTTTCATTTTAGTGGATGAGGTTTTCAGACTGCTGGATAACTAGAACTATATGTTGAATTTTAAGTAAATGCACAATGCTGTGTACAGTGCAGTCTTAATACAATATTATTATAATGTTTCTTCCCAGATGTCACAAAAATATTTTTCAAAGTGGGACACCTTCTAAAAGGAACAGATGCCCCAAGTGTCCTTTGTAAACAATAATATTAATTGAATAAATAATTATTGCGTATGTATGCGTGTGGAGGCCTGACGGTGCCCCTCAAGATCAACATTTTACTACTAACAATTTACTAGGTAAATAAAAGTAGGCAAATAAAATGATCCGGCTGCTGGAATCCACATGATGGCCATTAACCGATGCCTTTTCCTCCACTCCTCAGCTTCTAAACACACGTTTTTTTACCTCTCCGTCAGCAAGTTTGCACCTAGACGCAGACGTATTGACAGAAATGTTTTTCACTCACAGTTCTCTGTTGGTTTTTCACTGTTGCAAAGCATTTCCCCAGCAGGACGGCAGGGGGTGCTAACTTTTCATGGTGGGTCTGCCTACCTTTGCAGTGTCGTTTATGGTTAACTAGAGTTTATTTTCTTCATCTTGTGAACGCATTCCCCACCTCAAGGTGCAATGGACGACAGAAAGTACGTTTGATTAAGCTGCAAAGCTTTTTACTAGAAGTGCAGCTCATAGAATCCTCTATGAAACATATAATAGATCAATTATCATTTCAATATAAAGCATAAAGTGGCCAAACGCTGCGTTAACTACTGATTACAGCGACTATAGAGCCCCGTTCTGGTGAAACGATCTCTGGCTGTTGCTGAACCAACCAATCACAGGCATCCTCTTCCGTTTCAACATAGATATGGAAGGATGAAGTACGCTTTAGTTTTGCAAGTGAGGTTGCTGGTAAGTAGGCTGTACACAAAAGCATCTAAAGGAGTTCAGATTGTCAACGCAGTTGACGCAGTGCGGCAACCAATCAGAGGGTCTCACTGTAGTGATGTCACTATACACGTATCTTGAATGAAGCGGGAGAAGAAAAAACATTTTCAACAATGGAAGACAAGCTGATCGTGGCCGTCTGCAATCGCAGAGAACTTTACGATCCGTCCTCGTCTTTGTATGGAGACAGGAATGTGGAGGAACTTGCTTGGATGAAGATCGCTGAAGAGATCGGGGTGTCGGGTAATTTATCAAATCTTTTCTCAACGTAGTTATTGCCCGTGTTGTTAGCTAGCGAAAGACGGTCATGAGAACATTCAAAAATGTCCGGCCCTTACTAGTTTGCCTTTGTTTATTCAGGGGAAGTGTGTAAAAAGTCTGAGGGACAGATATGCAAAGGAGACCAAGGAAAAAGAGAGAAGGCAGAGCGGTTCAGAAGCAGGGAGAGAGAAGAAGCGGAAGTACCTGTCTGTCCTTGTCCTTCATCGCGCCCAGATCATCATCCAGCAACATGAGCCTCAATGAAGAGCAGGCGGTTGGGTACGACCACCCAGGGGGTCATCAAACTGGGCGAAAAGTGGGAGAAACGGAAGTAGCGCTGAAAGCGAACCTCATCCATAAGCAGCTCCTGGAACAAATGGTTAAACTCCCCAAACTCAGAGCGCGTCTGAATAATGCGGTGAACCCACAAACAGCGGTGAGGTAGCCGAAGTTGTCTAGCTTTATTTAGCAAATAAAGCCAAGCCACTCTCTCGATACGATCCGCCATAGTTCAGAACGTACAGCAACAGAAGAAGCCCCGCCCACGCGTTGTTTTTCACCCCCATATGTAAGCGTTGCAAGCTTTTTAGGACATGCGTCAAGCTTCATGCAGTCTGAACGCAGCATTTCAGTTTGTTACGCTCCATGAGGTCTGAACAAAATGATCGGGCCGCAACAGGCTGGGAGAAAAAACACATCCCAGAATCAGTCGCTCCCTCTGTTCTGATTCAGGCAGCCTCCATCACTTCTATTTGATTACACCACAACCTTCACCTGAGGAACACGTGTCTCAGCGCAGGTACAGCTGGCTTTCGATTTGCTATCCGCTCCTTTCACCTTACGTTACCAGGCGCGTCTTCACCGCCGCATACCGGATCTGGGCTGAAGGTGAGCGGCTGCAAAGGAATAGCTAAAAGGCTACCTTACAACCAAACCATGTCGGTTTCTTTTGGAAAACAATTTTAGACGCAAGGGTCAGGATCTGACCCGGATCTACCATATGGGCAACCTGGGCACGTGCCCAGGGGCCCTCAGGCATAGACGGGCCCTCTGCTAGCAGGACTGTTTTTTGCCGCAACATAAAAAAAATCCCACACAAGATTTTAATCTACATTTTAATAATTTTAATCGGAATAAAATAGTGGTTGTTTACAAAAAATGTTGATTGTCTCCCTTAAATGTCAGTTTGTTGACTTGACAGGTAATGATTGGCAGAAGGCGGCAATGCACGGTGTAGATCGGCTAATGATAATGGTGGGGCTCAGCAGGTGGTTTCCATATATTGTATATGTAATGGAACTGCAGGCGGAAAATGGACGTCAGTAGCATCAACAGAAAGCGCAGCGGGGCTGCGAAGCCAAAGAAGAAAAAGGAAAAAGGAGGAAAAAGACGCGGCGGCTATAAAAAATGTTCTGCCGATTAGTAGCTTTTTCAGAAAAGCTAGAAATGAGGAGCAGGATTTCAGCTAGCCAGCAGCAATGTTAGCTTGGAAGCAGTGATGCCCAGCCTGAGCTAATGGACCTCACCGGAGAAAATGAATGCAACACAAGGTAATGCCTCAATCTGCACTATGCGGATCACTTACAGAAAGCACCCGCAACGGATTTTCATTGAAAGGAATCTCAGCCTTTCTAAGTCGGGCGGCTAATTGCTATTTTATGTATTTAATTTAATATTGATTCAAAATTAAATGAGGCACAAAACAGCACACATCTACAAACTACAAAAGCCATTTTATATTAATGTAATTGAAGAATAAAAGCTCTTTGTTATACATGAAATGTTGATATCTGTATAATCTTTCAATCAATCCTCTGTAAAGCTATAATCATCTCTCAAAGTCCTTGAAAGATGTTAAAATGCACAGATAGATGACGTCCCAAATGTCTAATCTCTAGTTTTTTGTTTAAAATCAATTTGCTGAATGAAGATTTCTTTAACAAAAAAAAAGTTTTGTCTTGGGGACCAACTATGGGGCGCCAAGTGTAAAATTTTTGTTATTTAGTAGAAATGCACTTTTTTTGAACATTTAGCTTCATTTTTCCACATTTAGCACACTTTCATACATTTAGGAAGAAAATGTTTCTAAAAATCAACATTTACCAGCATATTTATATATTAAAAATTTAAATTCTAAATATTATTTTGAAATGTAACATTTTAAATCTAAACGTTAAATCTAAATGTTAAATCTAAATCTAAATGTTAAATCTAAATGTTAAATCTAAATGTTAAATCTAAATCTAAATGTTAAAACTAAATGTTAAATCTAAATGTTAAATCTAAATCTAAATGTTAAATCTAAATGTTAAATTTAAATCTAAATGTTAAATCTAAATCTAAATGTTAAATCTAAATGTTAAATCTAAATCTAAATGTTAAAATCTAAAATGTTAAATTAAATGTTAAATCTAAATGTTAAATCTAAATGTTAAATCTAAATCTAAATGTTAAATCTAAATGTTAAATCTAAATCTAATGTTAAATCTAAATGTTAAATCTAAATTAAATGTAAATCTAAATGTTAATTAAATCTAAATGTTAAATCTAAATATTAAATCTAAATCTAAATGTTAACTAAATGTTAATCTAAATGTTAAATCTAAATATTAAATAATCGTTAAATCTAAATTTAAATCTAAATAAATAAATCTAAATGTTGAATCTAAATGTTAAATCTAAATCTAAATGTTAAATCTAAATATTAAATCTAAATCTAGATGTTAAATCTAAATGTTAAATCTAAATGTTAAATCTAAATCTAAATGTTGAATCTAAATGTTAAATCTAAATCTAAATGTTAAATCTAAATGTTAAATCTAAATCTAGATGTTAAATCTAAATGTTAAATCTAAATGTTAAATCTAAATCTAAATGTTAAATCTAAATGTTAAATCTAAATCTAAATGTTAAATCTAAATGTTAAATCTAAATCTAAATGTTAAATCTAAATATTAAATCTAAATCTAGATGTTAAATCTAAATGTTAAATCTAAATCTAAATGTTAAATCTAAATGTTAAATCTAAATCTAAATGTTAAATCTAAATGTTAAATCCAAATCTAAATGTTGAATTTTAGAAACATTTTCTTCCTAAATTTATGAAAGTGTGCTAAATGTGGAAAAATTAAGGTAAATGTTCAAAAAAAGTGCATTTCTACTAAATAACGAAAATTTTATACTTGGCGCCCCATAACCAAAAAGAGAGCTACACACTTCTATCCAACAGAGCATAAATGTGATGTATATCATTCCAATACTTTAGTAGGAGTTATAAATTTATGCTTCACAACCAACGTTTGTACTTGGCAAAAAGAGCTGCATCACTTCCTGTGGGGGTTTGACGGTAGGACTCGACTGTCCCCAAGAGACGCCACAGATTATTGATAACATTTTTGTTATTACAGACAGAAGAGGAGACAAGAGCACTGAGAGTAGGAGAGAGAAAGAGGCAAGAAGACATAAAGCAGTAGAAGAGAGATAGAGTGAGGAAGGAGAGGAAAATCATCCGGTATGATTGTGTTTGTGATTAGATTATGAAACAATCCTCGCCTGGAGTTAAATGCTTATATATTTACATTAGAAGGTGAATTAGTTATTGACAGTGTTTTGAACTGTCTAAAAGGTGCTATTGGGGGGCAGTGAGGTAGGTGGAGGCCCCTTAAACACATTCTCAGCAATCCCTCATATTGAGCAAGCATGTAGCGACAGTAGAGAGGAAAAACTCCCCTTTAACAGGAAGAAACCTTCACCAGAACCAGAACCTGGCTCAGTACAAGCGGTCACCTTCCACGACCGTCTGGGGGTCTGAGAAGACAAAGAAGAGACAGCATGGAGGATGCTTGGTGACTTTGAGCATCATCTGGACCGATGTTCCCCATCCAGCAGGGGGCGCTGTAGCTGAGCAGGGTACCAGACCGTGTCGAGGTTCTATGGGGAGAAAAATACTGAGAGAAAACTGGGTTAACAATCACAATAAAAGCAGAAAATAATATATCCGGAGAGTAGTAGGAGAGAAAAGTAGAAGAGAGAAGAAAAGTGGTCAGTCTGTCCTCAAGTCTAAACCTATAGCAGCATAACTACAAAAATAACTCAGGATAACATAAGCCATCTAACTATAAGCTTTATCAAAAAGGAAGGTTTTAAGCCTAGTCTTAAAAACAGACAGAGTATCTGCCTCATGGACTAAAACTGGGAGCTGGTTCCACAGGAGAGGAGCCTGATAACTAAAAGATCTGCCTCCTATTCTACTTTTAGAAATCCTAGGAACTACCAGTAGACCTGCAGTCTGAGAGCAAGTTCTCTGTTAGGAACATATGGAACAATCAGATTCTGATGTACGATGGAGTGATTATTAAGGGTTTTAAGTAAGGAGGAGGATCTTAAACTCTATTCTGGATTTAACAGGGAGCCAATGGAGAGAAGCCAAAACAGGAGAAATGTGATCTCTGTTTTTAATATTCATCAGAACTCTTGCTGCAGCATTTTGGATCAACTGAAGGCTTGAAGGGGGGGGGGGGGGGGGGGGGGGGGGCTGGTTGTTGGGCGGTGGGGATTGGTCCGTGGTGGCGGTGGCGTGTGTCATCCGTCGGCCGGCTGCAGGTCCCTCCTGCCTTGCGGCGGCGGGGAACCCCTATCTGCTGATCCCTGGTCGGGGCTCTGCTGGGGGGTGGGGTGCCCCTGATCCCTGTGGTTCCCGGTTCCTGTTCCGCGCCCGCCCTGGCGTAGCATTGTGGCTGGTGGGTGTTCCCCTGGGGCTTCCGTCTGTTCCTCTCTTGGTGATCGGCCCTGCGCTAGTCCACCTGCGGCTCCTGCGTTCTTTGGGACTCTGGACACATGCGTCTCTTGCCTCCTTCATGTCTGCATCGATTCCTGTAGGACGGATTGACGGTTCCTTACACCAGCTATCAATCACTTGCATGGGGAACCTTATTCAGACCTGCATGCTCGCACACACACACATAGGTGTGGGGACATTGGTGAGGACGGGCATATCTTAAGCTGAGGTTATCGTCATTAGTTAGTTGTTACCCGGAGCTTAGAAACAGAAACATTAGTGTTGTGTTCATTAATCCATTTTTGTGTGTAGTGAATGTGTAATTCTTAGTTTATATTATTAAATCTGTTTTGTTAATGTTGTTCTGTTCTATTGGTGGTTTTTGTTTATTTTGTTTTACCACTTCTCTGCCGTCCAACAGAGGTGGAGGGCTGGGATGTTTTTTTGTGTTCTTTGTTTACCTCCCTATCTTGTATCGTCAGTTCACACTGCTACTGTTCCTGTTTCTCTTATTCATCTTCTTCCTTTGTTCCTTCTTATCTCAATTTCGTGTCCTTAACTTCAAGAAATTATACCCACAGTAAAAAAAGAAAGCATATATATGTAAAGAGAATCGGTCCAAGCACAGAACCCTGTGGTACTCCACAAGTAACCCTTGAGTGTGAAGATGATTTATCATTGACATGAACAAACTAGAATCTGTTGGACAGATATGATCTAAACCAGCCTAGTGCTGTTCCCTTTATCCCTTCAACATGTTGGAGCCTTTCTAAGAGAATATTATGATCGACTGTGTCAAAAGCAGCACTGAGATCTAACAAGACCAGAACCGTCACAGATCCATTATCTGAGGTCATTAGAATATCATTAGTAACTTTTACCAGTACTGTTTCAGTTCTATGATCAGCTCTAAAACCTGAATGAAATTCCTCAAACAGGTTGTTGCTGTTTAGATGCTCACATACTTGATTAGCAACTATTTTCTCAAGAATTTTGGATAAGAAAGGAAGGTTAGATATATAGGTCTGTATTTAGCTAAATCATCTTGATCCAGGGAGGATTTCTTAAGTAAAGGTTTAATTACGGAAACCTTAAATTCCTGAGGCACATATCCATTTATTAAAGATAGATTCATCATGTCTAGAATAGGGCCAGTAACCAGAGGGAACACTTCCTTAAATAATTTGGTTGGTATTGGGTCTAACATACAAGTTGAGGGATGAAGCTAAAATTTGTGATAATTCGTAAAGTTCAACAGAATCAAAAAGGTACAGACATAAACATGGTTCTACAGTTCTCTCTGATACTGCCTCAGTTACTGAGAGAGAGTTAATCATGTTTGGGAGAATGCCGATGATTTTATTCTTTATATAATTTATTTTACTTATGAAGAATCCCATGAAGTCATCACTACTGAGAGAAGGGAGAATAGTTGGCTCAGCAGAGCTATGACTCTGTGTAAGTTTGGCAACTGTACTAAAAAGAAACCTAGGACTGTTTTTATTTACCTCTACCACTACTTTCTCAAAGGTAGGGCAAATCAGTCGAGTGAAGCCCTGTGGCAGGATATTTACCACAGTCCACAGGGTATCAGAACCCAAGATGAAGCTGACAAACCCCAGAGCCAACAATGGACATGAGTCCAGAGCCCATCCAGCCACAGATAGCAGTAGAGAGGAAGATGAATGTACGGAAGCCTTAAATCTTGTGGACTAAATCCTGCCAAAAAAAGGAGTGGGAAACCACAGACACAGACCTCGTCCATCTTCTGGAAGGTCTGAAAGGGTCGGTGGAAAGAAAGCTGGACAAGATTGGAAAGATCATTTACAGCTATTGAGAAGAGAGATTTCGGGTGACAAGTACAAACCTTTGGACGCAGAAGGATCCATCAGGCAATCCCAAGTCCAGGACACAACAAGAGATTGAGCGACTGGTGAAACAAAGAAGGAACCAAGCAGCGAATTGCAACACTGCGAAGAGCAGAATGCCTTAGAAAGCAACATAAGAAGAAAGAACGAATGAGGAGTACCATTTACAGAGATCCCTGCAAGTTTGCCAAGGACCTCTTTGTCAAGGAGAAAACTGGGACCCTCGAGGCACCCATAAAGGAACTAGAGGAGCACCTGAGGAAGACCTACTCCGACAACCAGAGGCATGTGCCAGCCAGTATCCCTGATGATATTCCGCCAATTCAAACACCCGAGCACCAGCTGGAAAACGAGACCCCCTACTTGGAGCGAAGTGTAGAGCACAGTAAAGCGAGCAAGAACAGCTTCAGCCCCTGGGCCCAATGGCGTTCCATATAGGCTCTATTAAAGCGTCTCTCCACTAGTACCTTTTACTGTGCCGTACTATACCGGTACTATCGGTTACGCGACTCGACACGGCTCGACTCGTCAAGTGTTGCTTCACAGTTGCAACAAATCAGAGCGTCTAAAGTGAGCGGGTCCGTCATCCACCTTCCTCTGGCTCCCTGTAGCTCAGAGAGTAGACTTCTAAATACTCCTACTAGTTTATAAATCACTGAACGGTTTAGCACCAAAGTTTGTTGGAGATCTGCTGTCACTATACCAACCCAGCAGACCAATCAGATCCTCCAACTCTAGCTTACTAAATATTCCTAGAATTGGAACTAAACAAGGAGAGGCAACTTTCAGCTTCTATGCTCCACACTTCTGGAACAAACGTCCAGAAGAACGCAAAAATACTGAATCGTTCGGCTCTGTTAAATCAAAGCTTGAAACTCTACTATTCAGATCTGCATTTGAGCCCTAAATTGCGCTTTCTGATTGCACTATTTGATTCTCGTGGTTTAAGTTTTATTCGTATTTTTTTTCCCCTTTTTAACCTATTGTGTTTTATCTGTTTTTAATCTATATTGCATAAAATTTGTTCCTTACATCATCTTTTCTCGTTGATTGATTTGTGTCCATCTGTTAAACCTTTATGTTTCTGTTTTTCTCTAATCATGCTTCTGTAATCATGTATTTGGTTTCATCATCACTGAATCATGTAAAGAACCTTGAATTGCCTTGTGTTGAAAGTGTGCTATATAAATAAAGTTGCTTTGCCTACTTAGCGGAGAGTAAACAAAGGCTTAAAAAGAAGAACAATGGCGACCTCACTAGCGATCCTGAGCTTTTTGCTCAGTTTGTGGCTTCCTGTCGTCCTACGTTGAAGAGAAAGCCTCTCTTATCAAACAATAAAGACCCCGGAAAAGCTGCACACTGCAAGGAAAAACACTGTGAAGTAGTACAAAGGAGTGTGAGAAGCTCTGCAGGAGAATGACGCTACAGACAGGACCCCGGTAGCTTGTGTGGGTAAGCTGATGCTAATACTACCCCGGTGTGGTGGGCTATAAATACGCTCGGGGTATTTATTTATTCACTAAAGCCCAGCGTAAAAACCGATGTTAACAAGTTGGCTTTGGTAATAAGTATTGTGTGTGTGCGTGTTTCAGATGACTGCTCTGTGAAGTCGTCGCAGCCGACCGTCGGTTTGGTCGTGTAACCGGGTCTTGCGGTGATGAGACGTTCTTCTGGGTTTCACTGAAGCTCAGTGGCTGCAGAACAAATTCGTCTACATGTGAAGTAAACCACGTCCAGCGCTGGAGCAACGCAGCTTTTCGCCTCTGTGTCCCCTTAAAGAAAGGAGTTGCCATATACATGCTACAGATTCTGTGAATTACAATTCACAACTGTATCTGTAGACATTTTAAGACTGATTTGGTGTGATCCTGGACACATGAACTGGAAGCTAATGAAGAAAAATCTAATATCACAGTAACATATTAAATATTACATGTTATTTTATAAATAATCAAAACCACCACCATCAGGAGCGAGCGTTTGGAGGCGATGCATCCGTTCTATCAGCACAGGTCTGGAGCAAACAGCTTCAGAGTGCGGAGCAGCGCGGGAAATTAGGGGTGAGACGTTGGAGTCCATCGGATAACCAACTTAAAACTAATTTTACCGCGGACTTTACAGCACACATTGAGACAGCGAGAGCACTAAATGTGTCCGTCCATTATTTCATAACATCTCATCTCTCTCCCTGTAACTGAATTGTGTCTGTCAGAAGGCCTGACGCTTCGTTGTAGTAACGCGCCACTACATCCCCAGTAACGGTAACGGCGTCGTAACGGTGGGAAAAGTTATTAACTAGATTACTTCGTTACCTTAAAAAGAACGCAGTTAGTTATACTTTAACGCCGTTTCTCCCAACACTGGCTATTAAACAAGATAGTTACACTTTTACGGTAAATAAATTATTTCACTTTGACCATTAATGCCTAATGTGATACATTACACAAGAATATTAAAAATTGCATCAATTTTGTCTTTTAAAGTAAGATTTACTGTACGAAATTTAATGCATTAAACCTAAAAATGACATACGGCTCTGTACTGTAAAAAAATATATAAAAAAATAAAAATTTGATCATCAACTTGCATCGAGCATTTGGAGAATCGTGACAAACCCTAATCGCAAGCGTCTGCAAACATTTTTAACAAACATATTAGTCAGAAGTCCAGTCTGCTTTTACTTTACTGCCATGATAAGAGTACTGCCCCTCCAATGGAAGCTAAGGGCGTTTTTACCTGCGGCTATAAAATGGCAGGAGAAAAATTCAGATTTATTCTGTCCTCAGCCCGTACAGGAGTCAAGTGTTTTACATGACGGACTGCATCAAAACAGCAGGTGGCGGTATACAAATGATTCTGTAGCTATCCAACAAACAAGGGAGCGAGAAGTACCAACGTCATAGAACGAGCGACGGCCTAGAATGACTGAATATTGACCTCCGCCCACGCGTCCAGTAACACCGCCACCTCTTCAGCGCTCCAGATGAATCCTTTTGCACTAGTCATCGTTGTGCAGCGTTTTTTTACTTGGTGACTCGAGTCCGTATTCGGGTACCGAATTTTCTCAAAATCCACTTATTTTGTACCATGTGAACAAAACCTGGACCGTGCCGGGTACGAGTGGATACGGATCGTGTGAACACGAGCCGTACTCTGGCCGAACCTAAGAGAGTAGACACGCTCCAGACGGAAGTGACGACACCGCTAATCGCCACGCGACCATAAAGAGACCAAAACCTCGTTGCTCTAGCATCCCCACTCACACCAACACCGTAGATGGCTTCAGGAAGCAGTCGACCAGTAGACCAATGTGCTCTCATTCTGGGCCGTCACTTGTTTTATGACGTTGGTACTTCTCACTCCCTTGTTTGTGGGACGGGTACAGAATTATTTCTATACTGCCACCGGCTGTTTCGGTGTAGTCCTTCGTGTAAAACACTGGATTGGAGAAAAAATTCGCATTTTCTCTGGCTGCTTTCTGGCGCGGCCACGCATGTAAAAACGCCCGGAAGGTTTCTTGCTTCTACTGTCCAGATTGTGTTTAGCCTTGTGCAGACACATTGGCCACCCAGGCTGGTATAACGGGGGCTTTGAGAAAGGAAGCCGCCAATACCGGCCTATTCTCACTTAGAAGAGTCCCTGACATACTTTCTGTATGTGTTGTTGGTCTAATGTAGATATGCTTCTGTGTACGACTGTGTGCCATACTGAAAAATACTTAAAAAAACTAAAGACTGTAGGAAATTAGCATGACAGAGTTAAAGGGAAGAAAACTGAGCCTCTCCAATGACAGCAGAGATTGAGCATCAGAACAGGCCTGATTGTCTGGTCTCTGATACCATAGATGAGGCAGTTTAGACATTTAGGAAGAATAGTTAAAGAAACATACAGAAAAATCTGCACGCGCAGTACAACAACCCTGTCCAGATTTTGGGAGATAACTACGAGCAATGAGTTGTGTATTGTTGATGACACGGTGAGGCCCATCTGCAGCAGATGCAGCAGCAGAGTATTTCGTGCCTTGCTGGCTAAAGCTTTGTCTGTGGAGGCTGAGCGAGCCGCTACGATGATACCAGCGTAGGAGAAAGTAACAGTTACACCTCCTAACGCAAACAGAAAATAAGTGGAGGCTTTGTCGTACAGATCAGACGCCGGATCAGCAAAAACATTCTCTCTTCCACAGTAGTCCGTCATCTGCATTAACTGCTGGCCTCTTAAGGAAAACTTGAACATTATGATGATTTGAATCATAACATTTAGTGAAGTAAAAGTCCAAACAACACAAATAACCAAAGTTGTGTTTCTTGTGGTGACGATGGCACTGTGTCTGAGCGGATAGCATACGGCTATGTATCTCTCTAAGCACATAATCACCAGAGTTAGTGGAGAGATTCGATGAGAAAGGGAATAAAGTGCTACCAGGGTGGCACAAACAGGATATGCAAGAGTTCCTCTACTGAGAGACAGAATAAACATGGACTGACTGTGCACCATTTGCAGAGTGTCAGAAAACAGAAGGTTAAACAGAAGAATATAACGAGAGGTCTCCCGAAACACTTCCTTAGATCTCAAAGTGTATAAAGTGGTCATATTAATAAAGAGAAAAACACAGCAGGGCAGAGTTGTCACAATGGTAGATAAGACTAACCCCAGGAGCCCGTGACGCTGCAGCTCAACAGTGTTGTTCTTCTGAGTCTGATTAGGGAACATTTTCAGCAATATTTAAAAATTAAACACAGTAATTACAGTTAGTAAATAAGTACAAATATTAATTTGACGGTCACATCAGTTAAAATAGTTCATGCAACTCAAGTAAAACTCAAAATCCACTTATTTTGTACCATGTGAACAAAACCTGGACCGTGCCGGGTACGAGTGGATACGGATCGTGTGAACACGAGCCGTACTCTGGCCGAACCTAAGAGAGTAGACACGCTCCAGACGGAAGTGACGACACCGCTAATCGCCACGCGACCATAAAGAGACCAAAACCTCGTTGCTCTAGCATCCCCACTCACACCAACACCGTAGATGGCTTCAGGAAGCAGTCGACCAATGTGCTGTCATTCTGGGCCGTCACTTGTTTTATGACGTTGGTACTTCTCACTCCCTTGTTTGTGGGACGGGTACAGAATTATTTCTATACTGCCACCGGCTGTTTCGGTGTAGTCCTTCGTGTAAAACACTGGATTGGAGAAAAAATTCGCATTTTCTCTGGCTGCTTTCTGGCGCGGCCACGCATGTAAAAACGCCCGGAAGGTTTCTTGCTTCTACTGTCCAGATTGTGTTTAGCCTTGTGCAGACACATTGGCCATCCAGGCTGGTATAACGGGGGCTTTGAGAAAGGAAGCCGCCAATACCGGCCTATTCTCACTTAGAAGAGTCCCTGACATACTTTCTGTATGTGTTGTTGGTCTAATGTAGATATGCTTCTGTGTACGACTGTGTGCCATACTGAAAAATACTTAAAAAAACTAAAGACTGTAGGAAATTAGCATGACAGAAGCTTAATGTTGGTATATAACCAGGAACTTCACAAGGCTCTGCATAAAAGGAAAACGATTCTCCACAAGCTTGGCTTCTGGAAATATTTTGTCCAATTCAATTAGCTACATCAGTTGAGAAGTTTTTTTGCCTCTCCAGGTTTCTTCCATGTTTTCACCACAACCCTTTTCCTAACAAATCTCCTGACAGGTCATCCAGTCTGCGCCTCTGCAGATTGCATAAGTAGTGGAGGGATAAGCAAGGTTCAAGCATGCAGTCCAGTTTAGGCTGGAAGGTGTGATGGTAGATTTTTAGTTTTACTTGAGTTGCATGAACTATTTTAACTGATGTGACCGTCAAATTAATATTTGTACTTATTTACTAACTGTAATTACTGTGTTTAATTTTTAAATATTGCTGAAAATGTTCCCTAATCAGACTCAGAAGAACAACACTGTTGAGCTGCAGCGTCACGGGCTCCTGGGGTTAGTCTTATCTACCATTGTGACAACTCTGCCCTGCTGTGTTTTTCTCTTTATTAATATGACCACTTTATACACTTTGAGATCTAAGGAAGTGTTTCGGGAGACCTCTCGTTATATTCTTCTGTTTAACCTTCTGTTTTCTGACACTCTGCAAATGGTGCACAGTCAGTCCATGTTTCTTCTGTCTCTCAGTAGAGGAACTCTTGCATATCCTGTTTGTGCCACCCTGGTAGCACTTTATTCCCTTTCTCATCGAATCTCTCCACTAACTCTGGTGATTATGTGCTTAGAGAGATACATAGCCGTATGCTATCCGCTCAGACACAGTGCCATCGTCACCACAAGAAACACAACTTTGGTTATTTGTGTTGTTTGGACTTTTACTTCACTAAATGTTATGATTCAAATCATCATAATGTTCAAGTTTTCCTTAAGAGGCCAGCAGTTAATGCAGATGACGGACTACTGTGGAAGAGAGAATGTTTTTGCTGATCCGGCGTCTGATCTGTACGACAAAGCCTCCACTTATTTTCTGTTTGCGTTAGGAGGTGTAACTGTTACTTTCTCCTACGCTGGTATCATCGTAGCGGCTCGCTCAGCCTCCACAGACAAAGCTTTAGCCAGCAAGGCACGAAATACTCTGCTGCTGCATCTGCTGCAGATGGGCCTCACCGTGTCATCAACAATACACAACTCATTGCTCGTAGTTATCTCCCAAAATCTGGACAGGGTTGTTGTACTGCGCGTGCAGATTTTTCTGTATGTTTCTTTAACTATTCTTCCTAAATGTTTAAACTGCCTCATCTATGGTATCAGAGACCAGACAATCAGGCCTGTTCTGATGCTCAATCTCTGCTGTCATTGGAGAGGCTCAGTTTTCTTCCCTTTAACTCCAGGTAAGAAAGAAGGCATACTTATCACTTGATGGCTGTTGTTTCCTCTTTGAGTTTTTAAAATGTATTAAACTTGTTTAAAATAGGTTTTCGTAAACTCAAAACGTCTGTAGAACTCTGTAGTATGGAGTATCCCGCCTTTCACCTGCTCACCTGTGAAGGTAACGGTACAGAAAATGGATGCCTCATAGATACTTTACTTTTACTCTTATGGTACACTGAAATAAATACCAACTGACAGTGAAACGGACCACATAATCATTTTATTTAATTAAACAATCACCTTAAAGGATCCGTTGTTGATAATGTGCTGTGAGGTATAAAACACTAAACCTGCAAATGTTAAATGGAGTTCATGACAAAATTGATTTGACTCAGTGTTATAACTCATCCAGAATTGGTGATGACCAATCAGCTGCATTCTACAAACTGAATAAAATATTTTTTTAAAAGGACTTGAATTGATAAAAGCAACATACATAGTGCAATATGTTGGCTGTTGATTTTAGTCATGTGATACGACGGAGTATTAGGGCCATTGTAAACAAAACTAAAATGTTTTTTCCACCTAAAAAAATATAAGAAATTCTGAGATTAATGTCTCATATTGTCCAGAAAGAAAAAAAATCTCTGATGTCAAAAAGTAGCAAAATTACGAGTAAAAACTCTGAATTTCTAAGTTTAATCGCACATATTTATCAGAAAAAAAACTGTCACATAAATTGTAAGATTACAAGATATTTTCAGATATTTTCTAGGAAAAAAAAGCGTAATTCTCTGATGTATAAAAGAAGAAAATTTGTGAGGAAAAACTAAGAAATTTCTATGATTAAAGGGATACACTTTCTATATCAAAACTACATTTCTGACATTGTAAAGTCAGAAAATTGTAAAAAAAAAAAGAAGAATTTTACTCTTTAATTATACAAAATTTCTACGTTTTTTGTCACTACTTTTCTACATCGGAGGATTACATGTTATTTTCTTAGAAAATATCTTAAATTAATATCAAAATATCTGTCTTTTACCTCGTAATTGTTCGACTTCTGTGACAGAGAATTTTCTACGTTTTTTCTGGAAAATGTGTAACTTTAATTTCAGAATATCTGAGCTTTTACGGCTTGAATTTACTCTAAAATATTTCTCTTATGTTTACGATGCCCTAATACTCCATCGTAATTTTGCCACATTTTCAGTTACTCACAAAAATGCTTTTATGTTACACTGAATGATTCAGAATCAGTGCTGAAAGTTTGATAGAATATATTAGAAAACGTCATTATTGTTTCTGGAATTTGAGTACATGGAACAAACTATCATATACTGTGTTTGTGTCTCCATCACCAAATCATGTTTGAAATATTTTAATTCATTCTCATGTTTCATGCTTGATTACTATTTAAATTTTCATAATTTTACACAGTTTTTTTGTCTTACTACTATATAATATGTTATCATATATTTTTGCTGTTTTTATTTCTATGCTTTTATCAAATGTTTGGTTCCTTTACTACCTAATCATGTAATTAACTTACATTTAAACTGTGCTATACAAATAAAATTGCCTTCCCTCGCCTTTAAAAAAAAGAAATAAATGCTTCTTGTTAATAAGTTGAGTTTCTGTACTATTATTAAAGACGAGCGTAGGAAGCTCTAAACGCCGCTCTGCATTTTCTCATTCCCACAAAACATGACAGAAGGAACCAGCCAACACCAGGACCCAGCAGAGAACCATGGAACCGAGGAGCCTGGTTTTAGTGGTGCGCCATCCAGGCTGGTAAAAAAAACCTTTATCTAGATTAGGATTAAATCAAACAATATTTAAACAGGGAGAACGTGTTACTGGATGGAAACTGTGGAACATGTTATATTATTTTGAGAGAACGGAAACGGGACCAAATTCACAAGATATCAAATTATAACTGGATATCCAATATTATTTAAGCAACATTTTCTTGTTCTGAAGAAAAAATATATTAGTACTTTGTTTAAAAGAGTAGGGAATATTCAGTATGCACCAAACATTGATTGCCAACAGTTATTGAACTGACCGTAACTGTCGAAGGTTTCTTGATGCAACCACAGCATATACAGTTCAGACAGGATCTAAATTTTTAGATGTTGAATCTAAATCTAAATGTTAAATCTAAATGTTAAATCTAAATGTTGAATCTAAATCTAAATGTAAAATCTAAATGTTAAATCTAAATCTAAAATCTAAATGTTAAATCTAAATGTTGAATCTAAATCTAAATGTTAAATCTAAATGTTAAATCTAAATGTTAAATCTAAATGTTAAATCTAAATGTTAAATCTAAATGTTAAATCTAAATCTAAATGTTAAATCTAAATGTTAAATCTAAATGTAAAATCTAAATGTTGAATCTAAATCTAAATGTTAAATCTAGATGTTAAATCTAAATGTTAAATCTAAATGTTACATCTAAATGTTGAATCTAAATCTAAATGTTAAATCTAAATGTAAAATCTAAATGTTAAATCTAGATGTTAAATCTAAATGTAAAATCTAAATGTTAAATCTAAATCTAAAATCTAAATGTTAAATCTAAATGTTGAATCTAAATCTAAATGTAAAATCTAAATGTTAAATCTAAATCTAAATGTAAAATCTAAATGTTACATCTAAATGTTGAATCTAAATCTAAATCTTAAATCTAAATGTTAAATCTAAATGTTAAATCTAGATGTTAAATCTAAATGTAAAATCTAAATGTTAAATCTAATCTAAACAATCTAAATGTTAAATCTAAATGTTAAATCTAAATGTTAAATCTAAATGTTAAATCTAAATCTAAATGTTAAATCTAAATGTTAAATCTAAATGTTAAATCTAAATGTTAAATCTAAATGTAAAATCTAAATGTTAAATCTAAATCTAAATGTTAAATCTAAATGTTAAATCTAAATGTTAAATCTAAATGTTAAATCTAAATGTTGAATCTAAATCTAAATGTTAAATCTAAATGTTAAATCTAAATGTTAAATCTAAATGTTAAATCTAAATGTAAAATCTAAATGTTAAATCTAAATGTTAAATCTAAATGTTAAATCTAAATGTTAAATCTAAATGTTAAATCTAAATGTTAAATCTAAATGTTAAATCTAAATGTTAAATCTAAATCTAAATGTTAAATCTAAATGTTAAATCTAAATGTTAAATCTAAATGTTAAATCTAAATGTTAAATCTAAATGTTAAATCTAAATCTAAATGTTAAATCTAAATGTTAAATCTAAATCTAAATGTTAAATCAAATGTTAAATCTAAATGTTAAATCTAAATCTATGTTAAATCTAAATGTTAAATCTAAATGTTAAATCTAAATGTTAAATCTAAATGTAAAATCTAAATGTTAAATCTAAATATTAAATCTAAATGTTAAATCTAAATCTAAATGTTAAATCTAAATGTTAAATCTAAATGTTAAATCTAAATGTTAAATCTAAATCTAAATGTAAAATCTAAATGTTAAATCTAAATCTAAATTTTAAATCTAAATGTTAAATCTAAATGTTGAATCTAAATCTAAATGTTAAATCTAAATGTTAAATCTAAATGTTGAATCTAAATCTAAATGTTAAATCTAAATGTTAAATCTAAATGTTAAATCTAAATCTAAATGTTAAATCTAAATGTTAAATCTAAATGTTAAATCTAAATGTTGAATCTAAATCTAAATGTTAAATCTAAATGTTAAATCTAAATGTTAAATCTAAATGTTAAATCTAGATTTTAAATCTAAATCTAAATGTAAAATCTAAATGTTAAATCTAAATGTTAAATCTAAATCTAAATGTTAAATCTAAATGTTAAATCTAAATCTAAATGTTAAATCTAAATCTAAATGTTAAATCTAAATGTTAAATCTAAATCTAAATGTTAAATCTAAATCTAAATGTTAAATCTAAATGTTAAATCTAAATCTAAATGTTAATCTAAATGTTAAATCTAAATCTAAATGTTAAATCTAAATGTTAAATCTAAATGTTAAATCTAAATGTTAAATCTAAATGTTAAATCTAAATCTAAATGTAAAATCTAAATGTTAAATCTAAATGTTAAATCTAAATCTAAATGTTAAATCTAAATGTTAAATCTAAATGTTAAATCTAAATGTTAAATCTAAATGTTAAATCTAAATCTAAATGTTAAATCTAAATGTTAAATCTAAATGTTAAATCTAAATCTAAATGTTAAACTTAAATGTTAAATCTAAATGTTAAATCTACATGTTAAATCTAGATCTAAATGTTAAATCTAAATGTTAAATCTAAATTGTTAAATCTAAATCTAAATGTTAAATCTAAATGTTAAATCTAAATGTTAAATCTAAATCTAATGTTAAATCTAAATGTTAAATCTAAATGTTAAATCTAAATCTAAATGTTAAATCTAAATGTTAAATCTAAATGTTAAATCTAAATGTTAAATCTAAATCTAAATATTAAATATAAATGTTAAATCTAAATGTTAAATCTAAATCTAAATGTTAAATCAAAATCTAAATGTTAAATCTAAATCTAAATGTTAAATCTAAATGTAAATGTTAAATCTAAATCTTAATGTTAAATCTAAATGTTAAATCTAAATCTAAATCTAAATGTTAAATCTAAATCTAAATGTTAAATCTAAATCTAAATGTTAAATCTAAATGTTAAATCTAAATCTAAATCTAAATGTTAAATCTAAATCTAAATGTTAAATCTAAATGTTAAATCTAAATCTAAATGTTAAATCTAAATGTTAAATCTAAATCTAAATGTTAAATCTAAATCTAAATGTTAAATCTAAATGTTAAATCTAAATGTTAAATCTAAATTGTTAAATCAAATTAAATGTTAAATCTAAATGTTAAATCTAAATGTTAAATCTAAATGTTAAATCTAGAATTTTAAATCTAAATCTAAATGTTAAATCTAATGTTAAATCTTAAATCTAAATGTTAAATCTAAATGTTAAATCTAAATGTTAAATCTAAATCTAAATGTTAAATCTAAATATAAATGTTAAATCTAAATATTAAATCTAAATGTTAAATCTAAATGTTAAATCTATATGTTAAATCTAAATGTTAAATCTAAATGTTAAATCTAAATGTTAAATCTAAATGTTAAATCTAGATGTTAAATCTAAATCTAAATGTAAAATCTAAATGTTAAATCTAAATCTAAATGTTAAATCTAAATGTTAAATCTAAATGTTGAATCTAAATCTAAATGTTAAATCTAAATGTTAAATCTAAATGTTAAATGTGGGGAAATTAATTTGTATAAACTGACATTTTTTTAGGTCTGTTCATCATGAATACTTTTTTTATTGCCCCACGTATGTTTCACATCCATCTGTGTGTCACCGAAATTCATTTTTTCGCTCTCTTGGAAATGATGTTAAAGGCTCAACGCATGTTACGGATGATGTGGTGCTACCAAATATGGTTAATTCAGGGCGTTTCTGTTTGTAAATGACTGAACGGGCACGAGCTCCTAGGATTTATCAACAGCTGGTTGCGGAGGAGCGCGAGGCCACCGCATGTTTCATAAATCACACTTTGACGTGTACTTACGCACATCCTAAATTTCCTTCGTAGGATAGAATATCGGAATATTTCTACAAACGTTTGATAATAATGAGGTTCCCGGTTTTTACTATTTTAGCAGTAGGGCAGCCGTGATGTATACAAATGGCCACTGGGTGGCGACGTTGAGTCGTGCATCGGCTTCCCGGTTCCACTGATCGTGCTCTTATTTTGAAAGAAGCAGGAAGTAGTCGTGTTTGATAGTTCTGGACCGGGTCCGTTGACTCCTGCCTGGTCCTGGTCCCACTCTGCCTCCTCCGGTCGTCGCCATGGTGCAGATGATGGAGTCGCAGTGCGAATACTTCATGTATTTCCCGGCGGTGCCCATCACGGACCTGTCGGACCCGGCCCGGTACCGCAGCCTGCCCCGCCGGAGCCACCTCTACCTGGGCGAGACGGTCCGCTTCCTGCTGGTGCTGCGCTGCCGGGACGCCGCTGCGACACCGAGCGAGCAGAGCCCCGGTAAGGAGGGAGGGATGGAGGGGCCAGGTCCGGTGGTCCTGGTTCTGGTGGTAATATTCAGGTTCTGTCCTGGGACCGAACCTCCCCGAAGCTGTTCGTGCAGAAGCAGAGGCAGCAACATGGAGGAAGCATCATTTCCGTGTTCGTCAGGTCATTAATAAAACACACAAAGCCCCGCCATCATTAAAACGCATAAAAATAACAGTTATTATTCTTACTGAGCGCCGGACGGAACCAAAGACAGAACCGGTCCAGAGCTGAGCGGAGGCTGCTGATGATTAGTGATGATCAGTTACTCGGATCAGAAAGTGAAACTAATTCAGCGGTTTGGTTTCAAAATATGTCCATCGGAACCAGAAACGCTGATGTTCAACACAGCAGAGTTCGGTTCGGTTCCGGTTCTGTTCTAAAGACTGCTGACCCAAAAGTCACCGGAGGTTTAATTTGTAGAGTATTAGGGCCATTTTAAACAAAATAAAAATATTTTGGACTAAATTTCCACCAAAAAAATATATTTTCTTCTTATTACAACAAATGAAGGTGATTTTTTTTTACTGTAAAAATTACCACAAAACATACGATTTCAAATGAAAAATATTTTATCTGAAATTATTGCAGATCTTACACATTTTAAGTATAAGTTCATGATACAGTACATAAGAATCGGTCCGATACCAGCATCCCTGACAGGCATAGCTCAGGACAACCTAAACCGGTTAAATGAGGTTCTTTGGATATAATCTCACACATAAAGATTCTCAGCAGACACATTCTTCACCCTTTCAGTGCGTTTCAGAATGAGGCTCTGACACGTCTATGCTAATTAGCAGCTTCAGACCACGCCCACCCAGCTACGTTTTCCCAAAGAGCCGTTCTAGGAAAAGCCGCCCCACTCTCCATTCAGGCCCCGTCTACACTTCTTCGTTTTCGTTTAGAAACGGAGAGTTAAACCGAAAACTGTCTCCGTCCACACTAGCGTTCTCTCTGCGTATTAGAATTGATCTCCATCCACATTAAAACGACTGAAAACGCGGATCATGTGACCGTTCTCCAACACTGGGCATGTGCGCGCCGGTATAAACAGGAAACAGATTGACCATTCCTCAGCTGCTAGCAAAGACATCAAAGCCAGTAACGCTTGTAATTCGTTATCCACGTTGCGGTTTCTAACGTAATGTACTCCAGGCTGTTTTTGTATGTTATCTTCCGGGGACGGGTCATGCGACGGGTGGCTGACAAATCAGGGCAGGATACGCCATGACAGAGTGTGATCTGCGGCGTCAATCGTTTCTAAAGTCCTCACCGAAACGCCCTCCGGAGTTTCAAAACCAAAAACTGGGTCGGCAGCAAACTTCTCCGTTTTGGGTCTCCGTTTTTGCCATTTCAGTGTGGATGGGAGGTGCAAACGTAGCAAAAGGTCTCCGTTTTTAAACGATAACGCCGTAGCGTGGACGGGGCCTCAGTCCCATTGTAACGAAATTTTGGTTGCAGTTCCACCAGAGTTCCACTGGGGGCGATCTCAATGTGAGTCTATGGAGTTAGACGCTAAATTAGTCTCTGAGAAATCTGAGATGTGAATGTAGGTTTAACAAGTTCATCATAGGTTATAGGAGGAAAGCTGAATGAACGAGTACGTATGTCCTTTGGTTTTCTCACAGGTTGACTTGTTGTTGCCCATAACTAGCTACCATTTTGCTAATGAATGCTGATTGGTCAGTGAAGGACTGATTACAACCAGATTTACCATCTGAAGCGGCACCAGAATGTTAAGGAGGACTTTTTATTTTCAACATAACAACTTTGTTTTGGTTGCTAGCTCTGTTATCTGCCTATGGTTATGTATGTAGTGTGAATTTTAACTGAAAAATAAGGATTGTTGTAAAGCAGTATTTATGGTCGTACGACTCACCCAGCAATGTTTAATTTCTTTGCATCTACTTTCGAATAAAATGTTCAAATTACCAGACAAAAAAATTCTATCCTGATAAAGAAAGAAAGGAATCTTTCCTGGACCCCTGCCCAATCGGACCACTGACGACACGTTTAGCCGCATGCTGTCATTTCATAGATGTTTGTCTGAGTGGTGTCCAGCAAACAACGTGGGCTACATTGATAATTGGAAAACTTTTTGGGGGAAAACCTGGTCTGATCCGGAGAGACGGCATCCATCCCACTTTGGATGGAGCAGCTCTTCTTTCTAGGAATCTGGATACATTTATTAGTCCTTCAAAACACTGACAAACCAGGGTCCAGACCAGGAAGCAGAGTCGTAGTTTAACCCACCTCTCTGCAGCTTCTGTACTGTTACCCACTCAATACCCCATTGAGACAGTGTTTTACCCACGGCCAAAATCAAATAGACTAAAAGTTAACCTGACAAAAGCAAACTCTAAAAATATCATTTAAATAAATACGACTGGGACCAAACAAGGAAATAGGGCAATTAAGAGGCATAAGATCCCTCTCCTCAAAGACTTTATTAGTAAATGATTTGATATGTGATAATAAAATTGATCTACAACCTCACATCAATGACTCAGCACAATCAGCCGGGATTCCTTACATAAAAAAGTTTTAACTGATTGGAATGTTTGGATAATTGGATTAAAACGACTTTTGTTGTAAAGTTCCTTGAGATTATGTTTGTTGGGAATTGGCGCTATAGAAATTAAAATTAATTTAATTTAATTGAAAAGTGGATTTTTAAGGGTATCGCTCCAGAGACCTTCATTCATTCTGCACTCGTCATTAGAGCGCCCCCATATGGAACCAGAGTGGAACTGCAACCAGTTCAGAACCCTGAAGTACCCAGAGAGTGAGAGTTCTTTCTTTATTATAATTACTCTGGTTTGCCACTCAAGAATGAACTCAAATGTGATTGGTAGGCGGGCTATGACTAATGGGGCCAGAGTTTGACAAGTAAGGGGCGGAGTCTAACATATAATGGGCGTGGTTTGTGACATCACAATTAGCCTCTTTTTTTTCTCAAACAGTTCAAGATTTGTGACAAAAAAAATGACAAAATAATAAAAAATGGAAATATCCAGCTAAAGTTAGCTCCCACATTTTTTTTCATAGACAAGCAGCCTGAGAATGCTAAGCTAATGTTAGCCACACAACACTGACAATAATCGGCGATGTGCTCCGCCTTCTCCTTTCACCATCGCGACTGAAAGAAACGCAACAACTAATTAAGTTCCACGGAAAGGTTTCTGATTTCATAATGTACCTGCAGCTAATCTGGACTGGATAGTTAAAATAGTTTTTACTCAAGAAACCACACAGAGAGAAGACGCTAATTTCACCCAGTCACAAACATTTTTATTTTTATTTTTTTATCATTAAAACCAACTGAAAAGTTAAACCGAAATCTGCAGGTGTTTTAAGATCGATCTTTGTTTTATAAGCCACACATGAACACTGCGCTGCATTTGCTCTGATCCCGCACACCTGTGGTGCGTTCAAGTAATGTTGGAAATGTATGGTGAGTTCAGTAACGTAGGACATTTAACACATAACAAAATACACTGAACATAAGCCATAAACTCATATTTAATGGTGGTTGGCAATCATTGTTTGATGTAGACAAAATACGCCCTACTTATTTTTACAAAGTATTTAAACACAAATTAGCAAAAACTATATTCACTCCATTAATTTAATCTTTTTAAGATGTTTTTTTTTTTTTTAAACAAAAATTGTAGTTAAAATAAATGTCCAGTTCCCTTCTCTCAGCAGTTTGCTTCAGGGAAAAAAATAGATTATGATCTACAGTTTTCTTCTTAAAGACCAAAGTCACATTTGCCTGTATTGTTTCCCCTGTTTAAAGTAGAACTGGCATGAAATTCCCTGCAACGTTTGGGCCCTTTTTAGCCACACTCTAAGTACCTTAATAGTATATCAAAGGATGGCTTGCCGTAATTCAGCCTTGTTGTAGAATTGCAGGTGTGACGAGGTAGCCCTTCTGTTAGCATTAGCACAGAACGACCGGGTTTCGGAGGGCGGGGCCTAAGCTATGCGCTTCTGTGGTCAATGAGTCTCTAAGGATATTTTGAATGTTCAACTATAATATATAATCTTTTTCCCCCAAATTAAAGCAAGCTAGCACCAATGCTACATAAACAAACTGGGGTATTAGCTGTGAAGCTAATTCTGAATGTTAGCTATGAAGCTAATTGTAAAGCGAACAACTCAAACAATGCCACAATGTGTATTAACAGCTGAAGGACATTATTGAGGAAATATGCTTACTTGTACAGGGATATTTGCTGGTTCATGGAGAGTTGGTATTAATCCTGGTAGAAGTTTTAAGACGATCTGTGAATCCACTGCTTTATTGTCCCAAGTTGGAAAAACAGTCGTCCTAGAAATGTTTGCCACAAACTACCACACGCTTCGGCAGTCGGTCGGGCTCATTCCCTGCATACATAAAATCTATCCACAAGCTTTTCAGTGGCTCAGAAGTGGGGAGGAAAAAAAAACATTTATGTTCTCTTTTGTAAAACCCAGGTACAGAGCAGTTTGGATGCGGTCTGGACTCCATGCTGTTGGTTTGTTGTTTGCCTGTTACCGTAGCTCTCCGCACCGCGGAGGGACGGACTTGATGGGTGTAGTTCGTTGAAGGGGGTGATTGGCTGGAGCTCAACACGTAATATGCCGAAACGTGTCGTCATATGCCGAACAGCCAAACAGCCCGTTTCTGAGTGCTAATTTCACGATGTAGGCAGACATATCCCAGGACAAAGGAAAGACTAATCAGTCATTTTAACCCCTTAGGGGCCGTAGGCGGGCTGGGGGAACTAAAAGATATGATCAAAAACCCTCAAAAAATGCTAATTTCATGCCACGTCCACTTTAAATAAATTATTATTCAACTCAGTTAAAAAATCCTGATCTAGATATAATAATTTTTCCTTTCTGTTTCATTCTGTTTTTGTCATAATAACTTTCCTTTGAATGTTATAGCGCCACCTACCAGTTCTTTTCTCCATACTTTCTGCCGTCTTTCCTTGATCTTATGAGGCTGCCTGGCTCTGTTTTATGGTTATTTTATTCTGTTTCTGTGGACCGATCCGGTTCTCCTCCAGCTTCTGTTCAGACTCCTCGGCTTCATTTATTTAGTATTTTAAATGTTCTCAGCCATGATGTTTCTCTCCCAGCAGGGGGCGCCGATGTACCAGCAGCCGCCTTCGGCACCGAGTCGGCCAGCGGACGGGCGTGGCGGGAGCTGGCCGGCTCGCTGTGCGCCGTGGCCAGCGTGAGTCCCGGTGAGAACAGCCGTCACCGAGGCAACCACTACGCGAGCAGCGGGGACGAGGCCAACGAAGACGGCGAGGACGACTACATGGCGGCGGCGGAGGCGGCCATCGCGGCGCTGGGCAGCAGGGTGGACTCCCGCTGCCGGAGCTTCAGGGACTGCAAACCTCTCCTCATCCACAACTCGTCTGGGACGGCGTCCAGGGAGTTCCGCAGGGCTCCTGTTCAGGTACAGGGTGTTTGAGACGTACTGACGAGCCTTATTCAGCTTTTTCTGGGTTCCAACCAAACCTTCTGTAATGTTCTGAGGTGTTCTAGATTAGAAGTACTCCTGGTTTTCTGAAGTTTTTGGTTCTTATGCTGATGGGTTGGGAGTGGGTTGTATTTGCACTGATGATTTTATTTTTTGAAGGGGGGGGGGGTTGTGGGGTTATTTTAAATCTGTAAAGCACTTTGAGTAACTTTCTTTGTTTGAAAAGCGCTTTATAAATAAAGTTTGATTTGATTTGATTTGATTATCTTCAGTTTTTATGTTAACAGATGAAAGGAACCTGAAAATCTTCTGCCTGAAGCGTAGTTTATATTCCTATGTCGGAACGGATTGACGCGATACCATTATCTGTCGACGTCTGTGACTACTAGGGAGGACCTTTAATATCGCCTTGGCTGAATATTCTTCTGAGGCTTATGTCCTCCGTTGGGGTGTACCGCAGGGTTCTGTCCTTGGTCCTTTTCTTTTTTGCTTATATATTCTTCCACTAGGCTCCATTCTTAATAAGTTTTCTATTCCTTACCATCTTTATGCAGATGATTGTCAGGTTTATTTTTCACCAAACCAACAAGATTCCATCCAGCCTCTCCTTGATTGTCTTGCTGAAATAAGACGTTGTTCATCGGCACAACCCTAACTCCTAGACAACATAGTTACATACCGTACGCTTAGCAGTAGGAGCGATGATTAAAACGATTTTTATCCCACGACCCAAGACTCTCTGGTGTAATCAGGGCTTTTCTGTTTTATACCTAAAAAACACCCTTTGTGAGGGCTAAGAGAAAACACCTGGACTTTCTGGACTTTTGCAATCTAGCTAGGATATTCAATTCAATTCAGTTTATTTATATAGCGCCATTTCACAACAGATGTCATCTCAAGGCACTTTACAAAAAGAGTTATTACAATACAATGTTTATTGTAGAAATTACAGAACCACAGAAGATTGCGTCGTGTAATTCTCAGCAATCCCTCATACTGAGCAAGCATGCAGCGACAGTGGGAAGGAAAAACTCCCTTTTAACAGGAAGAAACCTCCGGCAGAACCAGGCTCAGCACAAGCGGTTATCTGCCGCGACCGCTCTGGCTTGGAGAATACATAACAGAGACACAGAAAGAGCAATAGAACTGATGCAGAAGTTTGTTGCAGGACGTGGAGAATTTTCCGTCACTGCAATGCCATCTTAGTCAGGGTCGTCAAGCAGGGCTAATCCGGAGCACCTACTATAATAGAAAACAGGTTAGTGCTTGAATTGACAGCACATCATGCAGTTGGGGAGAAGTAGGAGAGAAAGTAGGAACAGACCCTAATAATGTCCTCCAACAGCCTAAAGCAGCATAGCTACTAGATATGTGTGCTTATTCTCACGAGGATATTTATCTGACCCCACCGTCTGACTTTAGAGAGCCAAGAAGTTTGCTGAGAAGCAAAGAATTGAAGATTGAACACCCAGGCTCAAATGGTTACCAGCTATGGCCAAATCTCACGAACTCATTGAAAAAGTTCTCTGAGGGTAATTAAGGCTATCGGCAACCCTTTTATTCATGCTTTGATCTGCACGTAATCACTTCTGACTTCACATGATGTCTTTAGACCAAAAGTTTAACTTACTATATTAAATTTGACCGCCACAAACACAACTGCCCGTTGAGGATCGGTTACAAACGGGACGCAACATTTACCCGAGCCACGGAAACATTTTTCCCAGGACACCTTCCTGCGCCGCTACTTGCCGTGACATCTGACCGCGGTGAAGGTCATATGGCCTCAAATCTATATTGCAATATAATCTAAAGAACGTGTGGTTATGATACGTACTGCAGTATATTTCTTATTTTTCTTCATATATATATGAAAATAACTGCTTATTATATTCTCACCTTCCAGACACATTACAGCAGAACAACTTCAGAAAGGTTAAAAATGCCATTTAACATTTTTGTGCAAATTGCATTCAAAAAATATTCAATTCATTTTTCCAATACGAAGCAACACAAATATTCTCATGACGTACAGATATTTGAAGTAAAATAAAAGGTAGATATAATGAAAATAACAGAATTTTCTGTTTCCTTGGTTACGTATTTATACGTTTAATACCGCACAAAAAGAAACCTTCAATTATTTGTATTTAATAGCGATGCACCGATACTGGTATCGGGGCCGATACCGCTCTCCGATACCATAAACCGACACTTAAAATGTGTAAACTCTACAGTGATTTCACTGAAGATGTTTATTTTCACTCATTGTAATTAATATTTAATTTTTTTGTATCCAATTCCCCATCATTTGTTGTAACGATTAGAGAAGAAAATAAAACCTTGTAGTATTTATTGTGTGGTAGAAGTATCGGTATTGGTACTCATATCCAAGTATCGGTATCGTATCGGTTCGAAAAAGTGGTACGTTCCAACCCTAGTATTAAAAATGCTTCAAGTTCAACAAATTTTTAACATGTAGGCACAGCTTGATGACATCATCAAAATGCGTAGCCGTGGTATGTTGTTGTAGTCAAAATCTCTACCTTTGGCTAAAATGGTATCATTTCTACCTTATAGCTTTTATATTTGCCACTGCTAACTCAGGCTATGTTTCCTTTAGGGACCATCAGCAAATCGTGTTGCAGCTCCAGTTATTTGCTCCTTTTTGTGGTTTGAACAGAGATAATCAGGGTGACGGAGTCAGCGTTAATGATTCGTTTGGAGTAAGTAGTGACTGTTGTATTAAGCTAACTGATGGGCTATAATGAAACACGAGGAGGAAAAAAATCTTTTTATCGACCCCTTTTTTGCTGTCGCGCCACCCGTCCACCGCTTGATCGGTATTTTTAGCGAATTATCATCCATCCCTAGTGAAAGCCTGCCGACAGAGAAGCACATACTAGGCTGAGAGGCGATCATCTTCTTTAGGACAGGTTCCCAACTCTCAGTGAAACATCTGAATAGGGATGGGTACCGAAACCCGCTATTAAATCCTCCCCTGGGCTGATTCTGACGGTCCACCTGGTCCGATGAACTTCAGCCCGATCGGTCCTCTGAATGGTAAAATTAAAGTGGTATTCATCTGTTGTGGGTGATCTAAACACAAGCCAAACACTGTATTAGCAGCCCTCCTGCTTAACAAACGCACACTAAACTGAAGTTGGGAGGAGCGACTGCTGCGCTCGTAGTTACACAGACACGATGGCAGAACGAACGAAACGATCCCAACTTTGGCTTCTTTTTACAAAAATAGAAGCTGATAATCCACGCTGTCATAAATGCAATAAAAACGTTGCTAGCAGAGGCCAGAACAAGAGTAATTTAACCAAATACTTTGCTAAAATACACCAAATACAAACAGAGACATTCGACCGCCTGAGTGCTGCAGCATTAGGATGCAGCGGGACAGAAAATGGGCGGGTAGATGCTATATTGTTGTTTTCAGGGCTTATTTTGCACTTTAGCATTCTAGATCTTTCATTCTGGTTTTTAATTGCATTGTTTTATGGAGAAGTTATGTTTGATGTTTTTTATTTAAACCTTAAACTTTTTTAAATAGACGACATAGTATTTTTAGTTTTTGATATATATAAAAAGTTGTTTTCATTCATTTATTTTGTACTTTTTATTTTGTAGGTTTTTTTTATTTTCTGTACTTTGCCGTTCCAGTTGTTAAAAAAAAATTATAGTTCATTATTTGTTATTTTCCCCTTTCCCCCCAAAAAAAGTACTGATAAGGATACCGATAAAGTACCGGATTAATAAAGAGTATCGATAAATCCTTAACGGTACTCAGCTCTACATCTGAAGTTCTTCTAAAAACACGTTTTATCTCTCCGTCTTCTCCTCAGTCTCCTCTGGACGAGCCGGTGGTTCTGACGGACGAAGTCATCTTTCCTCTCACCGTCTCTCTGGACAAACTTCCGGTCAACACCCTGAAGGTCAAGGTGAGGAGCAGCTGCTGGACGCCATTTTGTTTAACGGTTTCCTGGGAGCTTCATGGCGTTTTTCCCGCTGCAGGTCATGGTGACGGTGTGGAAGAAGGAGGCAGAGAAGGTGGAGGTGCAGGAGCTCGGCTACCTGAGCGTCCTGCAGCAGCGGGAACCCACGCACACCTTCAGACACGACCTGAACACCTTCAAAGCTCAGGGTACGACACTCACCTGTCGGGACAGGTAGACATCCTCCCAGCGATACGAACCAGTTGGTCCTGTTTGGGAGCGAGAGTCTGGATGCTCTCCAGATTCACAGTGGGTACAGAAACTATCCCCATGTTAAAACAGGAATGTAGAAGTTTTTGCTAATTTATTGAGAACTGAACCATCACCTGGTCATAAGTATTCATACCCTTTATGGAGTAGTAGCAACGTTAGAGCTGGTACAGCCATGATTCTTCTCTAACCTGCCCAGATCTGTGCTTTCCCACAGTTCTGTCTCTCAGCTCCTCGGCCAGTTCCTTCCACCTCATGATTTTCATTTGCTCTGACATGCACTGTGAGCTGTCACAATATTCAAATTTCAAACTCCATTAGATACTGGAAAAACAACAACTTGATACTCGATTTCAACACTAAAATGGCTTAAAAACACAAATTAATTGAACAGGTAGAAACAACAAATAACATTCCTTTAACCTAGCTACAGTAATTTATATAGCAAAAATGAAATGTAGCAATTCTTAAGTGTAAACAAGTTCACTTGAATCGTTTAAGCGAACTTGTTTACACTTATCAGCAGTGTTTTTTAAAAATGTACGCAAAAAACGTTAAATAATGAGATGTTAAAATAAGAAAAAAAACTGCGCTAATTATGAAAATATATTAACTATATATCACTAAATATTAGGGCTGTCAAACGATTACAAATGTTCATCTAATTAATAACAGTTTAGCTTCGAATTAATCATGATTAATTCACATTTTCAGCGTAAATGAAAGACAAATGCAGGGTGGAGGAAGATTAAGGTTTCTGTGGTCTCATATAAAAAGTAATAAACACAACTAAGTAGGGCTGGGCCGTATACAGAAAGTTTACCCATACTGAAATGTATGACTGTTACCGACGTCACTTTGCCCGTGCCGGTAAATTCAGTATTTTAAAAACAAGTGAAAAGATGTTTTTAAGTTTAGCGCTGCTCCTGTCCCTTTAAGAAATCAGCATTGCCTTGAGTCACGTGACTACGCACAGTCATGTGACAGGGCAGGGAAGCGCTGCTAACAAAGCTACTGTGTAGCTATATTTAGAAACAGTTTAGACTCATCTACCAACAGTTTTTTCAGAAAAATGCGACTAGCAACAAATAAAGTGACTTTTTATGGTGTTATTGGACACTTATAGACCGCACCGCATGCTTTATCAGCGTCAAGAACCGCTCACAAAGCGACTAGTTAGACACATAAACACAGAGATATATTTTTAAGCTGAAGCTAGCAAAGCTCGTAGCCTTTCTCGGCTGGATGTTTGAAACACTAGCGGATTGTGGTTGGCTAGGCAGCGTCGACGTCGGGCAACATCACTACAGTGAGACGCTCTGATTGGCTGCCGTGCTGCATCAAGAGCGTTAGGACCGTCAAAAGTTCAACTAGCGGAACTTCTACGTTGCTAGCATTATGAGCTTTGAAACGCAGGAAAAGCTTGAAAAGTTGATGGAACAAAAGCTCACAAAGCGCCGCAGAGACAGCGATGCTCCTCCAACGGCCTCAACTGTAGACTTTACATGTAATCTTGATGCTGCTGATGCTGACAAAGCCTGCGGGGGGAACATTAGACTCTAACGTAGAACACGTATGTTTGTCACTGCAGCAACGGAGCTGCAACCCGCTGAGCTGCAGCTTGAAGCCGCCGCCTGTTCCCACCTGTGCTCCGATGTAAAATATTTTAGGTCAAAAATAAACGACTGCACAATAAAATCACAGATTTCCCTCCCCCATCATTTCCTCATCTAATCTGGTCTGTTTGATCACTTCTGAGTTTAAGCTCTAAGAAATACAGAAAGGAGTGGGAATCAAAGCCTGAATTAAAAGGCTGTTTGAAAACGTTTAATAGCAAGAAGCCCTCATATTTGAAAGAAAATTATGTCAATTTGGCCCCTCCCGGACATTGAGTACAGAAAAATGGAGGGGGGGGGGGTAATTGTTATCGTCCACTTACCGTAATGTAGAGAAGAAATGCTCAATATACCGTGACATTTAGATCATATCGCCCAGCCCTACTAACCTGATCAGCCAGTAGCCCCGCCCCGCGTCCAGCCTACACAAACCGTCAGAAAGAGAGAGGGCCATCTGGTAGAATACTATGAGCTGATTGGAGGATGCTTAACGTAGCGCCCGGCTGTTATTGGCTTCTATGCGAGCGTCAACCGGTGCGGCCGTGTTTGTTTCACTTAGCTGGGCAGTTGATATTACCATTACAACTGAACTACTGCCCCAAAGCACCATGCTGACAAACGATTGGTCGATGAAATATTGTTCGCATGTTGGACGGTTTAGGTTGGAGCGGTACAAAATGGATTCTCCTGAGTTTGGAAAACTCCAAATCTCGCAAGAATCCATCTCCCAGAGCAGGATTACTGCCTTACAACTAAGGTAGAACTAACCAAAATATATGAAAAGAGATTTGGATTTTCCCATAAGTAAACACAGAAAAAATTCTCCTTTTTATCAAGTTACCATTAATGTTCCTATTGTGAAGGTCTACACAGCTACTTCTGCTAATGAGTTAGCACTAATTTAAGTTAGAAAACATCACTTTAAATGAATAACGTTGCATTTTAACGCAGCGGTAACTCCCTATGAAACAAAGCTGTACAATGAACCAACATGCATAGAGCAACATAAATACGACATATCAATATTAATATACTCTCTTGTCATTTATGCAAACACACTTGAGCACAACACTCTCTTAGATAGCCTGCATTCTGCCGTGCTGATGAGTGAGGAGAGCTGAACTCAGTGTGGGCCGACTTTTTGGATAAACGGGACGCTATTCTGTTAAAAATGGTGTTAGTTCTATAAATAAATTGACCTGCATTAATGCGTTAATTTTAACAGCCCTACTAAATAGATTATATTTCCGTCAGGCTGTTTTACGGCACCTGGCATGTTGGTTTACTCCGAAGGATGCTGCCTATACGCCAAATCCAAACCACGGGAACAGAACATCTAATTTAGATGCCAGTTTTAGTATCGAATAATATTTAGGTTTAGATTATTTTGTCCACCCTACTGTGTTCCTTTCCTAATCAAGTCCAATTAGTCTAATTAAACCCAGCTGGACTCCCAACGAAGGAGCAGAACCGTCTCAGGGAGGAGCAGGAGAAATGGACAGCAGGTCACTTAAATATGATAATCACTGCTAAGGGTATGAATACTTGTGACCAGTTGATAGTTCATTTCCTTCTTTTTTAATAAATTTGCAAAGATTTCTACTTTTCGGGGGGGGGGGGGGGAGATTTTAGCAAACGGCTGCAATGAAACAAAGAATGAAACATTTAAAGGGGTGTGAATACTTTCTGTACCCAATGAATGACTCAGTGGTTTAAAGGTCAGAACCGTTCTGGTTCCGGGCCAGACCCAGCTGCAGTCCTTAGAACCTGGAGGTCTCCTAATCACACAGGCTCAGAACTATACATACATCCAGCCTGGTTATCAATGAGTGGTCCTGTTGGTCCAGTAGCTTCTGTTTGACAGAACCGTCTGGACCGAGCAGAACCAAGGGAAAAACCCGAAGAACCCTGAAGGTAAGAGGAGAGCCGTAGAACATCTGGAGAAGGATTCAGGATTCAAGCTGTCGACCCGATCAGATCTTCTGGAAGAACCCAGGAACATCTTTTATAAAACTACTTGCTGATACCGGGTACCTATGCCAGTTAGTGTTGTCACGGTACCGACATTTCAGTATTCGGTACCGATACCAGTGAATATTCCCGCTACCAATTTCTGTACCAAACCAAAGTTTGGTGACAAAAAACGCTCACAAAGCGACTAGTCTGCAAAGAGCGTGGGCGGGGCTTTCTCTGCCGAATGGCGGATCGTGGTTGGCTAGATGGCGTCAATGTCTGATGACGTCACTACAGTGAGACGGTCTGATTAGTTGATGCTCAGGGGACGGCGTCGAAAGTTCAGCTAGCTTAAATTCTGCATCGCTAGCTTTACCGCTTTGAAGCTTAGAAAGCAGAAAAACTTTCATAAATTGCCGCGGATAAAACACATAATGCACCACACAGACTCTGACGGACTCAACCGTAGACTTAACCTGCAATCTTGCTGCTCTGGAGTGGATGTTTTCAGCGGTGTAAACGCAGCATAACGTATTATATTAGCATTAGCCGCGTCACGGACGCTAACGATTTGCTACACGAACAGATGTTTATTTCTATCCAACTGATTCCGACATTCAGATTAAAATATGACATAATTATAACAGAAGGTCTAAATTTGACATCAGTTTAAAACGTACCTGCTTGAACCCTTTCATCAGATCAGGGTGTCAATCTTTGACGTGTTTTATTAAGTAAGATATTTTCTCCTTTTTGAGAGAAAAATTTAAATACCTTGTTTGCAAATGTTTTTTTTAAATAGTTATTATTATTATTATTGTCCCCTCGCCATCAGCCACAAATCCACAAATATCTCCTTTCACGGCTCTCCTCTTCTTTATCAACAAGTGGATCAACAGTTTGAGTTGCACGCTCGGTGCATGGATTTGAACAGGTTGTCGTACCACCGGTACTTATGAAAACGTGGTACCGATACTTCTACCAAACACAAAAATGCAATTAATTGGAAGTAGGGCTGGGCGTTATGGCCAGATTTTTATATTCCGATAACGATAATTCATTATATTAAATGAATTAAATTAATTTTTCTGTTAATTTATCTCATGAATAGTTTATAAAAATGTACCACATGGAAATACAGTTTTAAATGAAAGATGACAATAACACCACCCAGAATCATCATGTACTGACCGCCTTCCATCTGCAGGAGCTATGGATATCAGCAGTGATCTTTTAGGAGAGCAGCTCAGCTCTATAATCTGCCTTTGAATTAAACGCATTACATGAAAAGCATCTTAACTTAACAGCACATTTCGGCAGTAGTGTTTCATTTGTTTCACTATCTGCATGTCTCCTATGTAAATGAGGGGTGTTACGTTGATACGTGTCTATAGATGTGTTCCAGCTCCACCCACAGACGAGGCGGCTGCTGCTTGTAAATGTTAAACAGATGGATCATGTTAGCTTTAGGCTCTGGTTCCTGAACAGTGAGATTAGGAAAATAGTCTGTTTGTAAAGTTTACCAGCTCCCGGTCCAATAAATATACTCCAACCCAACACATTTATTTTATCAGAACCACGAGAACGAATACAGAGGGAGTCAATAAGCGAGCAAAAGCAGCGTGGAGTCGTGGCGTAAGCTGTGATAAACTCCAGATACAGAAACTGTAGTGCACCACTGATGTGTTGCTAGCGAACAAAAAGGCTTTTAGAGCCGATATCGTTCCGTCTGAGTTACGCTTTTTTTCTGTTCAAGCTGCGCGTCGGGAGGGGAGTGCAGACACGCAGAGAGAACAACTTTGGGTTGTCTGATAATCTTGTTTAGATCCCTGGTCTGAAACGTGTTGGTTACCGTCTTCCACCCTGTTTGTTCATGTAATGCAGCACAGGAATGCCATAAGGTGCATCTTGACGTAATTTACTGCCATAAAGCCCCATCGTGGCTTAAACGATACAGATTCATCTAAAACCTTTTTCCATCGTCCTGCCGATATATTTCGTCATATCGCCCAGCACTAATTTCTTTTCTGCTTCTTACAAAAATTATGGTGAATTAGAATTTTTTTTTATAAAAATGACAACAAACTAATATTTCAAGTAAAAAATTTTACATTTTCTATAAAATTATTTTAGTTTCCTCATTTTAAATATCTGCTCATGTTTTTTGGTCAACAATCCGATACAGATATGGGTACATTAGAACGTAATCGGCCCCGATACCCAATACTAGTGTCGGTATCGGTGCGTCGCTACCAGGAACCATCGAGAGGCTCAAGACTGAACTGGGATCAGCTGCACCACCAGTCAAACCAGTTTAAGTGAGAAGTTCCGAGCTGGACTGAAACCTGCAGCTGCTCACAACAGTCTCTGAACACCGTAGAGCACGGCGGTGGTGGCATCATGCTGAGGGACTGGATGAGTAGAGGAGGAGGAGGAGGACCTTGGACCCAGTTGGAGGTTCTAACTGGACAGTGATCCCAGAACATGGTCCAGACTGGTTTTAATGGGACCAGCAGGACATCATTAAGGTTCTGGAACAATCTTCTATAAAGTTCTGACTTCAGTCAGGTTCAGAAGGGTTAGGGAAGAAACGTTAACCCAATTCTACCAGGGGTGTATGTATATATTTGACCTTGCGGATCCCCCTGTAGAGCTCCAGAACCAGAAGGGTTCTGGTCGTCCTGCAGCAAATGAGCGGTTCTGCTGCTCTGGACAGAACGCTGGCGGACCAGTCAAAGTAAATGTTGCGTTCAGTGGCTGGTGAGTACTTAATGTCGACTTCTGTTCCAGAGCAGATGGCTTGGCGCAGTACCAGGTTGTAAACACAGGTGGCGATGTTTCCAACCCAGAGCAGGCAGCAGAATAATGGTGGTTCTGATGGTTCTGTCTGGTTCCTCCCGTCCACAGTGAGCACCACCCTGACCGTCCTGCCGCCGCCGACCGTCCGCTTCAAGCAGATGACCGTTTCTGGGAAACACCTCGCCGTCCTCAAAGGTTGGACTTCCTGTTGTTCACTGAATCTAGTCTACTAATTATCAGCTTCCTGACCACTGCAAAGCTGCTGAAACACTGAGTGGCTTTAAATCAAGGCTAAAAGCTCACCTGTTCACAGCTGCCTTGTTGCTGAAGGTGTTTTACTGGATTCATGGACCAGCAGCGCCTTAAAGAAGTATTCACACGCTTAACCGCTCCCTGTTTTAATCAGGGGATTTTATTTTGATTTTATGCGTAGGAAAATGAGTTTTAATTCTCCTAATAAAATCTGAAAAATCTGAAGAGTCATCTCTACAGAGCATATTAGCTGACGCTAGCATGTAGCTATTAGCTAAGCTACAGTTAAACCATGGCTAGGAAAGATGAAGAAAGAAGCTGAAAGTTGTTGCACTGCTGTAACTACAAAAAGTCACTAGATGGCACCCACCCTCTGTTTCTAATCATTTATCCATCCTAGTTATTTATTTAAACAAGATTTTTAAAACTTATAAGTGTAACAATTTATTGTAAATACAATATTATTGCAAATAAATTATTATTCCAATTTAACCATAAATGCATAATGTGATACATTACCAAAGATTAAAGTGCATCACTTATATGTCTTTTGAAATAAGATTGATTGTACAAAATTTAATGAATAAAACCAATGATCATAGACTAGACTAGTCTAAAAATGGCATATTTACTGTAAGACAATGGAAGAAAAAAATCGAGAAACAAATGGAATTGTGACCCTAAATCGAGTATATATGTAAATGTCTATAAAGTATTACATGTATAATGTGTTTCTTCTGATTTTTGCTTGTCTAATTTAATTAGTTTTAAATGCAGATGAACACTATCTTTTGCATTCTAAGGCAGCAGTAAATAATTATTTAGTCAATAAAAGGGTCCAACTGTTCCCTGAGTTGTTTATTACTCAGTGATTTTAATTCTAATCTGGCTTCTGGCTTCTCCTTCCTGTCTGAATTTATGAAGATGCTACATTTTCACTTTTTATGTGGATCATATTTTTACTTAATGATAACTTATCACAGAGAAATAGCTTGAATTAGCTGTATTAATTTATATGTTTTATGTATTCATGTTTCCATCAATCTTTGACTTTCATGTTGTGAGTCTGAGTGTCAGTCAGGCTAAGCCCCGCCCCCTTTGTATTACAGGTCTGCTTTTATTTTGGCGTGGCACCCTAAGATCATCACTCTTTGAAACTTCCTAGATACAGCCTTGCTTAGAGTTATTTTTATGCTTATTTCCTCATTATTGTTTCTGACTGCGGCGTGTTGCAGAGCTGTGCTGAGTGACAGATGAATGAGGAGACACAGACGGACATTTTTCAGATAGCGTAAATTATGTCAGACTGTTCAACGTGTTTTCACGAACACTGTGGGACAGCGTCTCAATTTGCGGGATGTTTAAAAAGTGATGACTGGTCAGTTGTGCAGACAGAGGTACGTGTCTTAAGGTTGTGTCTGTTTTCCTCCCAGTCCTGAACGAATCATCTCAGGAGGAGCTGAGCGTCCGGGACGTGCGGATTCTGCCCAACCTGAACGCCTCGTACCTTCCCATGATGCCCGACGGCTCCGTGCTGCTCGTGGACAACGTCTGGTGCGTACCGGGGTCAGGTGGGCTGCATGGCGTCTGACCGTTTCAAAGCTCAGAGCCGTTCCTCTCCTCGTCCGCAGCCATCAGTCCGGCGAGGTCGGCATGGCGTCTTTCTGCCGCGTGGAGAGCAGGGCCTGCCGCCTTCCCAGCATGCTCGGCGCCCTGGAGGAGCACGACTTCCTGTTCCAGCTGAACCTGAACGACGTTCCACAGGACGACTCTAATGAGGTTAGTGGGCTCGTTGGCGCACCCTGGGGGGGTTAGGGGGGTAAAGGATGAGTCAGAGCTAGAATCTCCATCGTCCTCAGACACTCAGGGTTTTATACACCGTATTGTCCCAAATATAGGACGAGGTTGGGTCGTCTTATAATCGAGCTCTAACCGTTGACACATGCTGATAGTTTTCTGGTGTCGTTACACGACTTGTAAAGCCATTGACCTCGTTGTGGCTGGCGTCATCAACGGGAAAAGAAAAATGAAGCGGGGCAGTCCGGAGCAGAGTTATGATGCTTACTAAAACATGATGGTGGTCAATGTAGCAGAGGGAGCCATATTTAATGCACTGGATGGCAGTGAGGATGACGTTCTGTGGGAGGAGACAGGACCGCAGCGTGACGGTGAGCACAGTGAGGTAGAGGACGTCAGTGAGCCTCATGCAGACTTTTCATGGTTAATGTGACTTTTGATCTGATATGTAATGAGCAAAGTTCTGACAGTTTGCGTGTTAAAATGTGAGTCGTCCTCTTCTAACAATGTTTCTTTTCTCAGTTTTTATTAAGTATCGCTAGTGTCTTCCTTTACTAAAATATGCATTGCAAAAGCTTTGTGATTGCATTAACAGGCAAATATTAAAGTAGTCTGTAATTATTATTTGTGACTTTCTTAAAACTTCAATTAAAAATAGTGTCTTTAAAAATTAATGTAGTCTTTGGGGGGGGGTCGTTTTATAATCAAGGTCCTCCTATATTTGGGACAATATGGTATTTATTTGTTTTAATCGCCATTAGCCTCTGCATCATGCTGTGCCAAACAATATTACAATACATTAAAATCCAGTAAAGCAATTTAGAGACCGTCTATAGAGGAACCGGGACTCTGGACCGTCCATAGAGGAACCGGGACTCTGGACCGTCCATAGAAGAACCGGGACTTTGGACCGTCCATAGAAGAACCGGGACTCTGGACCGTCCATAGAAGAACCGGGACTCTGGACCGTCCATAGAAGAACCGGGACTCTGGACCGTCCATAGAAGAAGCGGGACTCTGGACCGTCCATAGAAGAACCGGGACTCTGGACCGTCCATAGAGGAACCGGGACTCTGGACCGTCCATAAGGAACCGGACTCTGGACCGTCCATAGAAGAACCGGGACTTTGGACCGTCCATAGAAGAATCCATAGAAGAACCGGGACTCTGGACCGTCCTAGAAGAAGCGGGACTCTGGACCGTCCATAGAAGAACCGGGACTCTGGACCGTCTATAGAGGAACCGGGACTCTGGACCGTCCATAGAAGAACCGGGACTCTGGACCGTCCATAGAAGAACCGGGACTCTGGACCGTCCATAGAAGAACCGGGACTCTGGACCGTCCATAGAAGAACCGGGACTCTGGACCGTCCATAGAAGAACCGGGACTCTGGACCGTCCATAGAAGAACCGGGACTCTGGACCGTCCATAGAAGAACCGGGACTCTGGACCGTCCATAGAAGAAGCGGGACTCTGGACCGTCCATAGAAGAACCGGGACTCTGGACCATCCGTAGAAGAAGCGGGACTCTGGACCGTCCATAGAGGAACCAGGACTCTGGACCGTCCATAGAGGAACCGGGACTCTGGACCGTCCATAGAGGAACCGGGACTCTGGACCGTCCATAGAAGAACCGGGACTCTGGACCGTCCATAGAAGAAGCGGGACTCTGGACCGTCCATAGAAGAAGCGGGACTCTGGACCGTCCATAGAAGAAGCGGGACTCTGGACCGTCCATAGAGGAACCGGGACTCTGGACCGTCCATAGAAGAACCGGGACTCTGGACCGTCCATAGAAGAAGCGGGACTCTGGACCGTCCATAGAGGAACTGGGACTCTGGACCGTCCATAGAAGAAGCGGGACTCTGGACCGTCCATAGAAGAAGCGGGACTCTGGACCGTCTATAGAGGAACCGGGACTCTGGACCGTCCATAGAAGAACCGGGACTCTGGACCGTCCATAGAAGAAGCGGGACTCTGGACCGTCTATAGAGGAACTGGGACTCTGGACCGTCTATAGAGGAACTGGGACTCTGGACCGTCCATAGAAGAACCGGGACTCTGGACCATCCATAGAAGAACCGGGACTCTGGACCGTCCATAGACGAAGCCGGACTCTGGACCGTCCATAGAAGAACCGGGACTTTGGACCGTCCATAGAAGAAGCGGGACTCTGGACCGTCCATAGAAGAACCGGGACTCTGGACCGTCCATAGAAGAAGCGGGACTCTGGACCGTCCATAGAAGAACCGGGACTCTGGACCATCCATAGAAGAACCGGGACTCTGGACCATCCATAGATGAACCGGGACTCTGGACCATCTCAGGAAGGTGGAGTTGTACCAGTGAGATTTCTTTAGACAACCTTTCAAAATGAAATCTTATTCTGAACCAAGATTGAAGCTAAATTTGATGATAATGTTTCATGAAATAAAAATGAAGTAAACAGACTATAGGAACATTTAAACCTGACATGGAGGATAAATAAATCTTTGGGAACCATCGATCTGCTTGCTGATGGAGTCGAACCAGCGGATAATTCTTGCTCTCCAGGTTCTTCACACAGAACCTTTCCTTCCTTCACTCTGGGTTCTTCTGTGCTTTTAGGGTCTTGAGGTTCCTCTGGTGGCGGTTCTGCAGTGGTCCACTCCCAAGATGCCTTTCACCAACTGCATCTACACCCACTACAGGTAAACCTAGACGGCCCGGTTCAGACTCATGGGTCACATAGAACTAAACCACAAGAAGTTCTGGGTTCAATCTGAAAATTCTGGATCTCTGCCGGGGGAAATTATGTTTTAGTAAGAATGTTATTACATCAGACCAAGAAAAGCGGTTTTAGTCCAGAACCATGGTCCTTCTGGTTGGATTCTGCTGTCAGTACCGAGTCTGGGCTTCTTTTGGCCTGGAGGAGACCAGCCTAAGGTTCTGCTGAGGTTCTGGGAACCCAAGTTACTCTGATAGAGACCTTCAGGTCATCGTGGTTTCCTAGCGTGATCATGAAAATCGCGAGGTGTGTTTTAGTCGTCGTGCAAACGGACAAATCCAGTCGAAGCACCGCCTTGTTGTCGAGCTATCTGGCCAATCAGGTAGCAGAAAAAACAGGCAGTACTGACAAGCAGGAGGCCCCCTGCTGGTAGGTAAAACGAAAGTGCAATGTGTAAATCTTTACAGCTGGTGAATAATTATGAAGGAAAATGGTCGACAGTGAAGATGATAAAGATGACCACAGTTAGCAGTTAGCGTTAGCACACAGTTTTAAAGTGATGTTTGCAATATAACAGGAGCAGAACGCACTATCTGTATACAGCGTTTATAGGGAAGATTGTATTTAATTATTATTATTTTGTTTAATCAAAAATTGACTTTGTTCAATATAGTGAAAATCGCGATTTAAAAAAAAAAAAATCTCCATAATCACCCAGCCCTACATTTTTATTGAATGGTTGGCGTCCGATGTCCGGAGAAACACAACTACAGCTAAAAACAGATGATGGGGAATTTTACACGACCACATCGTATTGAAAGGATCAGTATCATCATCATAATCATTTTTGTTTTACTGGTTCGTCTAATACCAACGTAGTAGCCATATTTTTTCTCAGCACCAGAGTAGCATCAGCTTTTTTCTGTGCAGCAGCTTCAGTTATGTGGTTCATAGATTTTTTATTGAAACACAGGAAAATAAACCATAACAGACAGCGGTATTATCCATAAACTTACAGCGAAAGTTTTGAACACTGATGTGATTAGCACAGTGTGAACATTACAGTGGGGATGGAAAGTTTGGGCCCCCCAGGTAAATATTTGTACTAATGTGCGTAAAGAAGCCGAGGAAAGAAGGAAACGTCTCCAGAAGGCATTACATTACAGATTCTTATAATGTGTCAAAAAAGTTAGATTTTGTTTTAATCATTTACGCTTTCAAAATTACAGAAAACAAAATAATAGCGTCTGCAAACTGTTTGGGATCCCTGCAGAGAGAATCAGAAAGCTTTTATTACCATATGAGTGAAGTTCTCTGCAAACATGAAGACTTCTGACCACGCAATAAGTAGTGTAGACATAGAATAAAAATAATAAGGTAGACTTTATTATGTGACACAGAATTACAAGGATATCCAAGTTAAGTTGGACTGAGATGTTAAAGCCACATTAAAGCAGCAGATGAGGTTTAGTTTATTCCTGTTTATTAGTTCTGCAGCTTCTTATTGGTCGGTTCTTATCCGCTGGAGGCGGAGCTTCATAACCCACCTGTGCTTCACCGCCCCTCCTCCAGGCTTCCCAGCATCCGTCTGGATCGGCCGCGCTTCGTCATGACCGCCAGCTGCCCCAGCTCCGTCAAGGTCAAGGAGCATTTCAAGGTCAAATACGTTCTGATCAACAACCTGCAGGACTTCCTGGCCGTGCGGCTCGTCTGGACCCCTGAAGGTCAGTTCTTTCCGGTTTCTTCTGTGACAAAAAAAACGTTTCTTTCTTCATCCCGTTATCTGGACGTTTTTTAATCCAAGTAAAACATCTGGAGAAGCTTCATGTTTCATTGGAGCGGTTCATTGTCAGAGAAACATGAAGCATCGACTGTTTTTAGGGTTACCCTTCATCCAGGCGACCTATGGATCTCATTTTTCAGTATTTTAGCCTTTTTGTATTTTCTCTCTCACGCGTTGTTTCGCAGTAGAACACCTGGGTGAAGGTGTCTGTGTGTTCATCAGGTCGTGGACGGGGCGAGGATGCGGCGCTGGCGGCCGTCGTTTGTCACACGCCGCTCAGCAACCTCGGCCACTGTCGCAAAGGAAGCACCCTGTCCTTCAGCGTCTCCTTCCAGATCCTGAAACCAGGACTGTACGAGGTACGAGGAGCCCCGGCTGTCCAAGTCACGCTTAGAATGGATTTTAAAGTCCTGGAAGGAAAAAACAGTTTGAAGTCGAAATAACAGCAAGTAATACAACTGGAGAGTAGTAGAAGAGAAAAGTAGCAGAGTAGAGAAAAGTGTTCAGTTTGTCCTCCAACATGTAAGCCTAAAGCAGCATAAATACAGAGATAACCCAGATAACCTAAGCCGTTCTAACTATAAACTATTCTGGATTTAACAGGGAGCCACTGGAGAGAAGCCAAAACAGGAAAAATGTGATCTCTCTTTTTAATATTCATCAGAACTCTTACTGCAGCATTTTGGATCAACTGAAATCTCCAGGCTTTAGACGGAGCCCAAACCAACATAGCTGCATCCATAAAGCAAATCTTTCCAGCCCAGTATATAAAAAAGCCACAGGTGTTGTTTGCACCTGTTTACTGAACATTCTGAGATGCTACAGATCAATTAATTAACCACACAATGCTGATATAAGATCACATAAGCAGCTTGATAAATGGCTAACACACATTAGCATTAGCATGTAGCCACTTCTCTGTCCATCAGGCGTCTTTGTTCTTTGATCCAGCTGCTGTTCTTTAGGAATGTAGAATAAAATCCTGTAATCCATGCAGCCAAACAGGCATGTTCACAGAGAAAGTAAAAAAATCCAACAAAAAAGGGTTTTAAGCTGCCAAAAACCGAAGCAGCTATGAGCTTTGAGAAGGAGGAGGGTGTGTCTGGAACTCTAGCAGAGGTAAGCCGCTCTGCCTGCTGGGGGCGGTGCAGACACCTCTAGCACTCAACTTTCAACCAATGATGTCACTAGCTGAACACTCAGAGAGCAGGATTCAGGAGGATTAATCAGACATGCGTTAATTAAGCCAAAAACCACTCTGGTGGGTTTTTATGAGAAAATTGCACTACCAGATGTTTGAAAACTCCAAAAACTTGATTTTGCATGATATAGGCCCTTTAAAGAATTTAACTGAAAGCTGAAGGAGTTCCCAGGTCAGCAGAGCTAAAATGAATGGAGTTCCCCAAGGAGGAAATCTTGGTCCACTTCTCTTTAACTTTTATTTGTTGTTTTTAGGAGAAAATCATGTACACTATTTTCTATGTGTGTAACAACTGACTTTATTGATCATTCTACATTTTTTCATTAACTATCCAGAGAAAGCAGCAACAGGAGCTTCTGGCTCTTTAACTTCACATCTATAAATCAAAATAATGTTGTTTTTTTCATTCATTATAAGTAGTAGGGGTTATAGGATCTAGAGTTGTTTCTTTTTACTTTTTAGAGTCCTTTAACATTCTACTACATACATTAATATTCCTGTCATTTTATACAAAAATAATACACAATGAGTAACATAATACATTTACCATAGCTTCAGATCAATGGTAAAAACACACCAACAAAGAAACATAAAACGTCATCCTGTTTATAACCTCCCATTATCTTACATAGCTAAATACTCTTTGACACATTGCCACCTATGTTTGAAGCGGTCCACCTTCATTTGCAATACGGATGTCATTTGTTCCATTACATGTATTTTGCTTAACCCTCTGTTCCCGTTCTTTTATAGTTGGAGTTTGCATCTGGTTACAATTTCTTTTGCAACCACTAGTAGCATACGGGCAATACATCCACATTCAGTGCTTCATTTGATATTGCCCCCAGTAAATAAAACAGAGGAAACGATGGTATCTCCCTTCCCAATAATGTTTTTCCAAAAATCTTCACTTTCATTCCAAACTCCAGATCTGCTTTTTGTTCTTGCACTTAACTCTGGTTCTGTTCTGTGGATCCTTCTGCCAAATGTTTTTCATTGGTTTTCTCTCATTAGATTAAATCTTCATTCATGTTTTTGAGTTTTCAGATGAATTAAATATGATATATAAATAATGTATAAATAAAATGAAATATTCTGTATAAGTCAGGTTTTCTGTGACTAAAATCTAATATTTTCTAAGTTAATTCTTTATTCCCAGTGCAGTTGTCGCCTCATTAGCTGCTGGTCTGCTCTAAGCCTCTCCTCCGTCTCTTCCAGCTGAGTCAGCAAATGAAGTTGAAGCTTCAGTTCACAGCTTCGGTCTCCAACGCTCCGCCTGACGCTCGGCCGCTCTCACGTAAGAATCACCTCCTTTCTGGAAACACTGTCCTGGTTATGGTTCTGGACATAGATCTCACACAGTTATTAGAAAGGAATGCTGAAGTGCCCATGTGCAAGGCTGTTGCTCTTCTCTCAGCTGAACCCCTGACCGACCGTCCTGATGCATATTAAGAATAGTTTTTACCCAGAATTCTTTCTGACTCCATAAACATAATGATCCGTTATAGGAGCTTAAAACCAGCCGTCTCCTCTGAACTTACACTTTGACTTAGCCCCGCCCCCTTGATGAGCAACTCTTCTAGGAAAAGCTAACAGTTAGCAACTCTGCTAGTAAAAGCTAACCGTTAACAATTATGCTAGTATAAACTAATTGTCAGCAACTCCGCTAGTAGATGCTAACCTTTAGCAGTTCTGCTCTTAGAAGCTTACAGTTTGCAACTCCGCTAGTAGAAGCTAACCTTTAGCAGTTCTGCTCTTAGAAGCTTACAGTTTGCAGCTCCGCTAGTAGAAGCTAAGCATTAGCAGCTGTTCTATTAGAAACTAACTGTTAGCAGCTCTTCAAGTAGATGCTAACAGATGGCAACTACACCAGTGGAAACTAACCGTTTGCAACTCTGCTTGTAGACGCTAACCGTTAGCTACTCAGCTAGTAGAAGCTAACAGTTTGCAGCTATGCTAGTAAAAGCTAACCCCGTTAGCAAGTCTGGTCGTAGAAGCTCACCGTAAGCAACTCAACTAGTAAAAGCTAAGCGTTAGCTACTCTGCTACTGCGAGCTAACTGTTATCAACTACGCATGTAGAAGCTAACCGTTGGCAGCTCTGCTTGTAGAAGCTAGGCGTTAACAGCTCCACTTGCAGAAACTAACCATTAGCAACTCAGCTAGTTGAAGCTAACTGCTAGCAAGTTGCTAATAGAAGCTAAACCCTTGCAACTTTTGTAGTAGAAGCTAACTGCTAGCAATCCTGCCTGTAGAAGGAAAATTTTGTCATTTCATCTAGTAGAAACTGTTTTGCAACTCTGCTAGCAGAGCTAACCCCAAGCAACTCTTCAATAGAAGCTAATTGTTAGAAACTCTGCTAGTAGAAGCTAACATTTAGTAATTCTGCTAGTAGAAGCCAACTGCAACCAATATAATTAGGTTAGATTATATTTTCAATAGAATCTAACCGTTTGCAACTCCAGTAGGAGAAGATAACCGTTAGCAACTCTGCTAGTAGAAGCTAACCATTAGCAAGTCTGGTAATAGAAGCTAACGGTAAGCAACTCAACTAGTAAAAGCTAAGCGTTAGCAAGTAGTGTTAACTGCTGTGCTAGTAGAAGATAACCGTTAGCAACTCCGCTAGTAGAAGAAAACCGTTAGCAACTCCGCTAGTAGAAGCTAACCTTGAGCTATTCTGCTTGTAGAAGCTAACTGTTATTAACTCCACAACACGGAACACGTTCAGGCTTGTGTTATTTGTGTACATAGTGAAGAAAGTAAATTTAGTTGTTGTAAGACAGCATAAGAGTCACATTGCTGTTAGCCAGTCAAAAGTAGAAGTTTGCATATTATGAATATTAGGTTAGCCTCGTAATCCTTGCATTTATCTCCCACTGCTAGGGAAAACTCAGCCTCCTGAAACAGGAGTGAGAGAAAGCAATTTCACACAGAAAATTACTTAATTGGCATTCGTTTATACTGCAGAACAGCAGATTTATTGGAAAAACGATCAAATGACACCTTTAACAGCATCAGGTATCACGGGGGGGTGGTTTCTGTTGTCCTCAGGTAAAAACAGCCCGTCCAGCCCGGCTGTCCGAGACCTCCTGGACCGACACCAGGCCAGTCTGGGTCGATCCCAGTCTTTCTCCCACCAGCAGCCGTCCCGGTCACACATCATGAGGTAAACCAGAAGCTCAGAACAACGTTCCACCTTCCAGGGAACGCCTTTAATCCCGTGTTTGTGTGTCCGTCCAGGACGGGCAGCGCCATGGAGCGTCGGGCCATCACGCCGCCTGTCGGCTCCCCCGTTGGTCGTCCGCTCTACCTGCCGCCGCAGGACAAGACGCTGCTGTCTGTGGACAAGATCGCCAAGAGGGAATGCAAGGTTCTGGTTCTGGATCCGGTTGGCTAATCCTCAACCGGACCTGAACAAAAACATGTGAAACTACTGAACAGACGAAACGCTGGTTTCTCTTCGTCCTGCTGAAGAACATTCCTGGAAAACCTCGTCCTCCACAGAGAGACGAGTTTGACTGTTTAACTATTTATTGTTTTTATGTATTTAAAAGTCCTGAACATTTCCTAAAAGGTACAGAGTATTAAGCTGTTTGCTTGTGAGGAAGTTCTGCTCAGCTTGGTACCAACTCAGAGGGATCCAGAACCGGTTTCTGTCTGGTTAGAACCAAGCTGCACATTCTGGTTCCCTCCTGAACTGAGCTGGACTCGCTTCATCAAGTGTTACCTCATTGTTTCTCTAGTATTTAACGGTGGAAGATGTTACAGTCTGGCTGCTTCCACCATCGTCTGTTTACAGTCGGCCCCGGTGTCGTTCCTCATCGGGTCTCTGAGTGTAAGCTACCGGGTCGGTCCGATCCAGGCGCCGCAGAACCTGCTGGATGCATACGGACGCCCTGCTATCATATCTGGAATACATGTTGATGTTGAAGTCTCTGTCTCATCATTACCTCAGCAGGGGGCGGAGCATGCGCTAGCTTTGACCCCCACCTTGTGGTCGATGTGATTACTGCAGCTGAAAATACACAATGCTGATGGTGCGTTCGGGTTGTAGCTGGGACTGGGACCTCCAAGTGTGACAAACCAACTGGAACCATCTCAGAGATGAATCCGACATCACGTCCGAGTCAACAACGTTCCAGTTAGCCGTTGTTGGTGGCCCATTTTATAAACATCGTTCTAAACTATACTAAGTAAACTTCACCTTTCTTTAAGTTTAGAGACTTAGGTTTATCATCTGATATTGATTTTTGATGCATGTTTGTTTGGTTAAATACTTTCCATCACAGCTATTAATGTTTATTTGAGTATCGGCCATATTGGAAGTATAAGATGGAATCTCAAAATTAGGAAGTTGGACTTCGGGGGGGCGTTCAAGTGGATATTTTTCCCACTGGGAAGTCAGAATTTCCAAATCCCAATTACAAATGGAACGCACCATTTCTTTCTCCAATATGGCCGCTCCTCGCGTCATATAGCAGCTATGGTGGAAACGTTTGTTTTACAGGATACACCTATATGAATGCATCTGAAATCAACATGTGATATATATATATATATATATATGTATGTGTGAGATAGATAGATAGATAGATAGATAGATAGATAGATAGATAGATAGTCGGTTTTGGCCGATATTTCACATTTTTCACTGATTGGAAATCAGCTATATTAGATTACGAGTCACAACGATTTTTACTGAAGTACTTCCTAGTTATGTTTGACAGTGATTGCGCAATAATTCAAACCTCCATGGCGGTGCAAACAAAGAGTCTCAAGCCTTCCGCACACAAGAGCTATCTGCTAAGCTAACAGTCATTCGAGGCCGTTTCCGCAGCAGATAGTTCGCTGTGTACGGCTAATTTTTGGGGAGTTTTATCCAAACAGGTTTGATATTTTATATATATATATATATATATATGTATATATATATATATATATATACATATGTATATATATATTATGTATATATATTATATATTTTATCAAAACGCGGCCTCCAATCACGATTCCAAGATGGCCGCCAACGGAGAAGATTCCATTTTAGAAAATAAAGAGTGGTGGACATTTCCCCAGACTATACTTCGTTTACATGATGCGATGCTTCATCAACAAAATGAGTAGCAGCATTTCCTCCATATCCATCTTAGTATTTGTGTCTTTTTTCTGAGGTAAGGGACGGGGGCAGCCATCTTGGAATCATGTGATCGGTGACTGCGTTTTGGTTGATTGAATATTTGAGCTCAGCAGAGAGCGCACACGGCGAGTTTCTGTTTGCTTTTCACCTCAGCGCCTCAATGAGGCAGAAAACTCACCAAAAATTAGCCGCACACAGCGAGTTATCTGCTAAGCTAACGGCCTCGAATGACTGTTAGCTCAGCAGATAGCTCTCGTGTGCGGCAGGCTTTAGTTACAACAAATCGGCAGAGAAGGTTACAAACAGTTCTAATATGGGTAAACTTCAACAAATATGCTTAACTGTAATTTAACTATATAATAAAGGCATAGAAATTCACCTTCTAGCATTTACACACAATATACAGAGAAAACTGTTTAGTTCCTGCAATGGAGGAGAAAAAAAGGGGGACTAAGCTACACCTTTGGTGCATTCAAACACATCAAATTGATTACAGGAGCATAGGATATTTCACTTTATAGAGAAAACTCCAATTATAATACTGCATCTCACAAACTTACAACAATGTGGGTTTTTCTAACTCTATATTCTATACTCTACTCGATATTTACTTAAAAATATAGAGTGAATGTGAACACATGACAGTAGAGGGCAGCATTGTGCACATCAGTTTATAGCCTGCTGGAAATTATTTTCTTTATAATACCGTACTAAATATAAGTGCTTTACTTTTTACTTTTGTGTGAAATATTAAACTGAAATTGACCTTTAATTCTCTGTAGCATTTAAAGTTACTGGTATTTACAACAGTAATCAGTCTTATTAAAAAGTTAAGTTGCTAAAATGGATATTTCAGTTTTATAAATTTCAATACTAAAGGGAAAATATCGGATCAGGACTTGAAATCGGATCGTACTTGAGGTTAAAAGATCGGATCGGGATCAGACGCCTAAAATGCCTATCGCCACATCTCTAATAGATAAAAATCAGACAGCAGCAACATGGAGTTACTATATTATCCGTATACAATGACTGGAGTGTTGTTTGCTCTGGCGTGATGTCAAACCCAGCTCCAGGTTCTGAACACAATAAACACATCTTTATGGTGTCTACGGCACCGACTGCCTAGATAAATGAAACGCAGTAACTTCCTGTCCACCAGGAGGTTCATCTGCTGAAGCTGAAAATGTTTCTGAGCTGCAGAAACTGTCCGAGGAAGCAAAACGGGGGGTATTTAGTGCAAGTTCTCCTACTTAAAACGAAAAGAAAGCTCTGTAATTTAAATCATAGGTACATGTCAGCTGTGAGAGACAAATGTTTAAAAAAAATCCAGAAAATCACATTGTATGATTCTCGATTTATTTATGTAACGGAGCAGAAACTCTGTATTTAGCCACTACAACAAAGCAGGAGTTCTGGCCCTTCTTTAAGAAGCTCTTCTGTCCTCCACTCATTACCTGTATTAATGACACCTGTCCACAAACATCAAACAGTCAGACTCAAACCTCCACCAGGACTAGAGAGCAGTCCAAGGACACCAGGGACAAGATTGTACACCTGCACAAGCCTGGGATGAATGACAGACTTCCTACCTCGACAAAGAGCAAATGTTCCCAAACTTTCCCGTGTCTGACCCACAAAATAAATAAAAAATAATTTAGACGCCTTGGCCTCAACTCTTGATGGAAAATACAAACAAAATTTCTGAGTCATTTAAAAAGTGTCAACAAACATCAACAGCTAATATATCAACCACTATATGTTTTTATTAATTCATGTCTTTCATTTGATTTATACAATGGAGATACGTGCTCATTGCCTTTTCTGGTATTGAGAATCTCAGGACCCCACACTTACCTGTTTGTGACCCAAAATGGGGTCCTGACGCCAACTTTGGGAACCGCTGATGTAGAGGACAGTGAGGAAACAGCCCAGACCTTATACTGGGAGAACTGGTCAATGACCTGAAGAGAGCTGGGACCAAAGTAACAAAGATTTCTATCAGTAACACACCAAGTCGTGATGGATTTAAATCCTGCAGTGCCAGAAAGGTCCGCCTGCTTAAGCCAGCACATGTTTGGACTCGTTTATAGTTCGCTGGTGACCAGGATTGCTAGAATGTCATGTGGTCAGATGAGAGTAAAGTAGAGCTCTTTGGTATAAACGCCGGTCACCATGTTTGGTGGGAGAAGAACACCATACCCACTGTGGAGCATGGGGGTGGAAGCATCATGCTTTGGGGCTGCTTTTCTACAAACGGACCAGGACGACTGATCTGTGTTAGTCCAGAATGTGTGGGGTGTGCAGAGCTGTTGGGATTGTTGGCCCTGACGGTGTTCCTCTGGAGCGCCAACTACTGTTTAAAGTAGGAACTGACGTCCTACAACTGTGCCTGAAGCAAATTTATGTAGGGGTTTAAACCAGCAGCTTTACTCTCATTGGCTGTCCTGCAAACCGTAGACATTATATACGTAGACGCCGCATTCTGTGTGAACGATCCAGCGTGGCGGCCATTTTGGATGGGTCTCCTCACTACAAACCCAGCTGGAGTCGATCCTGAATGGAGCAACGATTTAAAGAATTAGCAAATACTGTATAGAGAACATAGATGTATGTGCAGGATAAATAAATCTTAATTCATAAAATTAAACAAAAACGATTAAATGTCTTCAAGGAACAAACAAACAAAAGAGGATTAATTAATTAGTTTGCAGAGTACAGGGGGAAAAAATCACACAGAATATTTCATAGATTTGACACGCATGAAATTTGTTTTTATAACTAAGATTAGGGGCTTACTTATTACTTATGCACAGTTTTTTGTGCAGCCTATGGTTACAACAACCAGTGATCACATGGGGTTGAGTAAAAATTAACATTATTTTTAGTAATACGACTATAAAAATATGTACTCATAACTAATGTTATTTGGCTATTAAAGAAATGCTGATGGCAGGAACTATAACCATCATTGTCTCTTTTGTTTGTTTATTTATTTAGGTCGATTAATGTGGATTTACATGTGGCGTGAAGCCGATCCCAGATACTTTGCCTTCATCCTCTCACCCAAGAGCTACTACCTGCTTCATGCAGCAGAGCGTTTCATTCGTCTAAACTCCACAGAAAATGGCTCATCGTGTCCGTCATCTATTTAGTTGGAGCTCAGATTGGTTCAGAAAACGCGTTTTTACCTTTTACTCTGGGAGCTCATTGAGAAATCCCAATTCGGGATTGTCACCCACCTCTTCATATTGGTCAATTGTTGTCTCTTTATTTCAGAAAGTAAGGCTGAACCACATTACCAAATTAACTACTATGGAGTTACAGAGTGCCAGCACAGCTAGAAGCTGTGCAAAAAAAAGGTATTTTTCAAGGGTTTTGGCTCCAGAAGTCCAGTGAGGAGGAGTGAAATAAAATAAAATGAACAATTTGTTTTTTTATTAAAACATAAAATGTAATCATTTATATTTTGAATAATATGCCATATCATATGTCTGATTTTGTCAAAAAATATGTTTTTGTTGTTGGCTTTCCAGCTTCCTCACTAGAAATGAATTGACTGGGTGCGAATGGGGACCTGTCCAAGATGGCGGCCGCGCTGACACGTCCGCACCAATAGGCGGCGTCAGTCGGTGAGCCGTCTCCGTATATAATGTCTATGCTGCAAACAGCAACAGCGGCCATGTTGGATTTAGGGGTCGATGTTTGTTGGGAACCTTCAGTAAAAGTTCCCGACGTTCTCCACATGTGGGCGAAAGCCACCATGACGGATCAGTAAGGAGCTGTACGCCTGGCTCAGCAGGACGGGAACAGATCCGTACTCTGTACAGGTGATTGGCTCAGGTTACAGCCAAATATTATTCTACGTTTCAGCTCTGAAGAGGAAAACCAGCTGAGGCAGACGGTGATCTGCTGCCAACAGACGTTCAGGTCTGGTTGATGTGAGGCACATCAGATCAACATGTTTACGGCGTCCCGGTCGAAGCTAGCATGAAGGAAATATGTGTCAAAAACAACAGGAAGTTTGCCTGTTTGGACCCTGGGAATTCCCCACATTTGCATCTTTTTTGTTCTGATCCTGTCGGGTCTGTTGATTCGCTGATCGTCTCCAATGGTTGCCAACGTGTGACCCGATCGCCACGAGGAAGCAACAAACAATTTGATGTTTTCTGAAGGACAGGATGTGGAGAGCTAGGAAAAAAAGATTTAGCCCCATAAAACATTTATTTATCTTTATTTTTTTATTTTGCTTTTGTCACGTTTAAAGGTCTCAAATCATCAAAGAAGAAAAAAGAAAATCCAAACCTGTGTTACATACAATTAGCTTCTAATGAGTCGATATCATATATTAGTTTCATGTTGAATTCCTAAATTAAAAGATATTTTGCAATATATTCATATGTTTCAAGTTTCATCTGTGTATCAATCCTGTATTATCTAATAGAATAAGACAAAAACATATTTTGACTGAGTAATTCTGACAATATCAGTTATAACCTGATAAGTTCTGGTTTCTATCAGCAATTGATCTCTTTCTCTCCTTACCTAAAGACCTTTAGTCGTCATCCTCCCAGCTGCAGCTGCTGGCCTCACATCTCCTCCCTGATTCTGATCTTTTTGTTGGGGCAATAACAACTTCTCTCAAATACACTCTGCACAGAAATGAAACAGGACTGGGTTTACTCCAAGCATAAACTAACACTAGTACTGTTAACTAGCCTAAAATGATATAGTTGCATGTGTTAACTTGCTATCATTTAGCTTAGATAACCTGCGTCATGCAGGGTGCAATATGCTGAGGGGGATGGGGGGAACACCCCCCCTTTGGTAATTCATATCTCATCTATACATTTTTTTTGTTTCTCCTGCTGGTCCAACAAGTTAATATTTCCCTTCATGTGAATTCTGGAACCCCTGTATTACTTCTGCTGTAGGACTTAACATAAGCGAACACCTTCAAAAAATGATGCCTGCAGTTCACATGTTCCGTCTCGACAGCAGAGTGCGGGAGGAGATTCGCAATCAACGCAATGTTGAAAGACGAGGGGAATAGAATGATAAAAACACTCAACCGTCTTCCCTTCATCTCTGCATGGAGCCCGGCGCACAACAAATGCAATATTTTATTCTTATACAGCTCGGAAGACAAACCGATCGCAACATTTGTGGAAATGGTCCAAAAACCGCACGGTATGTGTCCATCTTGCCTCTGGGATACATGGAGCTGGTGGTGCAGCATAACTAGAACATGTTGCATTACAGAGATATGAATGTAACATCAGTCTCTACAAAGAAAGCTACAGGATTCACACACAGAGAAACTGTATAAGATAGTGGAATACCAGGAAGTTCAGACACACATTGGATAAAAATTGTGCTGGTGGATGCACTTAAAAAATAAATCAGGTTTTTAATTGGTAGGCACAAAACTGTAATTTATCAATATTACCAGGGACATGTCCTCGGCTACAATGACGTAAATGTCTATACTTTCCTGCTGGACTCCGAATCCGTGTGCACAGTTTAATAAACCGAGGGTACGGATTCTAACACCTTAAAAGTATTTCTGCACATGATCCCGTCTGGGTTCCTCTGGTGCAGAGGTGAACTTATTTCCCCACAGAGAAATCTAGAGTTGTGGGTCTGAGCTGGGGACAAAATGCTTCTGATCTCGCCTGCTTTGAGTGGATAAGTCAAGTGAATCAGCTTAATTAATTTCATCTTATCTAATTTTTTATGTAAACAAATTAGGTAAATGTACGTGCAAGATGCCCAGCAGGCAGCAGACACAAACCTGTCGTGATTTTTATGAATAAAAACTTGTTTTTTTAAATCCTACCCCCCTCTGCTTTTTTCACAAATCGCACGCTGGCATCATGCAACAGCAAAACTCAACTTACAGCTTGTTTGGAAAGATCTCTGCAAAGTTTGTTGCCTTTTGCTACATCTGGCTGGTTTGCCCTGGTTCTCAGGGGGAGTAAGAAGACATTAAATTTGTCAAAAAATAAGGTCCATGTTGGAAGAAAATGTTTTATTCCCCTTTAAGAAGCACGGGTCTGTGACAAATGCCTGCGTTAGTGTGTGTTGACTCAAGGTGCGTTTAAAGACGGCTCGTACATATGTTACAGCACATTAAGCAGCAGTAAAAGCAGAAGACACCCCTGGGTGTTAGCATGTATCTAGTTGACTGAGAGATTAATTGGTTGTCTGTCTTTGATTTAGCTTTAAATGTGTTTTTAATATGATAACATTTGAGTTTTATCGCACTTTGTGCTGATTTTATCATAAAAAGTGTTTAATCAAACCCCTTGAGTCTGGTTCTCTCAGGCTTTGACTAGGCCCTTCCAGAACTGTAATTTAAAGCTCATTAAGTCTTTTTTTAACAAACTTCCAGAAAACTGCAAAGCTGTTGAAACACTGAAACCATCTGTTTAGAGGAGCCTTTGTCTGGATTGCAGTTTTCCATCACCTTTCTTTATATTTTTCACTATTATGTTCTATTTTTCTGTTTATGTGTCGTTGTTTGTATCATTTGAAGCAGTGAATGGCTATTGTAATGTCTGAATAAATTAAAATTAAGCTTCAACTCAAGGATATAATATACAAATCTGGCGTATTTCACATTAATCTGGATCTGCGCATTACGATGAGGAAACTAGACGTTTAAGGCGGCACAAACTTTGACAACAAGGTGATTTCAGACGTTTTATTGTTTATATCTTTCTCGCAGACCGATGCAGGATAAACCCCACATTTGGCCAGTGTGTATCAGAACCGAAACCGGACTCCAGATCCTTCATGACACCAACAGGTTACATTACAGGAACTCTGCATGGAGGCAACATTTGGTATGTTGATGATGAAGTGTGGGTCGATTAATGTGGATTTATGTTCAGAAAGCAGCCGTCAGGGACGACTGTCCTCGCTGCAGATCAGTGTTTATTTCAAAGACATTATGAGAACAATCCTAGTGAAGCAGCAAGAAAACGATTAAAGATGCGGCACAGAACAACACACAGCATACATGTTTTTAAACGTTTTCAGTGCCTCATGTTGTGTCTAAAGTTCTGGTTTCACCAGTTTTTCCACCTAAGATATGAATAAGTGATTTCTAAATCTGAAGAAAAGATTATTAATATCTGGAGAGCAGGAAAAAGTTAGTGGAGGCTGAGTTCAGATGGCGACGCTGTTCTCGATGCCAGACGGACACAGGTACGGATACGGCAGCTCTAGGTGCCTGTTGCGCTCTGTGATGTCATCATCAATGGCCTGGAGTTCTGCCTGTACTTCCTCCAACAACCTGCGGTGGGCGCCACCTCTGAAGACAGCCTCTCTGTAGCCACACAGAGGGATCTGAGGACAGAGAAAGAAACGGTTCAAGCTCGCGCTCCTGTTTATGATGTGCATTTCATTCATTTAGAAGAAGGTGGGCGGAGCCTCACAAAGTCGACGCCCGGCTGCGACAGCAGAGTCAGCGCCATCTGGACGCGGTTGGTGGAGTTGACGTCCGGCAGGAAGGACAGGATGTCCTGCTCTGTGACGGCACCTTTGACCTGCGGCGGTGGACGCTTCAGGGAGGGGGGGCAGTTGGGCATCCAGAGGGCGAAGTCCAGCTGCAGAGAGACGTGAAGGACGGGACACAATTCATTAGAGGACAGGGAACGATTCATTAGAGGACAGGGAATGATTCATTAGAGGACAGGGAATGATTCATTGGAGGAGGACAGGGAACGATTCATTAGAGGACAAGGACGATTCATTAGAGGAGGACAGGGAATGATTCATTAGAGGACAAGGAACGATTCATTAGAGGACAGGGAACGATTCATTAGAGGACAGGGAATGATTCATTGGAGGAGGACAGGGAACAATTCATTAGAGGACAAGGAACGATTCATTGGAGGAGGACAGGGAACGATTCATTAGAGGACAAGGAACGATTCATTAGAGGAGGACAGGGAATGATTCATTAGAGGACAAGGAACGATTCATTAGAGGACAGGGAACGATTCATTAGAGGACAGGGAACGATTCATTAGAGGACAGGGAACGATTCATTAGAGGACAGGGAATGATTCATTAGATGACAGGGAACTATTCATTAGAGGACAAGGAACTATTCATTAGAGGACAGGGAATGATTCATTAGAGGACAAGGAACGATTCATTAGAGGAGGACAGGGAATGATTCATGTGAGGACAAGGAATGATTCATTAGAGGACAGGGAACGATTCAATAGAGGAGGAGAGTGTTGGGTCATACACAGCCAGTGGGTGGCGCTACTCTGCATTCTAGTTCCACAGAAGAAGAAGAAATCCTATTCCCACAGGAAGTGGGGGTCTGAGTCTATATAATGACCCCTCCACCGGAAGAGCTTCCTTCTTCAAAGCAGCCCTGGCTCAGGCTTGCTCAAGGGAAGATGCTCATCAGCCACCTTCCTTCGCTGGTGAAGGGAAGCACATCAGTTTCTGAGAGAAAGTCACTCCAAGGGTCTCAAAAACGGCACATATCAGGTGAATCGCAAACACTGATGACACAAACCCATTTTTTTAACCTCAAAGCCCCCCAAAACCTTCCTTGAGTTACAGAAAGGTAGACGACCCAGCATGCAGTGGGACTTGGACCAGTGGGGGCCACATTCATTCGCTGCCACAGAGCCGATAAGAGGTGAATGCCTAGCTGGGATTCCAAAGGTACTGTTTCAGTGAGTGCCAGAGCCGATCACTACGTAGCTGAGCCAGACACAACGAAACCGACGTCCAAAGTCAGAAGCTCCCGGTGCTACTAGCCTGCTAACTATCTTAGTGATCCTTTGTTAGCCCGCTTTGTTAGCCCGCTGGCTCACGCCATTTTGAGCACCCCCCCACCCCCACACACACACATCCCCACCCCCACTGATAGAAGCCTGGAGAACTCTAATCTAATAATATCTGTTCTGGGCAGAGACAAGATTAGTTTAGGATAACTAAGATTTAAAGGTTGTGTTTTTACTGTTTGTTGTAAAGATTTCATCTGTTACTTGTTTGGGTGAGACCAGCCCGCTCGGCCTGAAAGAATGTTTTTCAAAGATTCTTAACAAAGAGTAATTCGAAATCCTGTAATTTGAGTTACTCAGTCCAACAGCAGTTTCCTCTTTCTTTGCTTAATGTTTAATAAATATATTAGAGTGGCTCCAAACAACACAGGGTGGGTTACCTGTTAGCTACAGGCTAAGATAAGTCCAATTGTTTGTTTTAGGCCTGTATTTCATAAATAGACTATCTACGGTGTTGAAATAAAAATCCGTTTAAAGTAGATTGTTTAAGAACAGAAAACTAATCATATTAGCCATGTTTGATGTATCAAAATACTGGAATTAGATTGTTTACTGTCATGATCAATCTATGAATAGGAGTAATTTTCCAAAGGTTAATGACTTCCTATCCAGATAATTTTAAAAACAAAACATTTCTTATTCCAAAGAATGTTTTTGTTTCCCTTACATTGTTTATTGGTTTAGACCTAAACCAGTGGTGCTAATTAGTAAACTAACCACAATTAGTAAATTTAAATTTCATTTCAGCATTTGAAATACAAGCCTTGGTCTTTAAAGCAACAACATTCCTCCAAAACTGACATCAGAATTTAATTTAATTGTTATTTCATTTTGGGTGGTTAATCATTTATTTTAATCAGTAGTGTGTTTGTTTCTAGTGTGGATGATTAAAATGTTTTTTTCTTGTTTTTCTTCTTTTGTAAATAAACTTTTATATTTTGGAAAGTCACGTGGATGGTTGTAAGGTTCATGTTCAACAAACATCTAGAGCTCATTCCTTCATCTTGGTTATTCACCTCAGCCTCATCTAGGCAGGTCTTAAACTATTTAGAGATTCATATATTTGGCTATTAATATAGTTATTGACTTGTCAGGTGGTGCCCAGTTTATAGTAATTTTCCTCCATTATTCTTATTGATTGGCATAGGCAAACCTTTAACTATTCATATCCAAATAGCTGCATTTCTTCTAAATACACAACAACAGGGAAGGATTAATTTAGAGAAGGACAGACTGATTAATTTAGAAGGACAGGGACCATCTCAGAGGGACTTTGGTGGTGTCTTCTGGGTGTTTTACAGGATTTTAATCCAATTTACATCTTCCAGGGATTCCAATAAAATCCCAGCTGTAGTCTGATCAGGACTTTCACTTTGAGCTCTACGGCGGTCGGTTAGACAGAACTACTGCAGACATCATGGTTTATATTTACGTGTTTCCAACTAGCACTGCCCTAATGACCAATAGGACTAAGTTCAGCTTCTACAGGCTCCCTTTCTGCAACCTACACAGACTACAGCTGTAACGGAGGACGGCTGATAAGTCATTGAAATCCCAGGTTAGCGTAAGTTGGAATCTTTTGGAAAAAAAGCCTTTAAAAACCCCTGCAGACAACAACAAATCACCTCCAAGACACTCTAAACTCCCTGAGGGATAGAGCGAGGGATTCATAACCAAACACTGGTGAAATTAAGGAGTTTCGTGGCAGATAATGCCTTATTTAGAGGCTGAGCTTTGGCTGTAACCTGGTAACAGCCAGATCAATGTGTAGACCTGCCCTGTGTCGAGGCTACACATCAATCTGGAACTATTCCCATAGAAAGCGTTTGAAAAAGGGAGGGCCGGTAAGTAAGTGTTTTTAGCCACTAACAACAACAAAAAAATCATCTCTAGTTCTCCTAAAACAGATTCAACAGCTGCTTCTACCTGTACGTACACAGCTGCCGCCATGTTTGCTTTGCTTTGCCTCATAGCTCAATGTCCAACCCAAAGCAAAATGCTAATAAACGAGTGGAGTTGAAGCAGGCAGTTTTGTCGGAGCAGGGAAAACTCTAAATCTCGCGAGAATCCATCTTGCAGCTCAAGGCAACTTTGGCTGCCCAACTCCCATCACCAATGGATCTAAACTTCTCCTGAAGGACTCCAAGTGGCTCCAAACTGGTCTGGGTGAGTAAATGAAGGTAATGATGCTAGAAATTAGTTTCAGATTGAAATAAAGTGGTACTTCCGCTTCAACTCCAGAAAGACATTGAGAGATTTTGGTCTGACTGGGTTCAGTTTCTCTTCCTGATTCATCATTTGTGTAATTCCAGCTCCTTGGCAGCAAGAAGTTCCTGTTTTCCATATTTCCAGATCGTCAGCCTTGGATCCTCTTGCATTCGGACTCACCTGGGAGAAGTTGACGGCAGCGTGCAGAGCGGAGCAGGAGTAGATGAACATGGTCAGTAACTTGGACACTTCCGCCTTGGTTTGGAAACACTGAGGAACACCTGGAATGTGATGGGAAGAATAATGAGAGAGGATCCCAGTGTACAACCAGGACAAGGAACATGGTTCTGATCCTTCGTGACGCTCCATGAAGGATGCGCCAACACTGATGATTATTGTGGACTTAATCTAGGGATGTGTGTGGGCAAGAATCTGGTGATATATGATATATTAGGATACTATGAGTCAGACTATACGTTGTGGTTTTTTTACAGGATCTAGTTGATCCACTGGAACCAAGAAGATGAAAATAAGCTGTCATACTTTTCAGTTTACTACAACGATGACTGTCTAAGGTCAGAGGTCATCAAAAAAAAAATCCGGAAAATCGATACAACACCCTGACATAAAATATTCAAGAATATAATACGATTGTAGGGCTTGGGATCATGTCGTCATCACCTTACGCAACCGCCATTTTGGTAGCGTCCTTACAGCAACAGCGCGCTGTTTACAGACCTATTCACTCTCTGTCCTGAGGCTTAATTTCATCTATTATTTGTTGGATCTACTGCTATTATTACTCAACCAGGGTAAATAGTTGCTGTGTTGTTGGGGAGCAACAGCACAACTCGTGATCGGCAGGGAAAAAGGTGGAAAACGGGTTAACTTTTAAGTTTTCTAGTTTACCACAGACTAGCCAAAATAAAGTGTCGGCTCGCTCGGATCTCAGCGGTAGGCGGCCGAACATGAACTTCCAGAGTATCCCGCTGTTAACGAGTGTTCTCTGCATTCTCAGTCTGGTACGTTACAGAATAGTATGTTTTATTTTTTTTTTAGTTTCTTTCCTTCAACAGCGACATGCAAACCAACACATGCAGGCTAATGCCGACGCACTGAAACACAACTTCTTATATAGGACGGCAATTTTTGAGCAAATGAAATGAATACCGCTCATCCAGATCAGAGAGACCCGTAATTACCGACGGGCCTTCACACCTCTCAGTAAATAACAGTAGTTTGTAACATCTGAGCACGTCTGTAACACGTTATTAAAAGCGCATGTGTGAATTTTGTTGCCACTACAGCTTACTATGAGAGCGCAGCTTCGTTTAACTTTACCCAGATTAATACGTTCTCTTTTTGCTCCAGAACCCATCCATCTTCTTCCGCTTATCCGGGGTCGGGTCGCGGGGGCAGTAGCTTAAGCAGGGAGACCCAGACCTCCCTCTCCCCGGCCACTTGGGCCAGCTCCTCAGAAGGAATCCCGAGGCGTTCCAAGACCGGCAGGGAGACATAGTCCGTCCATCGAGTCCTGGGTGTTCCTCTGGGTCTCCTCCTGGTGGGACGTGCCCAGAACACCTCACTAGGGAGGCGTCCATCCTGACCAGATGCCCGAGCCACCTCAACTGGCTCCTCTCGATGTGGAGGAGCAGCGGCTCTACTATGAGCCCCCTCCGGATGACCGAGCTTCTCACCCTATCTCTAAGGGAGAGCCCAGCCACCCTATGGAGGAAACTCATTTCAGCCGCCTGTATCCTTGATCTCGTTCTTTCGGTCACCACCCAGAGTTCGCGACCATAGATGAGGGTAGGAACGTAGATCGACCGTTCGACGATCGTCGTAGATTCTCCTCCCTGGGCCGCCACCTTATTGCAATGGAGGGGTTTGAGTGTCCCAATTATCCTAGGAGCTATGTTGTCTGGGGCTTTATGCCCCCGGTAGGGTCACCCATGGCTAACTCGTCCTAGGTGAGGGATCAGACAAAGCCTGAAGACCCCTAAAATGAGCAACAGTATTGGACCCAGAGTTCCCTCGCCCGGACGCGGTTCACCGGGGCCCCACTCTGGAGCCAGGCCTGGAGGTGTGGTACGTTGGCGAGGAGCCCAGCCGGGCTGCAGAAGCTCCTGAACCCGTCCGTTTAAAAAAACAGGACATGAGACTCCAAAACATGTAGCTTCAGAACTGCTCTGAAGTGTAAAATCGCTCGCACCACAAAAAAGACGACCGAAAATGTCCATGCAACTGCTGCAACAAGTTGTCAGAGCTCGGTCTTTATTAGGTGTTTCATATGGATCAAAACTGTTTAAAATGTTGACTTTGTCAATATATCGGTCCTTGGTTTCCCTTTGTAGCGTATCCTCGTATGTTCCACATCATTTTTGGGATTCTAACATGTTTTAGATTACTTTATTTCTCTCAACTTATGTTCTACGATGTTTTTCTTATGGTGAAACTGCTGTGTTTTTATATTCGTTGCACTGCCAAATTATCCACCACCTCCCAGAATGCAAAGCGTAAACCCAAGACCTATACGAAACAATAATATATACGACATCACTTCCTGTCTCCCCATGAAGGCAAGGCGATGCGATTTTATTTATATAGCACACTTTCAACACAAGGCAATTCAAGTCGCTGTACATGATTCAGTGGCAACGAAACCAACTACATGACAAAAATAATAATAATAATAATAATAAACAGATAATCACCAAAACTTAGGCAATAAATAAAATAAAATAAAATGTATGTGAGAGTATGGAATTTATGGGGACTACATCACGCTACATTACAGCTTTCAACTTCTGAAATAGACATATATATGATAAAATGTTACCGTTTGTGTTTTACAGTATTAATTTGCCTGGAAATTTTACTTGTATCCTGTAGTTAATGTTGGACCAAAAAGTTAATTGACTTGTTTCCCGAAAATATACCAGGTGTAAGCCGCTCTGCCTGCAGGGGGCGGTGCAGACACCTCTAGCGCTCAACTTTCAACCAGTGATGTCACTAGTTGAACACTCAGTCGTTTTCTAGGAGAGGGAGGGGCAGCTGCTCAGAGAGCAGGATTCAGGAGGATTACTCAGACATGTGTGAATTAACCCAAAAACCAGTCTGGTGGGTTTTTATGAGAAAATTGCACTACCTGATGTTTGAAAACTCCAAAAACTGGATTTTACATGATTTTACATGATATTTAAAAACAAATAAAACACTAATATAGATTAAAAACAGATAAAAACAGAATCAGTTAAAAAACAGTAATGAAAATCAAACTAAGGAAACATTCAACTTTAATACTTTTATTACTTCAACTGGATCATCATCATCTTCATGTTTTCCAGGGTTTCTGTGTGGAACCAGATGTTACCTGCTTAGGCACACCTGGTCCACCTGATGGACCATAAACGGGCCTCTGGTCTATGGTTGGTAGAAAACATGTTAGTAAAGCCATCTCAGCAGCTCGGTTCTTTAACATGTCAGAAAGAGACCTTTTGCTTTCACTCATACATTATTTTTCTTGGAAATCTTTGTTTCTTAAGTTTTATTTTATTTTACTGTATTTGTTTTCTTACAAATTTTATTGTTTCAAATAAAAAAAATGACCACGCCCACTCATCTTGTTACTAGGCTGCAGGTTCGCCACTCAAGAATGAAAAGGAACTGATGGGCGGGTGGTGGAGTGGGCGTGGCTTAATACATGATGGGTGTGGTCTGATACGTGAGGGGCGGGGCTTAACATGTGAGGGGTGGTTACATCAATATCCAGTGAGGCACTTTTTCTAACAGCTTTTTAAAACGATTTATTTGACCCTTATTTAACCAGGGAAATCCTTTGAGAACAAGTTCTGGCCAAGAAGGCCGCCATAAGAGTTCCAAATAAAACACAAAATGTAGTAAATGCAACAGATATAATACATTAACAGTACAATGAGTCAAAAAACGTTAGGGAATTAAAAAAGTATCCTAAAGACATCCAACACTGTCACCATAAATATTATCCTAATTTGGAAAGCAGGGACAGTTGCCGATTGTGCCATCAGCTTCCCACGCCTTTACTAGTCGCTTAAACTGACCAAAGGAAACCAAATTTTCTAGCTTTAGGTCATTTTGTAGCTGGTTCCAGGCTGATGGGGCAGAGATCCTAAATGCATGCTTCCCTAATTCTGTGCACAACCAGCTGGAGATTATTATATGACAGCAGAGAGCGAGTGCTGGCCTTAAAGAACATAAGCCTACATAAATAAGGGGGCAACATAGCAATGATGGATTTATATATAAATAATCGCCAGCAGGTTAGCCTGCGCTGAGCTAAGGAGGGCCACTGGACTAGCTTGTACAGAGTGCAACAATGTGTAAGGGGTTAGCACCCTGTAATAGAGCTCAGTGCATCATGATAAGCTATTTCTAATTGGTGCAGATATTTTTTAGGGGCGTGCATATTTTAAAAAATCGCCATAGTCAATAAGAGACAGGAAAGTAGCCTCGACCAACTTCTTCCTTGTTTTAAGAGAAAAGCAGGCCTTGTTCTGAAAATAGAACCGTAGCTTTAACTTAAGTTTCTGGGCTAAATTTTGGATGTGAGCCTTAAAAGTCACTTTATTAAATTTCCCTGTAGGCTGCCAATGATTGGAGGGATATCTGTGAAGTTACTATTATTTGAGAAATGGACCATCTTGGTTTTACTTGCATTCAACACAAGTTTAGAGTCAGATAGCCGAGACGGTACAATATGAAAGGCATCCTGCAGGTACTCAAAGGTCTGGTGAAGGGTTTCTCCACAACTGTAGAGTATTGTGTCATCAGCATAAACGTGGAATAGAACATTGTGGACCTTTGAACCGAGGTCATTTACATATATGCTAAATAAAAGTGGGAACAACACCGAGCCCTGTGGAACCCCAGATACAACTTGTAAGAACCTTAAAGAGTCCTATCTGAGAGATAATTTCCAAACCAACCAGCTGCCTTCTCAGAAAGACCAATGTTGAGCAGTCCCTGTTTTAAAATAAAATGGTTCAGCGTATCAAGAGCTTAGGAGAGATCGATAAAAAGAGCTGCACACCAGCTCCAGTCCATGATGGGCGACAGTGCATCGCCCTCCTTGACACGAAAAATGGTAAATGGTAAATGGACTGAACTTATATAGCGCTTTTCTAGTCTTACTGACCACTCAAAGCGCTTTACATTGAAGCCGCATTCACCCAATCACACTCGCATTCATACACCGACACCCAACATGGCTCGGTAGGACAATGTAGAATTTGGGGGTTAAGTGCCTTGCCCAGGGGCACATCGATGGAAGCTGGAATTGAACCTACGACCCTCTGATTGCAAGCCAACTACTCTACCACTGAGCCACAGTCGCCCCGAGAGAAAATGAAGAAAAAAAAGACTCTAATATTGCCGGTCCAAGTGTTTATATTATTGTCCAATCAACAGCCTGAATATCACTTTCCAACCTAAAACCCCGCCCCTTTGGGGCGATCTCAGTCAGATTGAAAATCGCCCAGGCGCTCTCATAGAGTTACATTGTGAGATTCTTTTTTTATAAGTTTGAACCTTACAATGCATTTCAATCACAGACTGTGAAAAAGAACAGACAGCACCTCCTCACTCCTCCCCGTTTACCAGAATGACTTTCATGGGAGAATTCATGGCGGATTCATAGACTCCTCCTCCCCAGTGCTGACGAAGCATATTCCTAAAAAGGGCATAGGGGCGGGATCTTCACTGTAGACTCTGCCATCGCGGGGCGTGTAATTCGGTCGTAATCACGCCCATTCTGCTCCCGCGTCTTTAGCTCTGATGCTAAACTTGGCTAGCTAAGCTAAAGGCTAACAGCCCCATGCCTGACTGCTGACGTATCTGCGCTCCTCCGACGGTTCTCCTATTTCTCAAACCTCAAAAGGTAAGAACTAGTAACTTGAAAGAATTATTAAAATATAGTGTTACTATAATTAAAGTGCAATGAAACGGCCTGAAACAGCCTGTCAATCAAAGTCCGGCCCCCTCATTAATTATGCAAGATTTCAAAAAATGATCTTACGAAAACCAGCCTGGTTTCAATTTTTTTGACGAGCCCAGCGTTATCTTAGGAGGAATATGTAGCCATAGAAAGTTTTTAAAAAATGGGCACCAGGCATTAAAGTTGTTTTAACGTGTCTAAAGTCCATTGCTTTTCAATGGGGGCCTAGCGGCCAAATGGAGGTACTACAGCAATGGAGGAGCAATGGCGGCCTCCATGGCATGCGGTCACAAAGAAGAGCAGCCAGCGGCCATTGATTTCAATGGGCACGGGGAGTGCTTGCCCCAAACGTCATGTCATAATACGCTCTGATGCTCGGAGACGTACAGCCGTAGACTTGTCTATGGTTATAGCAGGAACACGGTTAGCGACAAACCACGGGAGTTGGAGACGAACTAAAAGAGACACAAAATGCAGAAATAAAAAATAATAATTTTATTATATCCTCAAAACAATACAGTTTGAGAGAAAAACATTGCAGGAGAAGCTTGAGGTAAAATAGCTCGGACCTGATTATCAGCTAAATATAAATACCAGTAAGCAGTAAAAGGAAAGTAAAAAACGCTGTATTAATGTGGAATTATGCATGTTGGGTCGCTGTATAGCTATAGTACATTTCATAGTAAGGTACCGCTGCGTTAAAAATGCGCATTATTCAGTTTAAATTATGTTTTCAGACTTAAATTACTGCTAATAGTTAGCAGTAACTATTAGCACATAGAGGAAGTAGCTGTGTAGACGCACAACTTCACAATAAGAGCATTTAGTCCTATTGTTTAGATCGAGTTTGTTTGCTGAGTGTTTATATTTTGGAAAAAGGAGAATTGTGACATTTTATTACTAAGTCTATATTACATTTTATTTATTTAATATTTAACACAGCTGCTGATATCCATATATTAGGTTTATTCATATATTTTGGTTATTTCTACCTTACATTTGTTCTTATTTTTCATATGAGATCACACATATCATCTCCCTCCTCACATTTATATCAGCCAAACCTGTATATCAGCAGCTGTGTGGAAATAATAAAGAACAGCAGAAATATATCAGCCTTTTCTCCACCATATCTTCTCATACTCTGAATGGCTTTAAGTGGAGCTCTGGCAGGTTCTCCCAGTATGAACAGAGTGATCCCAGTCTGAACCAGAACCTCTATAGACAGCTCAGTGTTTCCTCCTCTACAGTAGCAGTCTGTTCTAGAGAAACTGATGAAGCCTCTGACTGAAACCATTCTGTTGTTGTAGGATAGTCCTATTAAGAGGAAGATCAGGGTTGTTTAACATTAATAAGAAACAGTCAGATTTATATACAGAAAATGTTAGTTTGTCTTAGCAACTGGCTAAAAGATAAAATAATCTATTAATCACTCCGTTATTTAATGAAAAAGAGTTATGGCAATTGGATTTGTCCCTTTACATCGCAAATTGTTTTTTTCGTGTGTCATATTTGGAATGTTAATTAGTCAGGATTAATTCCCAGCTAGCCTGTAATTAATTAGGTAAATAAAAATTTATTGTTTGGCAGCTAACTTTTAAACATCATAGTTATAGCGCCCCCTGGAGAAAATTCCAGCAGCCGCCACTGCTGCACACATGTTTTTGCTGTGTGGTGCCTCAGTGATGTCATTAACAACCTTCGGTGAAGCAGAGATGGTACTATGCTCCTTTTGGAAACCCGACTGATTCTAAGAGAGAAAATATGAATAATGCTCAGGAATTCTTTCAGTTGTTCACTTACTATTCGTTCTAAGACCTAAAAGGTTTCTGAGATCTGAAAATTTGGCTTCAAAAAAGTAAAATGCATCAAATGGATGAATGTTTTTTATTCATGTTTGGAGAGTTTATAGAGGCAGCAGAGACCCAGATGGCAACACAAACGGATAAAAGAAGTGAAACGTTAATAATGTTAGCTACTTAAAACAGGACAGTGAGGAGCCCACCTGAGTTCTGCGTGAAGCCGTGTGAGTTGATGTCGCTGATCCAGTTCTGGAGCTCCGAGTCGTTCTGGACGTCTTTGTCTCCTCTGTAGTACAGATGGACCCAACCCAGCACAAACCTGCCAACAGCACCGACACAAACATCTCAGCCTTGCTGTGAAGCCCGCTCGCCGGGCCCAGGTGCGTCGGTTTACCTGTGCAGCGCGTCCCAGACCCTCAGGGCGTCCTGGGCGTAGAAGCTGTGAGGTAGCTGGTCCACGCCGCGGTCCGACACGTCGTCCGGAACGCACATGGATCGGTAGTGGATGGCGGCCGAGGCTCTACGGATGATTTCTGGGATCGTCTTCAGACCAGAACCCACCGCCTGCAGGAACCAGAACCTTTACCGTCTCATTCGGCCTCCTCTCTCCAACCAAAGTGGTCAAATTAAACTGAGAAAATCTTTCTTTAATATATGTTTACCAAGAAGGACATCGATACTAAAAATATAAAGAATGGTTTTTTAAGCACTGAGGGGCCATTTTACTCAAAATGTTAAACATAATCAACACAAACCTTGGAACCATCCAGAGATTCAAGGTTTGACCAATTTAAACACTCAAAGTTTTGAAGAAGAAATAATACTTTTTGTTCAGCACCGAATCAGATAGAAGCACTTTTTCTGCCTTGGCACCAAACCAGTTAATCACCCTGCAAAAGAGCTAGAGAACACTGAGGCTGCCCCCGGTGAGACACCTGCAGGTGAGTGTTTACCTGATCGAAGACGCCGTTAACAGCCAGCAGAGACCCTCGGGCCTGCAGGTTGATCTGCAGAGACGTCCTGATGTGAGGCATCAGCAGCTGCAGAAACAGTCAGAGGTTAGAGTTTCCTGACCTGAATCCTGGAGGAGAAGCTGAGGATGGAGACCAGCTCAGATCTTCTGCTACCAGGTTTATGTGTTTATTAACTCCTCTGGAATCAGATATTCACCTCAAGTCAGACGCTTCTATTTCTACCCCAGAGTGTCTGATCCCTCAACTAGGACCAGTTTGCCATGGGTGACCCTACCGGGGGCAAAAAGCGCCTGACATTTAGCTCCTATAGGATCATTGGGAAACTGTAACCCCTCTACCGCGATAAGGTGCCAGCCCAGGGAGGAGTATTGCTCCTGTTCATACGATCTCCCACCATCTACACATTTATATATACCAATACATAGGTAATCATGTCAGGATTCAGAAAAAAATCACCATCATTGATCTGACATTTACAGATTTCTGGCAAACGGCCCCAAAGAGAAGGGAGGTCAACCCAGATTTAAAACTGCTCAGATTTAAGAATATCAAAAAGATCATGTTCAGTTCAGCTGTTTAACCCACACTGCTGATATCCAAATGTTTTCGTTAGTTCTACCTCATATGAGAACACGCATACAGCGTGGATGCGATTGTGGAGTTCAAAACAAAAGTTCATTCTATTTGATTTAAAAAAGCTACTGCATCTAGATTTGTCCTTTATTTACACTGAAAGTTGTAGTTTTTTTGGGTCATATTAAGGAATCATTTTTAATTCACAGCTACAGCCACCCTGTGATTCATTAGATCAAACTTTTTAATTGTTTAACAGCCCTACTAAAAATAAAGAAATAAGAGGGTTTGTTTTCCTTTCTTTAAGCACCGGCACCGTTTCAAAAGTACCGGTTTGGTATCAGATAAAACCCATTCCTACTCCTACACAGATCGAGGTACAGACACGAAACGACTTAAACTGGGTTTAGAAAAAAAGGGACAGAAAAGCACAATGTTGCTTTTTTATCACTCCCATTTATTTAATTTCCTGAAAGACTATATTGGAGTGTGGTTATCCACGGTGGTAATAGGTTAGGACTCCTTTAAAATCCTTCTAAAGGCATAGAAAGGATTATCAGAGGGCTTTTACATCTCTACGTTCGTGGTAGGTCCTGTCGTGACTCATATTTTTTGGGGCTACTTTGTGCAACGGTCTCGTATTGAATATGTTTGTATAGTCTTTGGTTGGTGTTCAGAAAGTAAAAGTCTGTTTTAATTAGCTTGCATGATGGTAAAGATGGGTTTGTCAGTATGGTTTATGGGGCTAAGCTTTTAAGTCGTAAAACTTTTGGCTAAAGTTTATGGCAGGTTGTAAAAGCAGGATGTTTAGATAAGAAACTGGGAGAAAAGTTTTTAGAGAAGCAGATAGCCATTTAACCATAAATCTTTATAATGAACCTTTGACCCAGAACAGAGACGACTGATCTTCTGACTCCAGGATTCTCTGACAGCAAATAAGAGCTAAGACACTGTATGAAAATGTTCTGATTGGAGAGATTAGAAACGCCTAGAGGCCCGGTTGTCTATAAAGCTGTGAAATGAAGATCAGTTAATTGTTCAGATTTCTTTAAATCTGGACCACAGAGGAACTGACGGGGGCAAAATTCCTCTGTAAAACTGCAATTTGTTAATCTGTTCAAAATAAATGTTAAACTGGAAATTGGCTCCATTTTGTCTCTGCTTGAACATGCATTGAATTACTTATGATAATTATTTAATTCAACAGTCCCTGTGGTTCTGTGTTTAGCGTCTGCTAGCAGTTCATCCATCAAGACGCAAAGCAAAGGGAGAGAGAGCCTTTTGCTTTGTGGCTCCAATGCTAAGGAACTCCCTACCCACAGACCTGAGATCAGCCAACTCCACGGTCTCTTTCAAAGGCCAGATAAAGACCTAACTTTTTAAAAATAGCTTTTTCTTTGTAACTATTTTTTGCTTATTGCATTTTGTCCTGTCTTCTTGTCGAGTGCATTTATGTTTCTGTGAAGCACCTTGTGACTTTTATGTCACGAAAGGTGCTATATAAATGAAATTTAACTTACTTACTGAGGTAACTGGTTTAACAGATGGTAAGTCTGGCTTATCTCATCATTTATGGTTAACGGATTATTTCTACTTAGCTCAGGATCTCAGAGCACAGAAAGTTAAAGGCGCAGTGTGTAATTTTCGGCCAGTAGGGGGCAGTGCATACCTAAATTATCCCAAGCATGCGGTATCTGTGTCTTGGAGTAAGAAACTCAACAACAGAGGTCCAACTAGTGCTGTTTTCCCTGAGAATGATCTATTTGCAGCAACATGACGAGCACATCAGTCTCTCTTTCATCGCTTGGAACTAGCAAAGAGGTAAAAATGTATTTATGGAGAAACTTTTTTGCATTTTGAGGGGAAATCAATGTTTTAATAGCGGGCTTGTTCTGTGCGCTTTGTCCGTCCGGGCTCCTGTAGAAGTAAAGACGTCATCTAATATGGCTTTCCCCTGATTTTTAAAGTAATATTTTACAATATCGCCAGTATTTTGCAATTAATGTGCTTTACGTAATTATTATTACATACTATTTTAATGGCTAATTTCAAAGATGTAGTGCAAAAACTACACGCTGTCACTTTAATAAATCAGGTCATTTCTAGAGATTGCACCGATGCCACCGCCTTGCCGTCTCCATATTGGACCTTTTTCTGGTGCTTCATTAACTGTCGTTGCTCCTCACTTCTCTGGTCATCTATGTTTCACTTTGGACCAAACGTGGCTTCAGGTGGACAAGGTGTGTCCTCAATGCTCCTTGTTTTTACCTGGTGCAGAGGGTGATGCTCCGGAAGCTGCCGCAGCGTGGCCACGCAGCACAGCTCGGCCATCATATGGGTCCGCATGTAATGAGAGACCAGCTGGTGACCCTGGAAGTCTGCGCTGTGGACCCAGATCTTAGCCAGCAGCCAATCACATGTGGAGTCTGAAGGCAGGAAGACCGGGTTCTGAGGACCAGGGTTCTGCTGGAGCTGTAGGAGGACAGGGTCAGGCCAGCCTGGGTGTCAGCAGCAGCAGCAGCAGCAGTGTTTTCCACCTGGGAGAACTCACCTGGATGGCGATGGGGACCACCTGTCCCTGCTGGTTCAGGTGGAGAAGGCACAGAGGGGCGGACAGGTACGTCTGCTTTCCGTTGATCCGGTTGCCTTCCAGCCCGTCCAACAGCTTGTAGTCCAGCAGGTAGATGTTTCCTCTCTGTCACGCCAAGAAACGTCAAGTTTCTGACACAAAATCCCGCGAGAACCACAAGAATTAGAGACTTACCTGAAGCTCTTCTTCAAGGGAGGAGCCTGCAGGTAGGAAGGGGCGGAGCATGTCGGAGGTGACGGCCATGTTCGTAGGGATGTGGCGTGTCCGGCGCAGGAGCAGAGGGTTGCAGCCGTTCAGACACTGATAACCGAAGTACCAGTCCTCCGTCCAGTGAGCCTGGACGAACTCTGAGACAAAACCAGACGTGGGTTATCGCCGTGCTTAAAAACCCAACACACAACTCTGATAAGACAGGTTTAAAACTACAGCAGGTATCTAACCGACATCCTGTTCTTAAGCCACAGCGTTTAGCAGAGGTGGGAGTTGTTGCTTCAACAAGTCAACTCCATGCCGTGTTTTTTGTTCTGCTCAGCCACTGAACCAGGCGATTCCCATCAGCACAGTGAACTCACCTGGTTTAGGTTCTGAGCGGAAGAAAAACATGGAGTTGAATTGTTGAAGCCATAATTCCCACCTCCAGCTCGTCTAGAAAAGGTTTTCCACAAGGAGTCTGTCCAGAGAGTATTTGTCCATTCTTCTGTCTTTCAGTACGTTTCTATGAACATCTAAGTGGAGCAGTGAACAGACTAATAGTTTAGCCAGAGCTGAGAGTCTTTATCCACGCCACTCAGAAAACCGTATTATTGAATGAAGTGCGTTCCACCCCACGACACCAGGGGGCGACATGCGTTGGACCAGAGCCACACGGATAGTAAACAGACGCTAAAGTCAGTGAAGCAGGCGGAGTTTGGAGAAGGATCAGAAACGGCCTCACAGTCTCGGTTAAAGTCGGGACCTCCAGCCTCTCAGCACCAAACTCCCTGATCCGTCTCCCATTGGTTCCAGCTTCATTCACTGGGGATCGGCCATGTTGGAACAGGAAGGGTCCATCCCTAAAACTGCTCCCCCAAAATGTCCGCTACCTCATCAATAGTTCATTTTACTGGATCGACTCCTGAAAACAGCACCGTACCATAATCCTTCTTCCACCGAACAGTCGGGGTTGGGTTGATCCGCTGGTGTGGTAGGAGTTGCTGCAAGCTAACCGCTAACCCTTTGGACTGAAGCACGTTTTATGGACTTAATTCCTGAATGTTATGGGAAAAATTAACGCAGGGTTCTTAAAATAAGGTGCGACAGAATCCTTGAAAACATTTGTGCTGGCCAGAAACAGAGGGAATAGGCTTACCCCGTACATTCCCTAACTCACCCACCCTAAGTTAGGCCTTAAATACATAAATATCATCACTCTCCTAATCCTTCAGTAGCCAATCTCTTCGCTCCAACTCAGGTCTCCCGACGGGGCAGCATGTGATTGTGTTGATTGCAGAACGGAGCTAAGCTGTTCAAGAATCCGAATGTTCCCGTATATGTCCAGTGTCGAGCAGATAAGCAGCGGCTCCATCAGACGCGTCCACATTTTCTCGTTCCTGACACAGTTTGTCCAATCTCCTTCAGATTAAGACTCGCCCGGGCTTCAGCGAGTCAGCATCAACAGCCTCTGATCTACTTAGGAGAGGAATTATAATTCAGATCCAAAGGTTCCATATCACTGAATCAGTGCATAAGTGAAGACTCTAGATTCTTTCCAATGAATTTATTAACCTGATGGCTGTGAAAGTGCATAATAACTCAAACTAAAATAACTAATAATTCTAATATAACACATTTTGGTTGCACATAAATTTAGTTTTCCCGTCTTTTATTAAGCATAAGTCAATCCAAATCCTCCCTAAACGAATTTAGGCTTAGAGTCCAAAATAGTTCATATCTGAATTAAGTTATTGGACATAACTATTTATATAAGTTAAACATTTATTTCTTTAATTTTGCCCCTTTGCACGAACTTCTATTACAAAAAGGCTAAAACTGAAACTACTAAAAACTTAAACTGAGCACTTAAAAGAAACAAAACTAAGCTAACAAATGAAACTAATGAAAATCATATAACAGTGATGTCCAAACTTTGTCCTCCAACAGCCAAAATCACCAAATCGAAAGTAACAAAGGGCCACAAAAATACGTGTTTTTAGCGTAAAAATAATTATTTTTCTGCCTGCTAAATAATAATTGTGGTCAACGACCGTGAAAATGAGTCCAACATAAATGGCCCCCGGGCCGCAGGTTGGACACCACAGTCATCAAACTATAAAACCTTCGTTAAGACTTTTCCATGCAGTAAAACGGCTTCAGAGACACAATCAGAGAAACAACCACTGGTTCTGGTTCTGGTTCTGGTTCTGTTTCTGGTCCTGGTTCTGGTCCTGGTTCTGTTTCTGTTTCTGGTTCTGTTTCTGGTTCTGGTTCTGTTTCTGGTTCTGGTTCTGTTTCTGGTCCTGGTTCTGGTTCTGTTTCTGGTTCTGGTTCTGTTTCTGTTCCTGGTTCTGGTTCTGTTTCTGGTTCTGGTTCTGTTTCTGTTTCTGATTCTGGTTCTGGTTCTGGTTCTGTTTCTGTTTCTGTTTCTGGTTCTGGTTCTGGTTCTGGTTCTGTTTCTGGTCCTGGTTCTGGTTCTGTTTCTGGTTCTGGTTCTGTTTCTGGTTGTGGTTGTTGTTCTGGTTCTGGTTCTGGTTCTGGTTCTGGTTGTTGTTCTGGTTCTGGTTGTGGTTCTGTTTCTGTTTCTGATTCTGTTTCTGGTTCTGATTCTGGTTCTGGTTCTGGTTCTATTTCTGGTTCTGTTTCTGGTTCTGTTTCTGGTTCTGTTTCTGGTCCTGGTCCTGGTTCTGGTTCTGTTTCTGGTTCTGTTTCTGGTTCTGGTTGTGGTTCTGTTTCTGGTTCTATTTCTGGTTCTGTTTCTGGTTCTGTTTCTGGTTCTGCTTGTGGTTCTGTTTCTGGTTCTGGTTCTGGTTGTGGTTCTGGTTCTGGTTCTGTTTCTGGTTCTGTTGGTTCTGGTCCTGTTTCTGGTTCTGGTTCTATTTCTGGTTGTTGTTCTGGTTCTGGTTCTGTTTCTGTTTCTGGTTATGTTTCTGGTTCTGATTCTGGTTCTGTTTCTGGTTCTGATTCTGGTTGTGGTTCTGGTTCTGTTTCTGGTTCTGTTGGTTCTGGTTCTGGTTCTGTTTTTGGTTCTGGTTGTGGTTCTGTTTCTGGTTCTGGTTCTATTTCTGGTTGTTGTTCTGGTTCTGGTTCTATTTCTGTTTCTGTTTCTGGTTCTGGTTCTGGTTCTGCTTGTGGTTCTGTTTCTGGTTCTGGTTCTGGTTGTGGTTCTGTTTCTGTTTCTGGTTCTGTTTCTGGTTCTGATTCTGGTTCTGGTTCTG